>VWZZ01005057.1:248865-294174 GCA_013399095.1 Psophia crepitans | reverse complement strand
CCAAAAAAACCCCCCAAGAATCTATTGCTACCCTCCTACCAGCACACTATTTTGGAAACACACAGTGACTTAAAGATTGGCCAGCATGGGCCTCCAAGTAAAGGTAGAAGTCTGCCACAGCAACCTCTACCTGGAAAAGAGATTCCAAGAAACTCTAAAGAAAGGGAACTTGAAAACTAGAAGCTATAGTGGAATTTTAAACTTGCCCAAGTTGTGGCTTATTAATTCAGATCACAGCTGCAACTTTGCAGGTATACTGCTCGCTACGCTAGCTTTCCACCTTCAAAAAAAAATACAAGCACAAGCTTAGGAGCCTTCTTGGCAAGACAAAACTTCAACGTGCAGTAGTATGTTTCTGAGCTTGGTGATATCAAACCTTTTAGATTGCCACACAAAGACAAAGCCAATGGAAGTTCTCCTAAACTAGAGATACACAAAATATAAAATGCAAAATTATATGGTAGTGATGATGAGATAAAAAGGATTCTACAAAAAAAAAAGGCACTACAATTATGAATGAATACAAAATCTATAATCAGTAATGAGAAAAAGCATCTAAGTTTATCATAATTCTGTAATAAAGCACTAATGGTAGCTCTATTCAGACCACAGTAGAAAAAACACAGTAACAAGACCTCTGCTAACAAAAGGTTGGTCTCTGATGCACCCGAAGTTTCCTTCCAGCACACAGTACCTTTAAAAATTATTAGAAAGTTCACAAATATATATGAAATGGAAAGGTATCTCTGAATCCAAATTTAGACACGTTCATTGCAACCACTGAGGTGCAGGTGCTGGGTACAGGTGCAGGAAAGGGCTTTATGTGACCATGAAAATTTTATTTGAAGTTCTGTTCCAAACTGGAAGCTTTTTTCTTTTATTTTGTTTTTTGGTGTGGTTTTTTTTGTTTTGTTTTTAATGGAAAAAGCAGCAGTCAAATGTTCCAGTGACATCACAAATGAAGGATAAAATTATAGATGATTGTGAAACAGTTTTACATTTACACCGTTGACTCAAAACCACAGCATATAATGTATTCAAAGGCTGGTTGTCAAGAGATGAAGGTTTCGCAGTTGTGACAGTTGGAAACCAAGTATCACCACTGAATGATAAAGAAGGGGGGTTTTGTTTCTTTGTTTTTCCCTGGAAGCTTTAAAAGAAAAAAAGTTGGATTATTCAACTGGCAACTTCAACCTGAACCCCTTTCAGCCCCATGTCCTGACTATCTACAGCAACCACAGAAAAAAAATCCATTGTCTCCTGTATAACGGTTTTCAAAATTGCAAACAGCGTTTCTCTCAAATCCTACCGTGTTGCAATACATCAATGACATGGCAATACAACCACTTCTGAAGCTTAACAATGACCAGCATTTAGAACTCACAAAGCAGCCAGTGACACTGGTGTCGTAAAGAAAGTCTCTAGACTTTTGAAATTTATTTCTAGTGCTCTTAATGAAGACTTCTCTTTTACAGAGCTGTGCCAGGTTTCAAGAAGAAAATACCTCCTTTCAAGATACACCAAGAGGCAGCAAAAGTTTCTATACTCAAGGGGCAAGAGTATTTTGTGGTCTGCATGAACTCGAACAAGACAAAAACAAGTAAAGATAATGGCACACTCACATGGGCCTCATCTTCAAGTTTCCAGTTTCTTCTGAGCTGCACAGGTTTTAAACACTAAGAAAATGCAAAGAAACCTAGAGCAAAGTCTTTCAGACAAGTGTTGAAGTTGTAAATTTTAACTGAAGGCTCTATTAATTCCTCAATTTCACAAAGGTCAGATGGGACCGATCGTTTTCTCTTTCAAATGTTAACAAAACAATGCTCACAGATAATGTACAATCTCCCTGAGAGGAAAGCTATCAATAAAATCAACTGTTCTACACTTTGCCTATTTTGTCCATTATGAAATGAGTTAGCTTAAAAAGTTTCTTCACTTTCTGTATTACAAAGGAAATGGAAAAACAGCTCAGAAATTTCATTAATTAGCGTATCGCCTCACTCTACTAGGTAAAAACAACAGTCATACAAGGAAGTGGTGGAGCAGGTTGCCAAGCAAAGGGTGATGTGGGCAGAAGAGATCTCAAGATCAACAAAACTGGGTTGAAGGGGGATCACCTCAAGCCTACACATACCAATCCACATAAATGAGGGAGGGCCTACAGAACAGTATCACAGGGGACAATCTCACTTCTTTTCTGGGAAATCAGTGCCTCTCCAAAGAGTCTGTACAATAATGCACACAACACGTGAAACGAATAGGAGGAGTTAGACATCTGTGCACAGTTACAGGGCTACAATCTCACCGAGACTACAAAACATCATAGGAAAACTCACACAACGGAGCGCTGCAGTGGATGGTCTCTTATGGAAGGACAAGCCAGGATGACAAGGAGCAGGAGCTGCCCTTTATGCAACAGTGCAGTACGAATGCACGGAGCTCTGCTGGGGACAGATGATGAGCCAGTCTAAGTTTATGAGTCAGGATTAAGATGGCAGACCAATGCAGGTGACATTGCAGTGGGTGTGTACCACACACTGCCTGATCAGGTAAAAGAAGTATATGAGGCCTTCTTCAGATAACTGGAAGAAGCCTCCTGTTTGGTCTGGGTATCTGCTGGAAAGGCAGGACGATTTTCAAGAATCACATTGTTCGAGTCCCAGAGCACACAGGAAATACAGGAAAGATGGCAAGAGACCTGTCTGGATTAACAAGGAGCTCCAAACAACTTAAACCCAGAAACAAGGTGTACAAGAGGTGGTAGCAGGGTCAGATGACAGAAGGAATATAGAGAAAACTGTCTGAGCATGTGGGCATTGGTTTGGAAAGTCAAAGCCCATCTAGCATTTTATCTGGTGAGCGGGATGAGGAACAAGAAGAAAGGCTTCTGCAGGTCTATCAGCAACAAGAGGAATACCATGCTGTGAAAAACATGGGCTGATGGCTGAATGCGAAAGGGGACCTGGGAACAAAGGGCATAGAAGCGGTCGAGGTACTCAATACCTCTCACTCCTTAGCCTTTATTGGACAGACTTGCCTTCAGCAATCCCAGACCCTGAGACCAGTGGAAAAGCCTGGACCGAGGTTCTCTTTGTTGAAAGAGAATCAAGTTAGGCAATATTTAAAAAAACTGGACATACACAAATACCTGGGACCCAGTAGGATGCAAGCATAAGTACTGAGAGCTCCTGCTGATGTCATTCCAAAGCCAATCTCAATTATCTTTGAAAGGTCACAGAATTTGAGGGAGGTTCCTTGGGACTGATATAAAGCAAACGTCACTCCGATCTTCAAGAAGAATAAGGAGATCTGGGGAACTACATGCTGATAGCATATATTCCCATAATCCCAGGGAGGATGAAGGAATAAATCATCTTGTAATACATTTCCAAGCATATTAAGAACAAGGTGGTGATCAGGAAAATGGAAGGAGAAATCATGCTTGACCCTAACAGCCATCTACAATGAGATGACTGGCTTGGTGGACAAGAGCAGAGTAGATAAAGTTGTGTATCTTGACTTCAGTAAGGCTTTCAATATTGTCACCCACAACATACTCAGAGCCAAAAGGATGGAGTGCTGACTAGGTAGGTAGACAGTGAGATTGACTGAAAACTGGCTGAGTTGGTGGGTTCAATGGATTCTGAACAAAGGCATAAAGTCCAGTTGGAGATCAGTAACTAGTGGTGTACCCCAGCAGTCAGTACTGTTTAACATCTTCATTACTGACCTGGACAGTAAGACTGACCTGAGCAAGTCTGTGGACAATACAAAATTTGGAGGAGTGGCTGGCATTTCCATTCAGAAGGATCTTGACACACTGGAGAAATGGGGCAGGAGGAATCTCATGCATTTCAACAAAGTGAAATGCCAAGTCCTGCACCTGGGGAAGAATAACACCAGCCACCAGCATGGGTTGGGGTCTGCCCATCTGAAGAGGACCTGAGGTGTCCCGGTAGCACAGAAGCTTTACATGAGCAAGCAATGTGCCCTTGTGGGAAAGAAGGCAAACAGCCTCCTGGGCTGCATTAGAAACAGCACCACCATCAGGTCAAGAAAGGTGATCCTTCTCCTCTACTGTGTAGTGGCAAGGCCACATTATGGTGTGTTGCATCCAGTTCCAGGCTCCCCAGCACTAGAGAGACATACTGGAAAGAGTGCAGTGAAGGGCCACAAAGATGATTTAGGAACAGGAGCAGCTATGGTATGAGCAGAGGCTGACAGAACTGGGATTGTCTGACTTCAGGATGAGATGGTGCGGGAAGGGGGCGGAACAGGACCTTATCTATGAGTGAGAATTGCACATAAGAGGTAAAAAACACTGGTGTCCGCTTAGCTCTTACTGAACATTGTGGATGGAGATCTGCAAGGCCGGTATGAGAAGCAGCTGAAGTAGAGAGTCTTACTGTGGCAAGAAGGCCCTGTTTTAGCTAGCGAATGCGGAATAAACAGATAGTTGGTTTCTACACAGAATCTTGAAGGCCATGGTGCCCGGAGTGAGAACTTTTGCTTAACTATCTGTGAAATTAATATTCAAGTTGACACATCTAAATATGCTAATGAGTCAAAAAGAAGTACATGCTAAACATATATGACTACAGTACTCAACTCTCCACCCAAATTGTGTTAAATGTCACTCCATGGAAGGGACAACTAAGGTTGGGATATAAAGGATATTGAGGAAGTTACCCCTTGGGGATAGAGAAGAAATTGAAGACCCCGAAGAGGCACTCGATGGGCTGTGCTCCTTCTCCTCCATTCAAGACAGGGACACCTTGTTGCTAAGCAATTACAATTTCATCTTTTTGGTGAATAATAACCTGGGATAGCATTTTGCTAGCACTATCATCATATATTAGCACTATTGCAGTAAGTGCATTTATCAGTGGCAATTCTGAACTCTTCATATTTGTCGCTTTAATAAACTTTCTATCTGTTTCAGCTTTGCAAAACTGTCTCAGTGAAAGTCCTTTAGGGGGCCCTGACAAGCAAACATTGACTCTGGTATGTGGCTATATATAATCCTTTAGACATAAACTGTTGACCAAGTCTGGAACTAAGATTGGACCTAGCCACACCCAGACTCCTCTCTGAGAAGGAGTACAGAAAACACAGGGGTCCTTTCTGAACCCCATGACTCAACAGGAGGGCCTCCCTCAGCCACACATCAGACTCATACCCTTTACATGACACCACATGTTTAAATTCCCAGTGTGGATGACTGAAGAGGACATCCAGACTTTACTTAGTGGCACCTGGTGATGGAACAAGACCATTCCCAGAGATCCTTTCCAACCTCAACCATTTTGAGCAACTTTGTGTGAGTGGACCATCTTCTTGTCTGCTCTGAGAATGTACTGGACCACTCTCAGGGCAAAATAACTGTCATGAGTTAAAATACTGTATTTATGATTTTCCAGCCAAGAATTTAGCAAGTTTTCATGATGGAACTTCCTTGTTCATTTCTATGGGTCTGGGTTAGTTCCCTTGCATGTGATACCACAACCAACTGGTATTCTTGGATTAAAACTATTCTTCCTGTTCAAATTTATGAAGCACTGTACACCACCAGCAGAAGAGTATTTCTCAAAAACATGAGGCTTTATCTAATGCAGCTTTGTAATATTGCCAATTTCCAAAACTTTACAGTTCAAATTCTCTCTGAAGGTAGAGTTGGTTCCTTCAGACCTCTCAGAAACAATTTGCTCACCAAACAATATCCCTTGTTTCAAAAACATAAAATTCGTCTTTTTTTTGAGAGGTTTTTTTTATTATAACAGTACCTGAATTCTGGGATTGTGGTATTTTTGTTTTCATATTACTGTTAGTTCCCCCTCTAAAACACAGTATTCCACTGCAACTGAATGTTTTAACAGGTATCAACTTACTTCCAGAAATTACAATCCATGTCAATTTTCAGGATAAAAATATGCTGCTTCAACTTTTTTCTGACTGACAAATGATGTAAGAAGCTACAATGAGTACACACAGGTCATTTCAGTATCTCTTTTTGGTATTTCTTTTCAAAACTGTACATCACTATAATTTATACAGCAGTTACTTTTAATGCCTATATTTCTATGTAAAATACAGCAGTAGAAATGCTGTTTCAAACTGAAAACTAACGATCCATCTAAATTAAATCTGGATTGTAATGTTACACTAGCTTTTTAAAACAGAATCCCAAATCTTCAGACTGCTTAGTCTTCTAATGTTTAAGAACTGAATGAAAACAGCAAGAAAAGATCAAGACTTCTTGTCTTCTACTGGAAAATACACTGTACAAAAACCTGCTCTTTTATTAGTAAGCACTTCCTCACTTGTATTTAAAAGAACACGTTAATATACTAAAACATTATTTCTCAAGTCTCATTTAACTCCTAATTACCTTGTGACCTGTTCAGGAACAAGTAATTCTACAAAAAGCAGAATACTGCATTTTGAAAAGGTAATATAATTGTATCTTTATGTAGCTGGGAAACTGGTTATAGTCATAGACTAACAAGAATGAGAGCAGAGGAGGAGAACTTCTCTCACAGGTACAACCCAAACATGGATAGATAGATCAAAGGAAAACTGACCAGTATAATCTTCAACCTAAAAATATATTGAAAAATTTCAGTGACATAAAACCGCAGAAAACAAGTACCAGTACAGCAGTCAGCTAGTTTCATGAAGCAGTGTGTTTTGTGTATTAAACCTCACAGAAGATAGCTGTGTTGCATACTGACAATCCTTGTGCATAAGAAATACTATTTTCATGATTTCTATCAAAACTTTAAGAAAGTAATAGACTCTACAGAACAGATTGGATAAGGCAAAAGAAGAAATAATTCTAAGATTTTTGTTTTGTTTGGGGGCTATTTTGTGGTTTGTTGTTTGTTTTTTTTTTTCCAGATGAAGTAGTATCTGTCTAACAGTGGATAAACCTTTTAGACAACAGCATCATTTCACAATTAACTGTGTTCCTTTAAAAAGAGGGTAAAACCCATCTCACTTCAAAGAACACTTCAAAATTAAACTGGTACAGTTCTAAATACTGCTGATGTGGCTGCATATTTTTATTCTGCTGACATTAGCACGTGAATTCATCTTATAAAAAAGCTGACCAAAACTTGAGTACCTGAGTCTTAGTTTTCATGCTTTTTAAAGGAGCCCCTCCTCCTGGTGATACACCTTTTAATTCATCCTTTAACTTGGTAATGCTATTTGTCAAAATTTCCAGTGTTTTCATGATTTCTGCTTTGTCTTCTGACTTCATGGCTTTATTCTTCTCCAGCTTTGAAATCAGCATCTGTCCAATTTAAAAAATAAATAAATCTTTTTAATTCACAACCACTACTACAGATCTGTTTTCCAGTACACATTACAACTAATGGAAAAGCACAACAGTTTATTTCTTTTGCTGTGATCTTCAAACTCAATACATAGGGCTTTTAACAGCTTATGTTAAGTTAAAATCTGATTAATTCATTTTCTAGTGAATATCTAATATCTCCATTTCATTTGGACAGATTTGCTCAACAAAATTTTTATTCAACTGAAAGGACATTTTGGCCTTTTTCTCCTCCTAAGCCAGAGTGCAGTCATGCATACTTTTCAACATTGACCTCTCCTGTTCTTGTCAAGCAGAACTCAAGACTTTCACTTCTCCCAAAAGAACATGCATGGGTGCATGCTGCATCCAATTTAGGCAATTTTACCTAAAATTGCACCTGAATCGCATAAGCTCATAGTTTAAGTGAACTAACAAGATAAGTTAGATTAAGACTCTAAACTTAAAATAATGTGATAATTCTAAGAAAATGCTTCTTTTATAGATCAGTTTTGTAGCTCATGCTTACAAATTCTGAAATATTTTTAAGTGAATCCACATTTTACAACTGAATTGATAACTTAAACGCTAACATTTTACCTTTTGTGTTTCAATGTGCTTCTCTAAGATTTCTTGCTTCTTTTTTCTCACATCTTGTTGAAGTCGTAATGCTTCCTAGAAGCATAAAAATTAGAGAAAGTTTCTAGATTTTGAAAACTAATGCCAGAAGAAAAATATACTGTACGTGACAGCTACAAAACTTACAATAATAGGGAAAAAATTAGTAACAGAAACTCAAGTTGCTAATAGGCAATTTTCAAATTATGTTTTGGAAAACAATGCATCACCAGATTAGAGAAGGATCTAATGAACTTTTAGATCAGTGCCAGGAAGACTTATTACTTACGTACAAAGTAGCCCCTTACACAACTCTGCTGAAATGCAATATAGTACACTACCGCAAGAGGTACAACATACAAGAGGTTAAATGTGCAAGGACAGTATCTTGAAAGCAACTGTAAATCAAGTCCATCAATTAAAACACATCTCTCTTGCATCTGAATACCGTAACTTGGAAATGACAAGTACTACCACTCAATCTGCTAAAAACATAATCTTGACATTGCAATAGGCAAATCAAAATAAATTGAAACTGATAAATTTGTGATGTACTGCATTCAGGAGGATATGCCACAGCTGCTGGGCTCAGCTCCCACTAATGCTGCTTGAGAGAAACCAATTGCTTCTCACTCTTAGATACAGAATGTAGAAGTACTGAGACTTAGATAGCAGAATACTTGCCGAAAACACTTAAGAGTTTTGATACCAAGGTACTTAATGGGATAAAAGAGGAGAGGCAGAAGATGATTTTGCACCTCTGGATCACCTATCAACTGGGATCAGACTGCAAGTGGATTACCTTATACAAAGGGTATAAATGCACAACAGCCATAAAAAAGAAATAGTAGTAAGGTTTCTGTATGTCTTTCCAAATAGTGACAAATTCTGCTGCATGAAATGTTAGTTTTGTAATACACTGTGCAATCATTTTTTTGAAGGGAAAGGGAAGATAAGACAAGGGGATGAATGCTAAGAAAAACTAGGGAAACAGGAGGAAAAAAGGGAGAAGAGTCCCACAAAATCATGTTTTTCCAACGAAGTACTAGCATATTGTAAAAGAAATCTCTGAAGCCAAGAAAGAGCACAAGAGCGCACAAAAAAGAGCCAATCACTTAGCACATCTTCAGTGTCTTCTCTCCAAAAAAACCCTACAGCTCTAAGTGAAAAATTTTATTACGAGCTTTTTGCCATTTCAAAGTCACTTAGCATCTTAAGTTGAAAGGTAAAGGTTCTAATTACGAAAAACATGTTTTAGGGGACAAATGTCAAATGAAATCCCAAAATCAGCAGTGATTTCTTTAAAGTCTGGACCAATGCCACAACTGACATGCAGCTACAAATTGCTATTTCAAATCAGATTAGACATTAGTGATAAAAGTTTACTACCAGGCTAAAATCTTTGTTTCATGCTTACACTGCTTTCAATACTTATGTTTGAATCTAATTTAGCATTGAACTCAATCTGTGGTTTGAAATGAATCAGATAAACATTGTCCTACATTTAGTATTTCTGAGTGATTAAGAATATCTCTAAATTATAAGAATAAACCTGGAAAGGAGCTTTACTGGGCTCTTGAAAATTCTGAGCAAGCTAAACTACCAGTAAGTGACTTATTTGAGGCCAAACGCATATTTGTTGCATTGTACATTTCCTCTCTAACATTAAAAAAAAAAAGGAATACCTAGTACTATGTAAAAAAAAAAAAATGGACGCAGGAGAATTATAGTTTGGAAACAATAAAATGCAGAGTCATACAGTTCTCAGATGTCTCACTGAAGAAGCAATTTTGGTCATGAGAATAAAAGCCAGTTCCAGAAAGGCTTAAAATGGAGGAACAGTGACTATACTACACTCCCTTCTCACTCATAACGGACAATTCATGCCTCAACACATAAATTTTGCTTCCAGGAAAAAGTCCATTTTGAACTTCTAGAGAGTTTTAAACCTGCTTACACTGCCTGAACATATACTGAAAAACAAAACAATTTTCTTGTTCTTTGAAAGAAACCACTATAGTGAATTTAATCTCCTAACTAGTTTCATCTATGTTCTTGAGATGAATAAACATAGTGCGCTATCTCTAGTGATCACAAATTCCCAATCTAGGTCCATTTCATAAAGAAGCATATTTAATTTACCTGTTTTTTCTTCTGTGCTTCATTAGAGTCTAGCACGGAAGTGGAAACAACAGGCAAAGATTTCTGTGCTGCCTTCAAAGCAGCAGGGTTGTACACAGTTTTTGTCAAGCCAGTAGAAGTGGATAAAACCTATAGGAGGAAATCATTTTATTTTTTTTGCCAGTGAATTTCAGGTTTTTTTTTAAAAAAAACATGAGTGCTTAAAATATATAATCATCTTTTCTTTTGTCTGTTTTGATGATATGGAATATAGAAATTTGGTGTAACAATTGTATTTGGGGTTGCTGAAGTTCAACAATTTTTTAAGAGACAGCATCACATGAGATGTAAAAGAACGATAAACATCAGCTTATAAATATTTTCCATTGAAATTTCATATTTACTTCCATGTTTCAAATGTATTAAATTTTACATATTTGAGCATTATCAATGAAACAGAAGACTGAGATTTTCCCAAGAATAACTGAAGTTTTTCTTCTTCTTTTGAGGTTTAAAATACAGTTTTTCATGGCTGCATGAACTTTCCAAACAAAAATTCAACATAAATTTAGAGACTATGGTCCAAAGTATATATAATAGTTCTTTTTCATATACAGTTCGTGCAAAGTAGAGCTTGCACAATCACCAAGTAGTAACTCGTACAGGGAAGTCTTCAACATCATACAGCAAAGGAAGAGACTCCTATGTCTCTCTGTTCTCTTTCCTGCATTTGTAATGAGGTATGAAAATTTGTCCATGACTTACTGAGAACACAGTCGTCCACTTTACAACCTCTCTAGAGTATACTATGTACATCTCCACAATACGTGAGGATTTGGACTGTTCTGGTTTCTTATCATGTTCCTTAAAGGACATTTTGGCCATGTTAGTACTGAAAAACCCATGGCTAACTGCTGGACGTAAAACAGGCATGATCTTGTCCACCTTTTTCGCAAATCACAGCAATTATGCAAATAGTATCATTTCCAGGAGTTCAAAAATACTTTATATATATGTGGAAAATTAAAAGGTCCATGCAGAGTCTATTGGTCATCATGCACTCCATAAAACAGACACCATGCCCACCAACAGGAGGTAAGAAAGAGAGAGCCAAGAAACATTAGAAAGGTAGAAAAGATGAAGAGATCAAAAGAATTTACAACAGAACGCTTCACATAAAAGCTTTTCACTTCATTGTGCTACTTATACTATTTCTTTGCACAGTATATTATTTTCTACAGTAGGCAGTGAGGAGAGGAGAACAAACAAAAAACCAAACCCAAGCATGTTATGGGGTATTATAAAAGGTGATATAAAATACTCTAAGCAGGCCAAAAAAAAGGAGATTAAGGAAATTTTTTAAGATCTATTATAGAACATTAATGTATGGACATCCTGATCATGTAGTTCCTGTTACAAAGTAGCTTCAGGACAGGCTACATCACAAACAGACGACCAAGACAAAAATATTGACACACTCCTTTGCCCTAAGCTGTCTTCACGGCAGAGTGAACCATGCTTCCTCATCTCTTTTAATATAAGGAGAGATGCCGCAGCAGACGTACCTGCATCAACTAATACAGAAGAGCAAGAAGCAACACATTAGTGTCTTCTAAATCTCTTAATGCTATTCAAGAGAAGCAATACTGTGAAACTTCTTACAAGTTCTTAAATTGCAAGTGTCTATGCAGATCTTAAAAGGCCTCCCAATGACTGCTTCACCTCCTTTTCCTCCTGCTCTCTGGGAAGCATAGCTACCTACTTTCTTACTGCAAAGTTCTCGTTAAACACTGCACTCAGTCAGAAGCAAAAAAAAACATCTAGGACATGCAACCTACGCTTTGACAGCTGTCAGTCTAGTGGTTGTAGAGCACTGTCACTAAGCAAGGTATTTCCTTGTAAAGGGACAGTAGTAAGCAACAACAGGTCAAACCAAGTTTCAGAACCCTCCTGAAAATGTCAAAGGAAACAGCTGCTTCATGACCTGTCCACTGAACAGCTCACCAACTAATCAAAATCAGTCTGTACTATAAGACAACACCAGGGAAAACCATTGTAGTATTAATTTACTCTTTGCAGAAAACAGTTTCAGAATAACTCAACTCTTCTAGAACGGGAAAAAAGAAGCATTTTCACTCAACTGAAGCAGACTTCCTATTTCCAAAATAAGTATATAGTATGTATGTACAATGTAGTTCAGGAACACACAGTAAGATATGTATCTGCAACTAATTTAGGGCAACAGGAATGCAACTAATCAAACCGACATCAAAATACAGGCAATAAGCCAAGATCAGTGCATTTAGGTAGACTGCTCAGCTTGAAGTTAGTCGAAGAGACATCCTCTACAACTAAAACTCAACATTAAGTATCGTTACCCTTGTATGCTAAGCACAGCACAGTATCACTAGAGTGAATTTTACTTGCTAGATTCCACTAAGTGCATCAACTGAAACATTGTAAAGGGGTGGGGGGAGGAAGAAATCCAGTGGATGCTTCATTGTCAAGCCCATTCCCAATAGAAAATATAATACACACAGGCAAAGGAATCTTCTAACCTGGTAAAACTTGCTGCCTTTTTACCAGATGTTTTCTCAAATTAATGTGATAAAACACTGGGGAAGCCTGTCCCCTAAGGTGCTGAATAAACCCCGTAACATTCATCACCAACTTTACTAACAAAGTAAATATATCAACAACTCCATGTTCTGAAAATTGCAACCACTGGGCAAATTACATAACTCATAACCACCATTTTGATGCACCTTTCCTGCCTTACCTCTCTCCTTGTCCTTTCTATACTGATTAATTTCCACTTTTATCTTTTCACAAGTACTGCAAATTCTAAGACCAAATAAGAGGGCAAATGTTTACAGCATCAACTTTTCAGGGACACAAAAGCCCAAAATCTTTTACATAGAAAAAAACAGACTTTCTACAGATCCATATGTAGTGTCAAAACTTATTTATTTTTTAAATTTACTTCTGTATTCTTCTAACGACTCAGGATGCTGGAACACATCTAGTTATTTTCATGACTGAATAAATAGGATTTACTGTATTACAAGAAAAACCACAGAATAGCTGCCTAGCACGGTTTACTAGTCTTACGATCATTGAGCCAGGTGTTGAGTTTTGATATACTACATAAAATTAACTTTAACAAATAACTTTATTCATAGTTAAGAAACAAACTAAATATTGACACACAAGGGGGGTTTATAGTAAAATTAATTCTACTGAAATTAAATGTGAGAGGAAGAGAATATGAGACATTCTCTTACCTTTTCAGTTGTTGGAGTAACTGGCTTTGACACAAATCCCAGTCTATCCTTCACAGATAATTTAGTCACATTCTAAAAAAGCAAAATAAAATTATAGTTCAAATATTTTACCTTATGAATATTTTACTGTTTCCTGTGTAATTCCAAATGTTAAGAATTTAGAGAAAACATACTTAATAAAAACAGACTTTTGAGAAACAATACAAGAAAAATACTGTTAAAACAGTTGATAAAGTGAATTTCAGATATTTGACTTTAGTTATTGATAAAGTTAATTTTAGATATTTGATTTTATGGTTAATGCACATCCATACATTAGATGACTCACCATCAGCCTCTAACCATTTCATGCTGTTTAACAACTATAATATTTTAAAAAGGACAGTCTTTAGTTCCTTGCATAGAAATCAACTTTATTTTGAAATCTGAAAACTGTAATTTAACATGACATTACTGAAATATTTTCAGAGTCATTTGTTTTGTGTTTTTTTAAACAAAATAAAAAGTTACGATACTAAAAATTAACTACCACACTTGGTCAAGAAAGCCAAATACCATGGCACTGAGGAAAACTTTCATGTCAAAGCATCACTCTCAATCATGCTATGTGGACTTTAAGCAGTAAATATGTACTTGCACTGTATGAGTAACTGTAATGGATACATTCATACACTACAGAACCTATTACAGAAAGAAAAACGCGCAACTGATTTTTTGACCACTATACATACCTGAGTGACTTCTGTATTGGCACTCTGTGCTTCTGCAGGTTCGATATTACTTGCAGGTACTGGACCTAATCGCTCCTTGACTGATTGTTTCACTACTGGTAAACTAGGTTGCTGAACTAAGGGCTGTATTACCTGTAACACCGCCCCACCCCCAAAAAAAAAGTGCATCGTAATATTAATAACAATGAATGACATGTACATAGGTCAATAAACAAACAATGAAATTGCTGCAACGACATTTAGATTTACACTTCTTCCTTTCTATCAGTCAATAGCTTTTTTCACCTAATGGGCAAAATAAACACTTCATGAGATTTAGGATGTTATACCGACTATTTGTGTAGTGCATACAGCAATAACATCTATTTTGCATTTGCAGCTCAAAGAAGCGACCAAACAACTCCAGTTTCTATTACTCATGCCTACTCAGACTATCTTAATTTCCACCTGTTTGAACTGAACAAAAAGTCCTAAGCAATCTTCTGATTCCTTTCACAAATCTTTGATCATCAACCATGTAGTTACAAAAAAGCAGAACACAAACTTGTATCATAAAGACTCTCGCTTTCTACAGTGATATGTCACTTTTTATCTCCTATATGTTTAACTTGGACAAAACAGAAAAAGAAAGAAAGGATAGGGAGACATGCCATCATGGGACTGAGGAAGAAAACAGAGCAGCTAATCTTACCATGGATGTGCCCTGACAGCTAATACTTTGCCTTCCTTTCTTTGACAAAAACATTCAACACTTAAGATCAAAAAAATAAGCTTCCAAGCAAGCTTCCTGTCATATTTATGACCCTCAGGAGGTCACCTAAACCATCCCTCCACTGCAGGGCAAAGTCAACTATACCTAAGCCATTACTGACAGTTATCTATCTAGTTCTTACAGATTGCCAGTGAAAGAGGTCCTCTATCACCTCTCTAGGTAGAAGCGTTTCAGCACCCCTTAGCATTAGAAAATGTTTCTTAATATCTAACCTAAATCTCCCGTGCTGCCTTTTAAGCCAGGTACTTCTTGTTTTATCTACCACAGATGTGGAGAGCACATTATTTCTGCTTCGTGGCAGAAGCCTTTATTTGATGATTTATTATGGTTGACTCCCATCATCTTTACTAAGCACTTCCACTCCTTTCAGAATTTCCACAGTAACAGTTTTCCAAAGTAATCCTGCTAAGGAAACAGCAATGGTCAAGCAATTGTGCAAAACCAGATATTACTGAAGGGGCAACTTAAAAGTTAACTGATTTTACACTGAAAAAATTCAAGTCTGTCTTTAGTGTTTGACAGAAAAAAATCTGTCTGGAAACCATTATAAATATGGATGAAATTAATTGAGCTGTAATTAATTAATACAACAGAAATCATGACAAAAATTCAAATACTTGTAGTATGTGAAGCACTATAAGAATAGAGTTTTCCTACTACTTGTAGGTATGATACCAAATATTAATTTCAATGAAAAGGGAAGTAAATATTCATGCTCCTGAAAGGCATATTAATTAAAAATACCTGTTTACTCTCTCAATAATTTGATAATTGTTAATTGATAATTTCCTGTTTACATTTTTCTTGTCGCTGTGCACCCCCAATGGCTCATAACAGACTTCAAATTGCAGTTTCCTGACACATGATGAAAGGCTGTCCTTTGTGAAGCAGGAACCCTTAAAACTATCACCTTGTACCAAGGGGAATCCAAACCATCAGGGTTAACTTGCCAAAGACGGTGCGCTAGGAAGCTAGTAACAGCACTAAAAACCATAGAACTATTTAAAATTCATGTTTTGCAAAATAACGAATACAGACACATATTTGTTTGGAAATACACAGTTAATACTCCAAGCTGGATAGCAGAATCAGCAAATAAGCTGATGTCAGTAACTCTTCAAGCTATCCTTTCCAAGAGAGGTAATGAGTGTAGGAATGCAAATGACATACTCCACTGCCCTCTTCCGGCTGAACAGATGTACATCAAGGTTCAAAAATAAATACCATTTTGAGCAGCACTAGCTCAGATCAAGCATCAAGGATATTTATAAATTTGAATCCAAACTATATTAATTAGGATGGTAACTGAAAAAAAAAACCTTTGGTTTCATCCAAACTGCATTTTTGTAGATAAAAAGCAGGACATTTGTTACAAAAGGAGAGAAAGGAAACTGCTACCTAAAATGCCCTACAGCAGGATTGCTATGGGAAAGCTGCGTCACTGATTTTGAATGATGAAGACACACACCATTCAGAGAAAGAAGGAATTCAAACAACAAGAGCAGCAACTCATTTTAAAAACAAACAAAAACCTACACGAGTCAAAACAAAATAGGTGTTATTCAGCAAACAGTAGCATCAAATCTTGCTCCACATGACAGACTGGAATTCCCTGTAAGTCACAGAAGGGCTTTCTTTAAATACCTTCAGTCTTATCTTGCTAATCAACTCCTGAACCTTGTATCTGAGGTCAAAGAATCTACAAATAAAGAGTAACTTTTGGAAAAAAATTACATTAAGTATTCTTTATTTCAAAAATACTTAGTTCTCTTTCTATAAACATTTTTAAAAATACTTAAAAGATTATATTTTACATAACATTCTAGATAGAATAGACTTAGATCCTCTACCTTCTGTGTGGTGGTTTGGATTTGCGGTGCACTGCCTTCCCGATGCCAATAAACTTTAATGAAACGATTATTCAATACTGCTTCTGTACTTGATATAGCTTTCTTTGCTTCCTCATGTGTGGCAAACTGAATAAGGGCACCTTCTGGATCACCTTGATATGCAACCTCAGATTTGAAACAGAAGAAGAAAAAAACCCAAACTTACTGCATGTAGGATTTTCATCTGTGTCTCAGTTATCATAAAATCACTAGTTTCAAGGCTCAGAAGCTTACAATTTAAACCCAATATGGGTCAGCAGATAAATACTTCCTGTTCATGATTCTGTTTGAAAAGTCTGGTGTCAAGAAGCAATCCTGACCTTAAGCTAATAAACTTAGTAGTTAAAAAACCCAAACCAAACAACGGAAGCAAAACACCTAAACAGGCAAACAGTATTTCTACGAGAAGCTGTTTGAAAGACAAGGAGCAGTACCACTGAAGTAAAGAAAATTGCTACAAAAATACAGGGGTTGGTTAATAAATGTCCTATCTAGTACCAGAGCTAGATGACAAAGTTCATTTTAGTTTTCCTTCTTTGAGCACTAATGTATTATTTTAGACACCTTCAAAGAACAAAATTGTACGTACTCTTTGGAACAAGAGCATAGTTTGCAATATCTATCTGCATACCTGCCTGTCTATATACATTTACACACAATTTTACTGCATTACTTAATCACAGTGCATGCTAATACACCCATATTCTTAGGTTAACTATGGAAAAGCTTAAGAAATATTTAAGTTAAGAGACATTTAAACTTCCTCAGCATTCAGACAGGCAGAGGAGCTTTATTCTGTACTGTGTCGGTAGTCACAAAAATATTCTATTACACCTCTTCATTCAACATCTCAGTGCAAACAAGAGAGTAGAAAAACACCAGCTAGCTTCTGAACCTTGTGGTTGATAATGAAACTTGATGAAAGATCAGATAGAGTAGTTTAGAGACAGGATATGAAATACTGATGTTCCACATACAGCCTGCAATGTGTAAGGGGGTGAAGGAAAACCGCTTCCAGTCAANATATGAAATACTGATGTTCCACATGCAGCCTGCAATGCGTAACATCAGCTTGAGTTAGGCCTTAGTTCTTTGCATCCTTTTTGTATCTTTAATAGCTTGCTTTTTTCTGTTTATAAATGTGGGTCACTCAGATACACCACAAAGTCAATACAAGGGATAAACCACCACAACCATGGGACTGCAAAGCAACTGTATCACAAGGATGTTTTCTGGATACGAAATACAGGTTTTCTGTATTCACCATTTATCTCATAGAATACAGAGGATTTATTATATCAGATCCAAACTTGAGAAAGGGGGTGAAGGAAAACCACTTCCAGTCAGTTTTCTATGTTTTAAACAATGTATCTTAAAAGTGTTACCTTTGAGGAAAACATTTGCTCAAAATCTAATAGAAAACTAGAATATTTCATCTGCTTCTTCAAAGGCAATTCCATTAAAAACAACAGAATCATGTTTAAGAAACAAGTTAGGAAAATAACGAGAACAGTTTCAGGGAACCAGTTAAACAACTGGGATTCTCCTCCTGGCAACTACCTCTATCATTAAGTCAAAGCATATTGCCTTGTCTTTGTTGACTCTTACCTGCAAGTTGACTAAGTTTCCAAACTTACTGAAGTGTTCATTAAGTTTGCTGATATTGTTAAGTTCTGGGGGAACTTTCCTCAATTCAAGTTTTGTATTTTCATTTCCAAACTGCACCTTCTTCTGGAAACCTGGGCTATTTGTTCTGTTAAAATTTTGCCTGCAACAAATAAAAATCAAGCCAGAAATCCATAGCAAGCTAGCAAACACAATGTTCAATTGGATATGCTTACATAGGCGTATGTGTGTATGAGACACAGAAAGGAACATCTGCAGACTTAAAAAAAAAAAGTCATTTTAGAAAGTGTAGACGAGAACAGGGCGCAGGCCCCTATATCTGCATTTTTTGCCAACAATACTCTCAGCATACCCCAACGCATAAATCTGGCAAGATAATTCACAATGATTTGCTTGAGTCATTAAGTTCTGAATTCCACATTGCTTCTTTCCAAAAACTATTTCTCAGCTATTTCATGGAATTTCCTATTACTTCAAGGCTTTCCTCAGTCCCAGTAATCTCTTAAAAATCCCTAATGACCTTTTGTCACCCCAGGTATATTTGGACACTAAGCACCACACTATTTTCTGCCAGTAACGTACCTGGCAACTCAATCCAAAATAGCCATGATACAATTCACATTTCAAAACTAAAATCAGTCATCCCTAACAACCATCACACTGCAGTTTCTCTGTTTCTTAGGTCATTCCAGCTTTCAGGAAGTAGATCTTGGTATCACCCAAGCAACTTCAGCTATCTCTATACTGCCCTTGAGAGAAGACAGTCAAACACAGACTACTCTATAGTGTGATTTATTTTAGTACAGTCAGCTTATTCACAGATTAACTTGCTTGCAATTTATATAGATTTATATGTATTTCACATTACAGAAAAGAGCACCACGGAAATGCAACTATTAAGCCAACCTTGTGTTAATGATCACTCACTTGTCAAACCAAGTCTTCTTTGTAGGAACTCCACCATCTCCTGCACCAATTGTTCTTTTCCTGGATTCAGCATCTACCACTATTCTCATACTACTTTTATTAGGAGGTTTTTCTGTAAACAGATGAAAAGATTTTTACAGTATTTTGGTATTTTCTGTGTATTTGATTGTAAAGAGGTATTCCGCTCACATTGAATTTGCACTCAAAAGCACAACTATTCATTTTGAAATTACTATGATCCTTGTTCAAACTCAATCAAATCTTGGTCACAGACTTTTCATCTTAACTATCAACAGGTGCTATGACAGATCAAAACAGCTTTCATTTTAGTCACAGTAACATCATATATGAAGAAAACGAGAGGTGTGACAGAAGACATCTGCCTCAAGATGACTGCACTCACTGATTCATAATGTCCCATACAATACTGCGAGGTTACTAACATTTCTGCTAGCACTTCCATCCTACAATCAGATGGCACACACTAAAATGCTCATGATAGGAAATGCACAGCACTCCAGAGCACTAACACCTAGGAGCAAGATTTAGGGATGGGGCAAGAGGGAAGTGGCTCTTGCTGAAGAACAGGAATCATATTGGGGGTCTCCTCACTGAAAATACACCAACAGAAACACAGTAGGATTAAATACAAAAACATACAAATGTAAACAAACCCACATTAAAAAAAATGGGTTTATCCCATATTCAGGTCGAAACAGTCAGAGATCTCCTGCTTCACCTGGACTGCCACAAGTCCATGGGGCCGGATGGGATCCACCCGAGGGTGCTGAAGGAGCTGGCGGGCATGATTGCCGAGTCGCTGTCCATCATCTATGGGTCATGGTCAACGGGAGAGGTCCCAGATGACTGGAGGCTTGCCAATGTGACACCCATCCATAAGAAGGGTCGTAAGGAGGATCCGGGGAACTACAGGCCTGTCAGCCTGACCTCGGTGCCAGGGAAGGTGATGGAGCAGGTCATCTTGAGGACAATCACGTGCCATGTCCGGGACAACCGGGGGATCAGGCCCAGCCAGCATGGGTTTGTGAAAGGCAAGTCCTGCCTGACCAACCTCATCTCTTTCTATGACCAGGTGACCCGCCTGGTGGATGAGGGAAAGGCTGTTGATGTAGTCTACCTAGACTTCAGCAAAGCCTTTGACACGGTCTCCCACAGCATTCTCCTGGAGAAGCTGGCGGCCCATGGTCTGGACAGGTACACTCTTCGCTGGGTTCATAATTGGCTGGATGGCCGGGCCCAGAGAGTGGTGGTGAATGGAGTCAAATCCAACTGGCGACCGGTCGTGAGTGGTGTGCCCCAGGGGTCGGTGCTGGGGCCCATCCTGTTCAACATCTTTGTTGATGATTTGGATGAGGGAATTGAGTGCACCCTCAGTAAGTTTGCAGACGACACCAAGTTGGGGGGAAGTGTCGATCTGCCGGAGGGTAGGATGGCTCTGCAGAGGGACCTGGACAGGTTGGATCGCTGGGCAGAGGCCAACGGGATGAGGTTTAATGTGGCAAAGTGCCGGGTCCTGCACTTTGGCCACAACAACCCCAGGCAGCGCTACAGGCTGGGAGCGGGGTGGCTGGAAAGCTGTGTAGAGGAAAAGGACCTGGGGGTGCTGATTGATGCTCGCCTGGACATGAGCCGGCAGTGTGCCCAGGTGGCCAAGAAGGCCAACGGCATCCTGGCCTGTATCAGGAATAGTGTAGCCAGCAGGAGCAGGGAGGTGATTGTCCCCCTGTACTCAGCCCTGGTGAGGCCGCACCTCGAGTCCTGTGTCCAGTTTTGGGCCCCTCACCACAAGAAAGACATTGAGGCCCTGGAGCGTGTCCAGAGAAGGACAACGAAACTGGTGAAAGGGCTGGAGCACAAGTCTTAGGAGGAGCAGCTGAAGGAACTGGGCTTGTTTAGTCTTGGAGAAGAGGCGGCTCAGTGGAGACCTTATTGCCCTCTACAACTACCTGAAAGGAAGTTGTGGTGAGCTGGGGGTCGGCCTCTTCTCGCAGATAACTAGTGACAGGACTAGCGGGAACGGCTGCAAGTTGTGCCAGGGGAGGTTTAGGTTGGAGATGAGGAGAAATTTCTTCTCTGAAAGGGTGGTCGGGCATTGGAACAGGTTGCCCAGGGAGGTGGTGGAGTCACCGTCCCTGCGGGTATTTAAGGAATGGTTAGAGGCAGTACTGAAGGACATGGTTTAGCGGTTAATAGGTGGGGGACGGACGATTAGACTGGATGATCCTTGAGGTCTCTTCCAACCTTAATGATTCTATTCTATTCTATCCCTTCTCCCTTCTCATTTTGTATGCTGCTGCTGCCTCTCAGGACCACAGGAGGTTAAGATTAGTCACGCATAACTGTCTGCTACCAGACAAAAATGACTCGCTCCTCTCCGCAGAAAAAAGTCATCCTAAGAGTCTGTTACAGAAACATTAACCTTTTTTCTGTGTAAAGAGGTACAAAGGGACTGGTTGTTACAGCCAAACGTAAACTGCGCAATACTCCGGCAAAAGATTTCATTTTACCTGTAGAAATGTGCATGCAAAGCAACTACGAGCATAATTCTCTATTCAATTAAACTTCTTCTAACTCCTAAGATTTAAAAAATATGTTTTCCACTATTACATTCTCTGAAAACCGTCTCCATCTGCATCAATGTAAGAAAAAACAGCTAAATCAAGTAAGTATGACTTTGAAAGCATACCTCTGGGTGGTAGATCCATATCACCTGATGTGAGTCCTATCAAATTTGGTCTTTGGGCATGTACTCTATGTCTGTACATAGGTCTTGAAGTATTTGTTATACTTGGAGCTTCTGGATTATAGCCATCTGTGTCGTACGTTTCTGGTAACAAAAAAATTGTCTAATTAAAATAAATTGCAGTTAAAACCCTAAAGTTTAAAACACAATATTTCATTTAATTACAAGATATAGTTACAATGGAAGAGATGTATAACAACTATTCTAAAAAGCTGTCACGCCAAGTTTTCTGCTTCAACACAGTGAAAATATTATTCCATAGTCAAGATTCACATTTTACATGCAAATTTTACTTCTGTCCTGAACTAAGTTAGAAAAAAAGAACATTAAGTTACTGTCACAGTCCAAATGATACAAACTTATTCTCCCAAACTATGAAATTATACTCTAAAAAGTACGATATAATATGAATCAATGTTATTCTATTTAGCAAACCTTGTGGGCAAAGCCTCAGTACTACACCTGCTGTAAAAAGAGAGGGTGGAGCAGGAGGCGGCTGGTGATGAATACCCGTTGTAACAACAGTAGGAACTGAGCTAGTTGCTGAGTTTGGGGGAGCATCCATGCCAGCAGGCTGCAATGGGGGAAGGGGAGGGGGTGGTCCTGTCAAAAACAAAAGGAAAACACTGCATTAATTTATTATCCACCAGACTTACACTAAACTCAACCCATAAGGAAACTGATCTAAGATGTTTTAAGGCTGTTTAAAAATCAGGAGGTGAGGGGGCATGTATACAGACATGATGCTGTACCATCCACTCCTATGAAACCATCCCCAGCAGCAAATGACTCAGAACTCAGATTACAGAGAAAAGCATTCGAATTGTTTCAACATTTCTCCAAACACCTTCTCTCTATGAGCAAAATGTAATTGCTAACCCAGGATTTATCTTCACCAACAGAAGATCTTTAAACTTCTATAAAACCCCCTCAAAGAAACAAATTCTATTTTTTAATAGTGTATAAAAAAAATTTTCTATGATGACAATTACTAACTTTACTGAAATTATTTTTCCAAACACCCAAGAAGAAACCTGCAACTGGTAAAAAGTCAAAGGGATCCTGCTTGAAACTGAGGAGGTTTTTTCATTTGGTTGGTTTGACTTTTTTGTTCTTTTTTTTTACAACATGTAATGTAACATTTTCAAAGCTGAGCAGTCAAGCCTGATCTTCAATTTAATCATTGGCAAAACAACATTTTGGAAAAAGATACAAAGTCACATATCTGGACTTTACACCCAGATCCGGAAATAGCCTATGCGGCAGAACGGATCACCCCAGCAATATAGTTATTCTATACTAAGTGAAATAAATGGTTCAGTTTTTATTTAAATATACTATCAACTGGAAATGAAAATAGCTTAAGAAAATTTCAAGCAATATGAAATATCAATTATTCTTGAATAATTTTACCAAGTGGGACATCTAAGTTAATAAAATAGAGAGAAAGGAATAATCACATAAAACTAACATAACAGTTTTTAAACCACACAAGGGAACTGAATATTGAACTGCCATTTTATAAATGACAGCCAGGCACGCAAGTCTTCACGTCATTTTTAGAGCTTGAGCCAAAGTATTTTCCAATGAAAGCTGAATAATTTTCTTTCCCAGTTACTTTACAAGTTTAGTTTCAAAATGAATCGCAAATATTTTCAGGTGTAAATTTGATGTAATACTAAAATTAAAGCGGATTTATGAGTACAACAGAAATGCCAAATATCCAAGTAATTGGTTTTGGAAAACTTCTAAAAAAACCAAAGAATTGAGTTTTGCCATGCCTTGCTTTTGCTTAAACACAATTAAAACATTATTCCATATTCAAGACTCACATGCAACATGCAAATTTTACAACAATCAATTTTGCAACAATTTGCAATAAAACTCAAGCATTTTGGGGTAAGCTATGCCAGAGCAGAGTATAGTACAACTTTCCAAAATATAGTTGGCTTTCTTACCACAGCTTTTTGCACTGTGTGCAACCCATGAGATATCCAGGTTTTTCTACTAAAAAATCTGGTTTAATCTTTTTTAATTACCTGTTACAGGTGGAAGGCTAGGTGGTAAGGGGCCTGGTGGTGGTACTGGAGGTCTAAGGTTAACAGGGGGAGGACTCAGAATTGGTGGAGGGGGAGGAAGTCCAGGAGGAGGTGGTCCTTCGACAACAGGGGGTTGTGCTGGAAAAGGCAGAATGCCAGGAAGATTCACATCTTCTACCACTACTGGATCGCTTCCATGATCAAAAGGGCACATGTCTCCTCTCATACAGAAACCCTCTTCTGAAACATAACAAAAAAAACCAAACAGTTGTAATTGTTGTTAGTATTCAACAGCTGCAGTTTGATTCAGAGTAGATATGACATATTCTACGTGCAATGCAGCAGTTTGTAAATTAAGAGCTACACATACCATACAAAGTTTGTATTAAGACAATGAAATTGGCTGTTTAACAGTCAGCACACAGGAAGATTGCAGCTACAAACCAGCAAAATAAATGCAGCAGTTAAGATTTTTCTTCAAGAATTAAGTCTGCACTGAATTGCAAAACTGAAAGCAAAGAATGAAATCTAGATGTCATTGCATTAAAAAACCACCAGTGTTTCTAAGCAAAAAGTGCAGATACTGGGACTGAGAAATCCCTATTAAAGTTAGAAGTTAAGATTAGAAAATTCCAACTGAGAAAATTCACTCTGTTTTTCCTCTTTTGTGATTATTTCAGGAAGAATTAGAATATTTTGCTATAGTTTAATGCAATTCTGTAAGAACAAAACAATTCTGTTACTTACACATATATGTATTGTATATGCATATATATACATATGTAAACATTAAATACACACATATAAATAAAATGAACATGCATTCACTTCTGTTCTTTTGCATGCAAGTAACACATGGGAGAGGGTGCACAGGAGGGCCACAAAAATGATCAGAGGGCTGATGTGAAGGCAGGCTGAGAGAGTTGGGCTTGTTCAGCCTAGAGAAGAGAAAGTCCTCCTTGGAAGACCTTATAGCAGCCTTCCAGTACCTGAAGAGGGCTTATAAGAAAGCTGGAGAAGGATTGTTTGCAAGGGCATGCAGTGATAGGACAAGGGGTAATGGCTTTAAAGTAAAAGAGAGGAGATTCAGACCAGATCTAAGGAATAAATTTTTTTACAATGAGGGTGGTGACACATTGGAACAGCGGGTCCAGAGAGGTGGTAGATGCCCCACCTCTGGAAACATTCAAGGTCAGGTTGGACAGGGCTCTCAGCAACCTGAATTAGCTCATTGCAGGGGGAGTTGGACTAGATGACCTTTAAAGGTCCCTTCCAACCAAAACCATTCTATGATTCTGTGATTATCTGTTTAGCAACAAACAAAACCCCCAACAAACAAACAAACCCACCAAACCACAACCCCAAACAAACCCCAGTCACAAATCAAAAACCCACAATACAATACAATGCAATATGAGGTGAAAGTTCAAAACATCTTCTGGTGAAATAGGAAGAAAGCTGAGTGTTCACTTCTACAAAAAAGGATGCTGAAAAGCAGTCTGTATTGCCTCATGTTCAAAAGGAGTTATAGTACATATACACTGAAACCTTAAGGAAAAATACAAGGTCTGCAGAGGGTCAAGTAGGAAATATGAAAGTGCTGATAGGAAGAGCAGTATGTTAGAATCAGCAAGCCACTGAAGGCAGAGATGAGCTTATAAATTTAGAAGAAACAGCCATGAGAAAAGCAAATGGAAGAGACACACACTGAGAAATTTTAGTAACAGAAACATAGGGGAAAAACAAAAAAGAAAACCAGTAAAAATTTGAGGAAAACTGTATCACAGTTTTCCAACACACTACCATTTGTTTCACACTTAGAAATTGGAAATAATAAGTTGCTCCAGAAGACAGACTGTTAAAGGTACAAAGTCGCAGTCATGCCTGTACACTAGCCCACGTTTTGTTCCTTTCTAAAAAAACCTGTAGAGCTAGGAGACCATGACACAACGTTCTGCAGCTCAGCTTGCAGCAGAAGAAAACCTCAAAACAAAACTACGCTTTTGCAACTCTACTTACTCCACGATATTGCTGTGATGTACACTGGCAAAGCTATGATTCACAAGTACAACTCTGCCAATGCAGAAACTTGGTAAAACTGCGTATTTTTTAGTACCCTTTTTATATAAATATACTATTTTCCATCTATGTAAAATAATTCTAGTAACTAAAAAAAGCTATATAAGCACTAATTAAAAAAGCTGTCTAAAAGCTAAGTTAATAAAACGTGAGATAAAATTTGCATTCAAGAATTGTGTAATAGAAAAAAAAAAAGACACTATTAGAGAGAAGGAGAAGAAAAAGACACTATCAGGAGAAGAAAAGAACATTACCTCAATCTTTTCAGGAAGGGGCCAATCATAGTTCAGGGAGCAATTAAAAAAAAGAAATACAGACTTACCATCATAATCTCTACAGCGTTTCTTTGGCAGGGGAGGTCTTCCATAGGAGTTGTGGTCCAGCTGCTCTTCATGGAACTCTGACCAGCTTTCAGTAGTGTTATTTCCATGATGAGCAGGAGCAATAACAGTAATAGTGCTGCTCAGTGTAGGGACAGGGTAGTGGCCAGATGAAATATTTGTCACAGAAGAAACTGGAGTATAATTGTTCTCCAATGGATCTGTCCTATCCATATCATATTTTGGCTTCCCCAAATCCCTTTCTGTATTTAAAAAAAAAAAAAAAGAAAAAAAAAAGAAAAAAAGGTTATATTGGGTGATTCTTTCTGCACATTTTCACCAGAAGCAGCCACTAACCTGTGTAAGTATCTTTATTCAACATCAATTCAACTCAAAATATAAAAATAATTTAAATGTTCTACAGGTTTCCCCGGGTGCTTGTAGAGTCTCCAACCTTGGAGTTATTTATAACCCAAATGGATAGGGTCCTGTTTATTGGCTTTGAGAAGGAGTGTTGGACTACATGACCTTCAGAGAGATCTGTTCCAACCTCAGCTACTCCGTGAATCTACATTCCAAAGGTTTAATCAGAAAAAGAATAATCTTAAAAGTACATAGCCACTGGAGTATTTTAATAACAGCCATACCCTCAGCAAAGCAGAAACCCTGTTTAACTTCAAGTCGAGTACATCTACTGGAGTGATGCATATATTCTAAGAAGTTCAGATGGAAAGTTACTCTGAATAAAGGGACACTATAGGCAAGGAAAGGGTAACCGCCATGTGAAAACACTATAAAAGTTACACATCTTCAGTGTCTCAAGACATCGTTATTGTTTTATCTTCATGTTGTTTATCTTAATTTTACCTGCATTTAAATACATATATTTATCACATGCATAGGTTTGTCACGACTGGAGAAATAATACTGCTTGACAGGTGTGGAACACTGCTGGACAGACACAGCTGTAACATGACCATTTATTCAGAATACATACAAACTACACACTTATTTTTCTAATATTACCGTCAAATACACAGTAAGTATCCAGATTAAGACAGAAGAGCCCTGTCATGAGCTAGGTGGGCAGGCTCAAATAACCCCACATAAAAGGAACATTAACAAAAACATCTTAAAGATGGCAGATAAGTGTAGATAGAACAGGCTTTTCTTAATGTGCTTAGAAAAAGAAACAAAGCTTTCACTGTAAGATATTATCTGAAAGATATTACCATTGCAGTTAATGTAAAATAATCCTTAAATTAAGATCTAATCACATCGTAATCTTTTAGTTAAACTGCTGCATGCTATTTAACTTGCTCGTTCGTAAGTTTTTGGGAAAATATCTGCTCACATATTTTCAGGAACTTTGCATTCCTACTTTTAAGGCTGAGTTACCAAGGCCCGTTCTATAGAAAGAAAAATAATACACAAGAGATTTAAACCAGACTATTTTTACCTCTACATTGTCTAAGACAGACTAAAGACATAGAAAGATCTCAATGCTCTTTTCCAATTTATCAGTAACAGTACTGGGGAAAAAGCATTCTTTTCGGTTGAATAAACAGCTTTGGGTTTAAAGAAGTTTAATTAAAAAAGCTGTACTGAAGCCTTAAGTGCTACAGATATGTGTGCAAATGCAAATATTTACTGTAATAATTTCAGCCCCGCCCTATGACACCAAGGAGGAGACATGAGAAGAGAACAGAGCTGTACTGTTCTGCTTGACAAGTCATTTGCTATCCAACAGGTAATTTCTGCCAGTTCTACTTCTGCAGATACAGAAATTAATACCCATCTGCTGAGGGTATCTTCCCCAACCAAACTCTCAGTTTCCTAAAACTTAGTGAACTGCAATTAACTTGGATTTTTCTACCTCTCTTACAACATTGCTTAGAAGTGGCCAACACAGTCAAAGGTACTAAAAGAAGAACAGAGGGAAAGAGGGGAAAACAAGTACTGAAAACATAATCACTTATTTTCCACAGAAAACCAAGCTAAATTTAAACAAAGAAACAAGAACAATAGAAGAAATTTTGGTACATCTTGAACATAGTGTTTAAGTTTAGTGTCTAAATTTTGTAGGCAACATTCACCGTATTTTAGAGACCAACTGTTGGTACCTCTGCTTCGTGTTCTGCTCCGGCTTCTGCTCCGGTCTCGATCCCGGTCCCGCAATCTCTCTTTGCTCCAACTTCTACTTCGACTCCTGCTGTAGCTCCGACTCCTCCCTCTTCGTCTGTTGTATCGATCCCTATAGGAATCTCTTCTGGGAGGATTTCGGTCATAATCTCTCTTCCGAGAACGTTCATCTTTTTTCCTTTCATCACGGCTTCTAAAAAACATAATTTTGTAGGTTAATTACAAGAATTATAAAGCCATAATTTAAAACCTTAACTATCATTAAAAACCTCAAGAAATGGCAATGGAAAATTGGAGAAAAGCTACAGACAGAATCTAACGACGGCCCTTCCTTTCTTCTCAGATGATTTCTAAAATTCTTTTGACTTACACATTTTACTTTTACCATCCATAAGATTTTTAAATGTATGTAGAATTCTGTTTCTGCCCAATACTGCACCTTCCCAAAACTGGAAACGCCAAAAACACAAGTTACTGAAGGGAACGCTTCTAAATTAAAGTTATTACAATTCAATACTGAGAAAAGAAAGTGTTGCAATATAAACCACAAACCTAACACAAAAGTGAATCATAAAATTCAAATGTGATAATTGTGCACAACTAAGAGACAGTTTACACTGTCACTTATATACTCACTATTTAACTACATATGCATAAAACCAATTCAAGTCTTATTTCTAGGCTTATTAGGTTTAGTAACACCATAAAAATCCAAACCCATCTGATTACTGACACAATATAAGAGGTTACACAAAATTTATTACCTGGTATCTCTGTAGCGAGAACTTGACTGAGGAGGGCTGTGATTTAATCTTCTAGAAAACTTTTTCTCTCGCTCTTCCTCTTTAACTATCTGAATTTCAAGTATATACATTAGATCAAAACTTTAAGTACACTATCCCACAGACAGTGAAATAAAAACAAAAAATTCAAAATGCTGAGCAAAATCAGCAGTCACACTGAACTGAAACAACATTCTTGCATCTAATGCAATTACAGAATGCTCATATTGTATTAGATTTCTATTTCTAGGAATATTCAAAGCATGGGTTGGAAGAAAATAAATAGAATAAGCAATCCTTATTGTGCTGCACAGAAAATACAGCTGCTTTTGCTACATGTGGACAAACATCCATGGTAAGGTGCAGTGACAGACCTGGAAAGACATGAATATTCAACATTTCACACAGTAAAATATTTTCTTCATCAGCAGGTCAGCTGGTTCGGATCACAGTTAAACAGATCACCATTAAAGGGGACAAATCAACTTTTCTGGCTCAAAAAACGTCATTAACACTTGTGTCAGAATAAGAACGTCATCTGGGATCAAGCAGCTGGAGCAAAGAGGACTGCCATTTGGAATGGCAGCCTGGATTTACACTGAATTCAAGTGCAGCATAACTACGACAGCAATCCTGAGCAAAGAACTAATGTAGTTTGTACTGCAACTCCTACAACTACTCAGTAACTTTATTTATATTTACCTAGTCAGAACCACTTTGTTTTACCTCTGAAACACCCACTTACATTTAGAAAAAATCATGCAGCAGTACTCAACAGACTGGGCACAAATGTCCCGACATATTTTAATGCTGTAGTGTAAGTTTGAGTAATAAACAAATAAACACAATGAAGCTGAACCACATAAGTAAACTGCAAGAATGAGGAAAAAAAGACATAGATTTAAAATATTCAATGCCTACCTCTTCTTTTTTTGTCTCTTTTTCTTGGTGCTGAAAAAACTCTGCTTTCAGGCTTCCTGATGATGGCTGTTCTGGTGGAGGTAGATAGCTTTTTGTATTCACAGCATCAAACAGTTTTTCCACAAATATCTGTGTTTCTAAAAGTAAAGAGTGTACAAATATCCATTAGTCCAAACTTCAGTTAACATTTGCTTTAAAAAGAAATAAATTTAAGGGAAAAAAAAAAAATCAACATTCACCATGAAGTTAAAATAACAGAGCTTTATTTTTAAATACTCTGCTGTGAATTTTATATTTAAAAAACACATTTATAGAATCTAGAAACATGTCAATAATGACCATGTTTCACAAAGGTTTTCAATCATTGAATTATTTAATGTGTCTTAAAAAACATAGGGAAGAAAATTTCTGGAATATATGCAGAGCTCCAATACTTCTAATTCTGGAAGTAACTCTTAACACCCATAATTTTCTTCCAGGAATACCAACAGACACAAAACACATACCTAATATATGCATACTGTGCTATACACCCATTTTTTTAAACGAATTACTTCATTAAAATTGATTTATGCACTTCAAAATAACAAAGCTAATACGGAGATAAATGCACAATTCTATGGTAAAAGACTGTCTGAATGAATTAAACCAGACAGACTTTTCTCTCAAGCTTCATTGTTATGACAAAGACCATACCTTTCTGAAGAAATACATCCAGCTGATCAACACACAATGCCTTCAGTTCCTTTTCACTTTTATCCTTCTTTACCAAAGCCAGAACATATTTAGCTAGGGCAGATGGATCTGCATCACATCTGCAAACAAATTAATTTAAAAAAACAAAACAATCAATTAAATTACAGAAGTTAACATCTGAAACTGGTATGACCAATACATATAGAGGACCAAACCCCTCCCTACACTGAAAACCACTCAGGGGTATTTTTTAAGTCAGAGTCCAGATACATAAGATTACTAAGTATCACCTTCCTTTTTCCAGAGAAGAAATTGCCTACAATATTTCCAAACAGTATTCCATCGAGCACCTCACAGCAAACCAGAAAGAACTACTGAACTATTTAAAATGAAACAGCTCCAACTGCCTAATAAAAACCAAATACAAATACAATAGATATTCCCAATGACTGAATCAGTAATTCTGAGTGCAATACTAAGTGACTGTTAATGAGGAAAGTCAGTCCACCTAATTACAAATTAATGGAACGATACAGCAGATGTGATCTCTGCTATAAAAAAAAATTGACTCTCAAAGAGACTCTCTTAAACACGTTTTTTTAAAAAATCTTATTACTATCTACATATGAACAATAAAAAAAGTAGATTACTGAAGAAATCTTAATTCTTAAAGCCTAAGGAAAAAGTATTTCTAGAATATTATCACAGAAATCTCCGTAAGAGGTACATAGACAAGGAAGTGAAATTTACGGGAACATTATCTGTTTCAGACACCTAAATTAAATCTAAAACTAAGTATGGAGCACTGCAGTGTAGAATCTGATGGTATCGTGCACGTCAACAAAGAACTCAGAGTAAGCTCTATATCCACATTAAGTAGAACACTATTTAATATAACTGATATAATTTTATTATGTTTCATGAACAGTAATCTACAATGAACTTTGCAGTGGTGTTATAGAGTAAAACGTATCAAAGCAAGCATGAATACTGCAGAAAACTATTTCACACTTCATAATTCAAAACCAGTAACTAATGAAATGGTTAGACTGTTTTATAAGGCAGAACAGCAGCATTTTCTTAAACCATTTAATCCCATTATTTAGCACAAACCAAAGGAAGACCTCAGACCTCACAAAACCAGGCAGGATTTAACACACACACACACACGAGTCACTTGATACAGACAGCGAGCTTGTTTGGGTGGTGATCAAAGTTAATATCAATGTTTTAAAGAACTACAATAAGGCCACTCTCAATCATCTTTGAAAGGTCGTGTAAAACAGAGCAGATGCCTGAAGACTGGAGGAAAGCAAATGTCACTCCAGTCTTCAAAAAGGGCAGGAAAGGAGGACTCCGGAAACTACAGGCCAGTCGGCCTCACCTCCATCCCTGGAAAGGTGATGGAACAGCTCATTCCGGAGGTCACCCATAAGCGAATGGAGGAAAAGAAGGTTATCAGAAGTGGTCAGCATAGATTTGCCAAGGGGAAATAATGTCTTACCAACCTGACAGCCTTCTGTGATGGCATGACCAGCTGGGTGGATGAAGGGAGAGCAGTGGATGTTTTCTACATTGATTTCAGCACGGCTTTTGACACTGTCCCTCGTAACACCCTTGTCAGTAAGCTTAGGAAGTGTGGGTTGGACGGGTGGGCAGTGAGGTGGGTAGAGAACTAGCAGAGCCAGAGGGTTGTGATAAGCAGCACAGAGTCTACTTGGAGGCCTGTAGCTAGTGGTGTGCCCCAGGGGTCAGTGCTTGGTCTGGGTCTTATTCAACATATTCATCAGTGACCTGGGCGAGGGGACAGAGTGTTCCCTCAGGAACTTTGCTGATGCTACTAAACGGGGAGGAGTGGCCGACACACCAGAAGGCTGCGCTGCCATTCAGCGAGATCTGGGCAGGCTGGAGAGTTGGGCAAAGAGGAACCTTATGAAATTCAATAAGGGCAAATGTGGAGTCCTGCACCTAGGAAAGAACAACCCCAGGCACTAGCATAGGTTAGGGGTTGACCTGCTGGGAAGCAGTTCTGCAGAGGAGGACCTGGGAGTCACGGGGGACAACAAGCTCTCCATGAGCCAGTAGTGTGCCCTCGTGGCCGAGAAGGCCAATGGTATCCTGGGGTGCACCAAGAACAGCATGGCCAGCAGGTCGAGGGAGGTTATCCTCCTCCTCTACTCTGCCCTGCTGAGGCCACATCTGGAATATCGTGTGCAGTTTTGGGCTCCCCAGATCAAGACATGGAACTATTGGAAAGAGCCCAGCGGAGAACTACCAAGATGATTAGGGGGCTGGAGCATCTCTCTTATGAGGAAAGGCTGAGAGATCTGGGTCTGTTTAGCCTGGAAAAGAGAAGACTGAGAGGGGATCCCATCGGTGCTTATAAATGCCTAAAGAATGGATGTCAAGAGATGGGGCCGGACTCTTCTCAGTGGTGCCCAGTGACAGGACAAGGGCCAAAGGACACAAACTGGAACACAGGAAGTTCCATCTGAATATGAAGAAAAACTTCTGTAACTCTGAGCACGATGGAGCACTGGCACAGGCTGCCCAGAGAGGTTGTGGAGTCTCCTTCTCTGGAGACATTCAAAACCCACCTGGCTGCGATCCTGTGCAGCCTGCTCTAGGGGATCCTGCTCTAGCAGGGAGGTTGGACTAGATGATCTCCAGAGGTCACTTCCAACCTCTACCAATCTCTGAATAAAAGGAAAAAAATTGCACTGATGCACCCAAACTATACATTATCTTCAGCAAAAATAACTGATAAATCTAACTGCAGTCATGGATTTGCACTGAATATGAGTATCACACAAATACCCTTCCACCACAGAAGTCCACTAGTCACAATGATGGAATGAAATTGCAGTTCCCAAACTCTTCCACATTAAGTGAAGTGGCATTTCAATGCTGAAGCTTAATTATAAATCTGATGTTGGTCATTTAAGTGACATATATTTTAGACACCGGGCAGAAGAAACCAAATCCTTCACCATCTCACACTCCATCATTCCCCTCTCCAAAGAAGCTATCACTGGCACAGCAAACACCCTGCTACGTGCAAACATATTCACTAAGCAAAGGAAACAGATCTGTCGGCATTCATCCTCAGGAGATCACTGAATAGCCTGGACCCATCACAGAGTGCTCTGAAGTTAAAGGTCAAAACTTCAAACATAACTCAGCATCCTCTAGAAAGCAGGCAATAGCAGAATTTCATGCTGTAAAAGCAACTTGAGCTGCTATGGGACACACCACAGAATTCTGTATTGGTCTGCATCATTCATAGATACAGGAGATGGGAGTACACAATCAGTCTACATTCCAGAAGAACCCGCACACACTAAACTGACAAAATGCAAATATATACTGTTAATTAGAAAGCAGACTGCACACCGATTGAAAATTTTTCAGAAAAGTTCTCCTTCAACTATCACATCTAGTTTGCCCCATGAGGATTTAACAACTCTTTATCCAGAAAAAAAACACTGTCCAAGCCGCACGTCATCTCAGGAACAGGCCCATAAATAACCTCCCACAGGGAGAGCGGTAGGACTGCACGGTCTCTTTTGCGCTGCTAGCACCTGAGCACATCATCCCAGCAGATTATCTGAAAGCCTGGTGTTGAACAGAGTGTTCATCACAGGCTGCAGCAAGGGTTCTCATCCAGTACAGCCCTCAGGAGGCCCTAATGTCAGAATTTCGTATATTCTCAATGTCTAAATTTGCAAAATATTTTTTTTACTGTTCCTTAATGCAACTTCAATGTCACTACAGGAGATTTTTCAGTCCTCTCCTAGTTCCAAGCTGAATCATATCTCTGAAAATTAGTGTGCTATTTTCATATTATCTGTAGTCATAACAGGAAAACAATTTTTTGAGGAGAGGACATTTTTCACATAATAATCCTCAATTCTTCTCCTTTCTATTTTCCACAAAAAACAGATAAAACATTACAAGCTGAATTGTTTTATTTCATTTTCCAGAAATTTCGTTCTGATCTGATAATATGAACAGTCAGCTATCACTGTTCAAAATCTGTTACAACTGATTTAAATGATGACACATGAACTCAAAATTATTTAGCAAAAAAAGAAAAAAAAAGTCAGTCTACAAGGTAAAAAGCCACTGCTGTTAGTTACTGCAACATACTTTAATTCTCCAACTCCTATAGCAGTGACAATACAACCACCTCATATTCAGTTTAAAGTAATTCCTCTCCCATGAGGAGGGTAGAAAATGGAAAACTTTGTCTGGAAAGCCATCTAAGCTCTAGATGGTGTAACAAAAGAACCCCAACAACCCCAAAAACCCAAATAAACAAACAGAACCTGTTTAAAAATAACAAATAATTAGTACTTTCCTCCTTCCCACCCAATGATGATTTTGGAAATCTTAGCAATACTGTCAACCCCAGAATGACCTCAGAATTTCAATCCATCCACCCCACTCCAAGATACTCTCAAGAACATATCCTCAAAAAAAATGTACATAAACATACTTTTAGTTTCCAAAACACAGAATCACTTTCTCCTGCAACACTGCCTTAGCATTTATCACTACACACCTGATACAACCACAGATGAACAACACAAAATAATCATACTGAACTCTACTATTATTCAATACGTCAGTGTAGAAATCCTCCTGTACTGAACAGGAAGAACTTACATGCTTTGAAATTAAAACTCTATTTATTTTGGATATTCAACAAATACTCTTTTTTAAGCAATACTAATAGACAAATTACTTCAAATCGATACTAATTAAACAATAATGAATGCAATGCATTTTGTGGTATAGTGAGATGGAGAAAATGTTTTTGTGAATTGACAGTATGATTTTACATAATTTCTTTCCACTTTTTAAAATTAAGCTGCTAATGATCTTTACACAGCTGAAGGCTGACTTTTTTATGTATTGACTTGAAACACAAGTCTTCTCTTATGTATCTACTGTTCAAAGCTTGAAAAATCCCACAAATCATCTGTTTCCTCCACACTATTGTGAACACAATGCTTGTTTCTGTACCTAGTATTCTAGATAGATTTAACAAGGTTATAATCTGATTTTATTGCTTTTCAGAGTCTTATACAATGCCCTGCCCTCTTCTCCCCTTGCCCCCAGGAGATGCTAAAATTAATTTGCTAGAAACCTGAAGTGGTGGAAGAGAGGAATAACTGGTCTCATGAAGTAAAAAAAAGAAATATAAACTTTACAGAACTCTGAGTACAGGAGGTCTGCCTGAAAATTTCTGTTCTTTATTAGAGTTCAGGCTATTATCGTTAATGGCTTTGTTTGGGGGAGAGATGTTTTTTTTCAAAGCAATTCCTTTCTACTTTTTCATTGAAACTGAATTCTGAAGTGTTGTCTATAAATTCTCCATCCTTTGGTTTAGTCATAATCTGCTGCTTTGGATCATATGAGCCTTGTTCTTAAGTTCTTCAGTTTGACAGCGTTTTCTAACAGAATAGCAGCCTTTGTGTGAGAATAATATGCAATATGCTTTCTGCATCTTTGTTGTGCATACATTGATTTTTATTTTTTTTACCCATTTTGAGTTAACTTTATCAGTTTTTCTAAACCAGTCTGTCTTGAATTTTATGCTTGTCGTGGCAGGAAAGGCACCCTTACACACTGTGTAGCACAAGGACTTATCATACAGTATATACAGACTCATAGAATGGTTTGGGTTAGAAGGGACCACAAGGATCATCTAGTTCCAATGGGCAGGGACACCCTCCACTAGACCAGGTTGCCCAAAGCCCCATCCAACCTGACCTTGAACACTTACAGGGATGGGGCCTCCACAGCTTCTCTGTGCAACCTGTTCCAGTGACTCACCACCCTCACAGTAAAGAATTTCTTTCTAAAGATTGTAATATTAATGAGAAAATTCCTTAATTGACAACTCAGAAAAATGAGAAAAATCAGAATACCACCTATGCATTTAAAATAGTCTAAATTGTATTCAAAATCAACCACATTTTATATTTTATTCTAGAGTTCACTGAACAATGCATATTTTCAGTTGTTTGATATAGGTTTGAATCTTTGATACTCACAACTGCAAGAAACCTCACAGAAAAGTTCAAAATCCCTCTTTCAAAATCCTATGTTTCTGATCTCATATGGCTTTGCAGTCATTTCAAACAAAGAAAATAAAGCAGAAGAGGAAAGCTGAAGTTGTTTCCAGTAAATTTAAGCCTTAAATATACTTTTTTATTAAATAACAAATGTTTGAGAAAGTAATTTGGCTGAAGAAGATTCACTTTCTTGTACAGCCTTTTCAAATTTTTTTTTCACTTAATATTCTGGAATTCATTAAACACCACTCGATCTATTCGTTTCCAATAGTCAGATTTACATATTTGAAAATATAAAATACTAAATACTTTCTAAGAAGCCACTTTGATTTTTATAATGATCGTGTAATTAGAGATGTCAGCCTTAACTTCAAAATTCTGTGGATGTGGAATGTGTATTAAAGTTGTTTGCAAAAAATGTTACTGGTGTAGCTGTACATACAAAACCCCTTATTAACAACAGAGCTTATACTTAGGAAGACTTTGCCAAGATAGCTGAAAGTAATTCAACAAGGCAGATCAACTAAATCAGCAAAAGACCTCTGTACATTAATACTGCATAAGAACCATTTTAAAATATACTGAATAGAAGCACACAGTGAATTTCCCTCAAGCTTTCAGACAGAATAAACACAAACTTTGAATACAGTATGCTGAAGATATCTTTTGCCAGGTTAGTGCCTATGAATGTGTGTAAGCATCAATACAAAAATACATATTAAAATTTAAAACAAAACATGCTGTTTACTTGAGTACTTTTAATGTAAAAGCTATTAAAAGTTAAGTCAGGTGTACAAGTGTCTGCTTTACCAAATATTCCAGTATCAACTGAGAACTCTCAGCGTGCCTCCCCAGCTGGGCCCTGAACTCTCCACCAAGTAAATACTGAATATAAGGCCACTAGGACTCTTATTACAATACACCAACAGAAAACTGAAACAAGCAAACAAAAAATCCCCACCCAAAACCCAGCATCCCCCGCCCCAAAAATGTGATGAATTCTTAAACCAAGACAAGGAAGAAATGCAAGGAATTAAAAAAATGGCAAGCAGACTCAAAAATTATAGCTGTGAAGTGGATGAGACTACACATGAAAAAAAATAAATTCACATATTTAAGTAGCTGATTAACTTTGCCTATCCTACTCTACTCTGACTTCATGTTTTTCAACATGACAAAGCGCAAAATGAGCAAAGATAACGTTTTGTAGATATCCTACATATATAAAAAGCTGAAGTCTTTTAGAGCATTAACTAATTAGCTTGAGGAAAGGTCTGAAATATCTCAACTCAGATACTTTCCTCTCAGAAAAACTCACATCTCCAGTGCTGTGAAGTTTCTCATGCTGTAATTCATCATTTAATCAGTTCTCAATAAGCAAAGTAGTCACTTTGAACTGGAGCCTTAAAAAAGTAATGATTTCTGGTTGTCTTTTAGAATAGTAATATCTACAAAATTTAGCACAGACCTGGTACTATGGCGCTTTAATAAACACTACAGGAATCAGTTTAACAAGAGGATAGTCCTTTATTTTGGCATGACAAAACAAACTGCTGCTTAAATTTACCATCATTAGACAAGTCAACCATCATAGAAGTAATTCTGATTTTTTTCAACTTTGTTGCAATGTAACTTAATTCATATTTTTCTACAAAGAAAAATCTAGCATTCCAAAGTCTACCCTCTGTCTGGCAAATGTATGCAAATTCCCAAAGGAGATGTACATAAATAGTGTTTAACTATAGAGTACACAACCTTATTTACCATGTTAGGGGAAAAAAAAAAATATCCCATGCTGAAGCTGTCAAACTGTAATCTGACAGTTTTCCCAAAATGCACATGGTTACTCACATAGGGGGAAAAGTGTGCTTGGGGGAGGGAGAGGAGTAAGGACAGAAATTATAAAGTTTCCTTTAATTGCCTTTATTTCAAGCTAATGCTAAGACCCTCGAATCTAGACTTCATTTTGGACACTGCTAGTGTGCACACAGTATTTCTTAAAAATGGTAAAAGAAGTTAAATGAGGGATTTGGGCGTTTTGGTTTGGTTTTGTTCATTGTTAGTGGTTTTGGGTTTTTTTTTCCCAAATTTTTAAAATGAATGTACAGACACAAAAAAGAAGGTGCTGCAGGTCCTGAAACTAGTTCCTTGACAAATTTAAACTACCGTAATACACTGAAACCGCAAAAAGCATGTCTGAAGTCCTCCAGGCAGTGAATGGTCTTTCTGTAAAGGAATAAACATGCAGATGCCTGTTATTTGTCATACCCTGATCCTGGGAATTTCCAACCTAAATTTCAGAGTCTAGTTTTGTTGCCTAAAGATTAGTGTTTATACTTCTCCAGAATACTGCTCGGTTCTTGACATTAACCAAGGTGGACACGGTTACGTTTGAAGGCTGAGACACATGCTCGTATTTGGAGGGCTGAGTGGATGCAGAAGAATGTACATTGTGTATTGGGCAGAGCAGGTAGTCCAATTTAGGCAGTTGTAGCATTCTGTTCTACTGCTACTAAAAAAAAATACAAAAAGCTACACTGTTCAGTAAGTAAAATGAACAAGAGACGCATTCAGCAAGACCTGACTTTTATCTTGAGACACTACTGTAGGTGAGAGGGACTCTTACAATGCTCCTTTTCATTTACTCTTTAACAATTCTTAAAGTAATAGAAATACACACACTGAGGAATGCAACAGCCTCCAATGATGTTACGTAAGTTACTGATGTCATTACAATAGCTCTAAATTATCACGATGCCCACATCTGACATGTTCGTACAGCTGCACTCAGTAACCAGCAGCTTAAAATGCCACCTCTAGATTCAAGACAGGTGTCACGAGGCAAATCAGCTGTCATCTTGCCAGCTGTCCCACACACATTCAATGCAGAAAGCAAAAATCATCATAATGTCTGTATGCTTTGCGATGCAGCCAAGAAGTTCCATTTCGCTGCTGATGTTCAGTGTAAGGACAAGAAAGGTTTTTCCTAAACAGGAATAATTTTCTCCTTTTTATCTTCTGCTTTATAATATCAATATTTTGATTCTATCATAGTATGTTTATGCAAAAACTTAGCAGTATCAGCACTCCAAGTTAGGAACCTCCATTTCTCAAATACAGCAACTCTCCATGAGTGAATAAACTATCAAGTTTCATAACAGATGTAGAAGAGTAACTTGCTAGTGTTAGGAGAGGAACATACTAGTGATGTGTATTTGTGCCTTACTTATCTTCGTTATAAATAGCTTAATGTAAAGCGTTAACAGAGTAAGTGAAATGACGAGAAACATCTATTGCTTTTGAAATTCTTCAGAAGTTTCATGGAAAGCAAGAATGAAACCCCATGGTGGGCCCGTGAGTGTCATTGGTAAGATAGTGTGCCACACGTATGTGGAAAGAAATGCCAAGTTTTTCCTTTTTAACTTATGTCTATTCTTTCAGTATCTTGGCTTATTAGCATATTCCTTACACCACTGTGAAACCTTTTCTAAGTAACTAGGTCAAGATAACTAACTACTAACCTGTCAACAATTAAGCAACGATCCAAACAGCCAAAAAACATTATGAGCTTTAACAATAAAGGGCTGAAAAGCATGGCAAACAAAAATAGAACACTGAAAGCATAACTGAATACCAGAGCATGCCGTTTGCCATAAAATATTCCAATGATAAATATACTCAAAATAGTCTTTAAATGATTTGGATTTTTTTCCCTCTGACATAAGTAGTCACAACATCATGATCACTTACAGTATTAACCTCTGCAAAAAAACCTTTCCATTTTAATGAGGTATGCCTAAATACTGCATAAACATCATTTTAGGTATTTTTTAATCTTCCTTGCAAGTTTGATTTGGTACATGAACATAAATACAGCAAAGTGAAGAAAATTAGATATGGGAGCCTTAATCAGTTCTAAGTAAAATTCAGTGGGCCAGTGGAAGATTAATTAATTCCTTTTTACATAAAGTAATTAAAACCAAGAAATTTTCCACTCTAAAAGAATTAGGGCAAGGGGGAGAATATTACAATGCCTTACAACGCAAAATGATGCATGCAGCATTAGTACAAAAGGATTAATTTTTTTCCACAGGTAGAGATTCAAACAAATCCAAGAAGAAAAAAATAATGAAACAGACATCCCTACCTGGAACTCTGCCAAGCCAGATCCTGGTATTCCAGCAAGGCTTATGCAGTATCTGGAACCAACTTGCAGAAAAAAAACCCACCGTAATAGGTATGGCTCAGTAAAGACCACACTAGCACAGATATTAGTAGTGACAGACATAAGGTTATATTCCAAGTTTAATGTTCTTTTCAAACACTTTACAGGAGTCATGCCATGGTCAAGAAAAAGCGTGTAACACCAGAAATTAAGCACACTGCTCTCTGCAAGCAACGAAGACAACTGTTGACAAATGCCTTCTTTATAGAGCTTGCTGGAGTTGAACGTACAAGATAGTGCTAGTTAAATACAGAGCAGCCACTGCTCAAAAAAAAATACTCTTCACACTTTGTTTACACTGGTACTCCATTCACACAGACCTACCTGTAATGGTTCTGCACGCATATTTAGTAATTCTCTGTACACCAAACTGACCTGCTCAAAGAGTTCTTTCCAAAACCTCAAAACCAGCCTCACTTTGGAGAGCTGTACAGTTACTAGAGAACTACTCAAGCAAAGCTCGACCAGCATGCTCCAGCATGGTAGCATTTGCAGCTTCTGCCTCACTGCAACAGGACCAAACTTAGATAAGGAGTGTTTGTATGGAGGATCACCACAGCTTTGCCAAAGGCATTAGAGCAGTCCAAAAGAAACAAACAAAAGAACCTTCAATAACCCACCAAAAATAAACAAAAAATTCCCAAACTTATATCCTACATCATTCCTCTCTTCCCAACATACTTGTCTATAAACAGTATTTCCCAGAGGGACAATGCGAAAGCAATTCAACAACCAAGTCATGTCCAGCCCATACAATTATATAACACACTTTTTTCACTACACTAAAAAGTTAGCATTCTTGCTAATGCTGTGAAATAAAGATAAAATGAAACAACCTTTACAGATATTGCTATACTCTAGTTCTGCAACATTATGTTTCAGAAGCACATGTTACCGCCTTTGCAACAATCTATACATCCTAACTAAAAACTGCTAGCTACTTGGAAGCAGGCAAGGTGGAAAATAAAGCATGTTCTAACTACTCAGCTCTAGATATCTAGCACATATAGACCTATAGACATTTACATATCTCTTTAAATACACTTCTCTCCTTAAAACTACCAAGATAACACCTCCATAACTGTCTGATACAGTGGTGTTGTCCTCCTCAGTCTAGTTAGGAAATTCATCTATCTTACAGCTAAAGGTTTCTGAAAGAGATGCGAGACAAAAACAGTTGGCACTTTTTTTTTTTTCATTAAAAGGAAAAGACAAATTATTTTCAGGCAATGGAAACACCTGCAGACGGCCAGCACGTAGGACCTCATTGTACTAGTATAGCACCACTAACAGTTACTTCTTTAGAAGTAACTTCTTTGGAAGTAACTGCACACTAAAATTTCTCTACAGCCAGAAGCTATGGCTATAGGCACACACTTCAGATAGCTGGGATCAGAAGCAGCTCCAAGAGTATTTGACTGCTAGGAAACAGCAACATTTCTCAACTAATTCCAACATTTATTGGAATAATGCAGTTATATAGAACTCTGCACAAAACTGAACGACACCTGCATTTAACAGTCCCTGATGACTTGTTTCCTCCCAAAGCTAAAAATTCAAGAGAGTTAACATCTTCCAGGTCAGCAATTCCCTACCCCACGACATAGTTTTCCAGCATGAGAACCACATTTGAACTGCTCACACACTGCATCGAACAGAAACATGTTGGTCCTTTTAGTACTAAAAAGCAGAAAATTGCACTGATCCCAATTTCACTCTAACTTCTGATTATCACTAGCAGATATCACAGTGCAATATTAAAACAGAGAAACACTGAACAACCTCAGTTTGTTACCAGAATAAGAAGTTACTACTACACATCTCAAATGGAGCTTGAGGAGTAAGACGGAAGAACCATACTGACCTCCAGCCAGTGTCCGGCAAACTTTCGATATTTTTTATGTTGTGAATAAGAAACTTATTATTCACCAGTAAAGTCAAACTTCAGTTCCTGATGCATAATACTCAAGAAAGAGCAGAAAAACTGTATAAATGAATTTTGGATACAGATCAGCAAAATCCAAAGAACCTAATGTATTTACTCAATAAAGGGATTTTGAAGTCAACTGAAGCTCTCCTGTAAATGTCACCAGCAGACTTCCTGTTTCAGATTTCACAGAACTTAAAAACGCTCCTTGTGAACTGTTGGAAGCTAACGTATCAATCTCCAGCTGCTGATCAAGAAGTAAGTGTGCACCATTTACCATTTCAAATTGCCAACAGGCATTTTGGAAATGACAAGATTTTCCAAAGTTAAATATTGTCTGTTCCAAGTCTCTTGACAAGCACGCTTCAAATACTGATGTCAAACTGCTGATTGCCATTCAGAAAATATTCATGCAAGAAAGCATCCAGAGACTAACAGGGAGCATTCTACACCAGAGGACTAGTTGGATCTATTACCACAGAACACAATGTGCTGTTATTCTAACATTACCTTACCAACGTGCTCTGTTATTCTAGTATTACCTTACGCTCACACTAGAGGAAGATAGTTCACCTTCCTAAACTACACCTTTACAAGAAGATGACGCGTTTTTTCCCCCCCCCCCAANCAAATAAAAAAAAAATAAAAATCCTACCACAGTCTTAAGGGTCAAACCTTTTATACAAAGACACTTCGCCTCATTTGCTGCAACCCTAATTCAGAGTCCACTGAGATTAACTTCAAGACTCATCCATTTCAGTGTGGTTTGGATTAGGCCCTATAGAAAAAAAGAACACTACACATCCCCTCTAAACCACAAGTGAAACTCTCCTAAAAATGTCCCAGCATTTCATAATTCAGTCAAGTTATTTTAGCATAAGCCATACAAACTATACACATACATACATATACTTAACGAATGGTTATGGAAGTCATAAAGGAGACTTTTTTTTCTCCTCATTCAATAGCATAAGAGTAAAACTGACAGTGGCCAAACATCTCGGAAAAAAAGTTAATACCAGAATTAACTTGTAAGTTCTTTCTATTGACTCAACTCAAGCTCCAGCAATTTAATTCAGACATGTTAGAATCGTGTTTCAGAATGACAAGTGAAATGCATGCCTTGATCTAAAATGTCTATAGGCACCATACTTCCAGAAGACGAAATTTTGAAAACCAAGTTCATGTCTCGGTTCCACTAAAATATCATTCAGAGAATGAAGACACAGACTATTTGCAGAAGAGCCCCAATTACTCACATGAATGTTATGCTTAGAGATCAGGCAGGTATTCACAAACACGCAAATTATTCTCTGGGGTTCCTACTCCCAAACGCTCTACTGATGCAATTTTTATTTGGGGCAGGGAGGAGGGAAACAAGAGAGCGTCAAATTATTCAAAACAACCAAGAACGATGGAGCACAACGAGTCTATGGAAAATGCCACTGCGAAGACCCCAGGATCTTGTAAAAGGCCTCAACGGCACCTGAGCTCTCTCAGAGAGCATCACCGGACAGGGCGGCAGGCCGTGGTTATTAACGTGCCATTTACGGGGGCTGAGGGCAGGGAACAGTGAGCCGCACACGCAGACACATTATCTCCCGCTTACCCTGGGCTACAAAGGGAAAGACGAATGCGGTCGCTAGGGGGGGAAGCTGCATCCTCCGGAGAAAGACGGTCCTACCTCGCTGCCGAGGACGGCGCCTGGAGAGCGGGGGAGAGACGCAGCCCCACGCAGAGTCCCCACAGGAGGCGGCGGGGGGAGAAGGGCGCCGGGAGGGCATCTCCCGGGCCTCTCCGGCACAGCGGCTCCCTCCCCTCGGGATCCCCGTCTTTTCCAAGGGAACGTTTATCTGAGGGAGGGGGGACGAGGGAAAGGGGAAGACAGACGAAGGGTCGTGGCTACTCACATGGGCTCCAAGGTTTTGCTGAGCCAGGATTTCAGCGCCTCGAAGTTTTCTATGATCATTTTAACCACCATCCAGAGCGGCCCGGGCCCCCCGCCTCCCCGGCAGCAGCAGTAGCAGCAACAACGGCGGCGGGGTCCG
>VWZZ01005057.1:200897-229606 GCA_013399095.1 Psophia crepitans | reverse complement strand
AGAGCAGCCCTGAGGAGAAGGACTTGGGGGTGCTGATTGATGAAAAGCTCAACATGAGCCAGCAGTGTGCGCTGGCAGCCCAGAAAGCCAACCGTGTCCTGGGCTGCATCAGAAATAGTGTGGCCAGCAGGTCAAGGGAGGGGATTCTTCCCCTCTACGCCACTCTTGTGAGACCCCACCTGGAGTACTGCATCCAGCTCTGGAGTCCCCAGTAGAGGACAGACATGGAGCTGCTGGAGCAAGTCCAGAGGAGGGCCACAGAGCTGATCAGAGGGCTGCAGCACCTCTCCTATGAGGACAGGCTGAGGGAGTTGGGCTTGTTCAGCCTGGAGAAGAGAAGGCTCCAGGGAGACCTAATTGCGGCCTTCCAGTACCTAAAGGGGCCTACAGGAAAGCTGGAGAGGGGCTGTTTACAAGGGGAGGGAGTGACAGAACAAGGGGGAATCGGTTTAAACTAAAAGAGGGGTCATTTCGATTAGATATTAGAATTAAATTCTTTCCCATGACAGTGGTGAGGCCCTGGAACAGGTTGCCCAGAGAAGCTGTGGATGTCCCCTCCCTGGAACTGTTCAAGGCCAGGTTGGATGGGGCTTTGGGCAACTGGTCTAGTGGAGGGTGTCCATGCCCATGGCAGGGGGGTTGGAACTAGATGATCTTTCAGGTCCCTTCCAACCCAAACCATTCTGTGATTCTATGAGGGTTGGGTTTTTTTCTGTATTGAGATAAAGATCAGCAGAGTTGCTACCCTGTATTTCCAGATAGTAAACTTAAACCTACTAATGGAGCTAGTTTGCATTGTCCTCTGGGAATCTGCTTTTTAGGGCTTAGGGGTCCATGAGACCTAGTCAGTTTTTAAGAAGCATCTTCTACAAGCACAGGAGCAGTCTATTCCATGGTGTCCTAAGTCAAGCAAGATGACCAGAAAACCAGCTTGGCTGAACAAGGAACTCCTTCTGCAACTCAGGTGGAAAAAGCAATTGTATGATCTCTGGAAGCAAGGTCAGGCTTTGCAGGAATATCTCAGAGCTGTAGTTTGTATGTGTAGGGCAAAACCACAAGGCCAAAGCTCAACTAGAGTTTCAACTGGTGAACATCGTGTCAGACAATAAAAAGGGCTTTTTAAAGTGTGTTCGTAGCAAAAGGAGGTCTAAGGAAAACACTGGAGTGATACTTGATGAAGATGGTCACCTTACAAATGGTGATGAAGAAAAAGCAGAGGCATGTAATGTGTTTTTTGCCTCAGTCTTTAATATTAATGATCAGCTTTGGGGTGCCCCACCCCCTGAGTGGAAGGACCATGAGTTCAGGAACAGTGACTCTCCATTTGTGGACACTGAAATTGTAGGGGACCAGCTGTATCAGCTGAATGTTCACAAGTCCATGAGGTCTGATGGGATTCATCCCAGAGTACTGAAGGACCTGTCAGGTGTTACGGCAGTAGCACTCTTGATCGTCTACCAAAGGTCTTGGGAGTCTGAGGAGGTCCCTGCTGACTGGAATCTACCCAACGTTATTCCAACTGAGAAAAAGGACGTGAAGGAAGACCTAGGGACCTCCTAGTCTAACCACAGTTCCTGGAAAATTATGGAGAAGATTATGCTGAGTACTATTGATAGGCATTTGAAGAATAATGCAATCATCAGACGTAATCAACATGGGTTCACAAAGACCTGTTTAATTAATTTGATATCCCTCTAGGATAAGGTCACCCTCTGAGTGGATGAAGGGAAGGCAGTGGATGTAGTTTTTCTGGATCTTAGTAAGGCTTTTGACACTGTCCCTCCCAACACCCTTCTGGTCATGTTGTCCAGCTCTGGGATGAGCAGGTACACGGTGGGCTGGGTGGAGAACTGGCTGAACAGCACAGCTCAAAAGGCTGTAGTGAATGGCTGGTGTAGTAATACGAAGTAAGTTAAGGGTTCCCATTCCCTCTTTTACAGAGTATTTTTACATTTTCTTCTGCAGCCACAGAAGAAGGTGAAACTTATCAGAATGGGTGAATCATAGTGGATGAAGGGAAAGCAGTGGATGTAATTTTTCTGGATTTTAGTAAGGCTCATGTTAAATGCTGATACAGCAAGAACACAGGACTTTCTCACAGGCTAATGTGAAACTTAAATATTTCCTAGAAGAATCAGTAACTATACAAGGATTTTCTACCTGCTTTTTATTCAAAGATGTGCCGAATTTAGCTATTAAAAAAAAAAAAAAAGATGCAGCACATCTAATATAAGAAACCTGTGGGGGTTTTTTTGTGGTTTCTACTTTTCTCTAGGAAAAGAGGAATGATGACACACACAGAAAATGACAGTCACATTTTATACAGTTCCATAAAGCACTCTGACCTGGCCTGATCTACAATGTTTTGGTTTTTTTGCATCTAACTTCTGAGTATTCTACCAAAATGCCCCTTTTTCTTTCCTCTCCCCATATTGCAGTGTAGGCCCATCGTGTTTTTCAGCCGTTTGGTGTGACAGGAAAAAACCTCTTCCAAGAACCTTCCTCTCTTCCCACTAGAGGGCTCTCCCAAAATACACATGGGAGGTCCGCTCGCACAGAGTCTTCTGCTCCGGATAGGAATTTTTAGTAATATTTTGCGCACGGTAATGGCTAGGCTGCAAGGAAATGAAATCTCTGTCAGGTTTTGCAAAAAGAATTGGATATTGGCATTTGTTTGTTGGGTTTGGGGTGGTTTTTTTGGGGATTTTTGTTTTGTTTTGGTGTTTTTTGTTTTGTTTTGTTTTGTTTCTAATATAGGCATATATTTGCTGGGGGGATTACCTGAAAACAAAAACAAACAAAAAACCCAAACCCCTTAAAAAAAACCCAAACACAAAGCCCCACAAACAAACCTATGCACATTCTGAGGAGTGAATCTAGCAGGATTTTAGATATATAAATCTTGGAAATGTAAGAATAAACAGAATTTGTATACAAGTATTTGACATCTTCGTTATCACCCGTAGTAATATGTCCGTAAAGCTGTTGGCTTGGGAAACCTTGACTGTGTTACAAACCTGAAACTAAACACTTGTACCAGCGCTCAGTGAATATGTCGTGCAACTAAAAATAGAAATTACTGTCATCAGCAAAGGGTATCCATGAGGGAATGATATTTCCTATAAATACACTAAGATACATGTGGATTAGTGTAATCTAATGAAGCAGATGTAAACAAACCAAAGGACAGGGCTTTGAATGGAGGAAGAGGATGCGTAGAACACGTTCAGGGGAAACTTCTCTGTTCGTTAAAATTCTTGTATTATGCCTTTTTTAAAATAACAACAACAACAACAAATTTTCTTGTTTGTTGAGTAACTGTTACATTAAGAACTTGTAAAATACTATTCCCAAAGAAGTCAATCAATTTTAGGAAGAATTGCAACAGGAACAGGATTTCTTCAACCTGCAGTTTCAAGTATCTAAATTTCAATTTACTGTCAGAGATACCTGAAGAGGGGCAGATTTTCAGAGGCTGATTGCTTAGTATTTTCTGATTGTACATTTATAATTCAGGTGAGGGTCCCAAAAACTCATTCAAAATAATTGATGACATTTTAAAAGTTAGGCCATGGAGTTAGAGACATGAAAATCTTTTATAAAGAATAACTTATTTGCCTGCTATAACTCTTTATATGTTTCCCTACTTATCTGTAATCAGAAAATGATGGCTAGAAATTATTCTGATATTCAGAGAATTTTGACAAAACTCATGCATTTTAAAAATAATATCGGAATAATATTGATGAGGATAATAGTATGGATAAAAATACTGCTGATCACACAGTTTACAGTCACAGGGAGCAAGAGGAAAATCCAGCTTTGCTGACTGAGGTCTCAGCTGTGCCATGCAAAGAAAATACCAGCTGGCTCTGAAGCCCAGCCAGATTTAAATGGGTTAAATAAGTTCTCGTCGGGCCCCACTGAAGTCAGTTTGTGTTGGGAATCAGCGGGCAGTCTTAGCTAGGGGCACAAAATAACTCTGGAAGAGATAACCTCATTGTTCTTTGGCAAAAGTTATAAAGCTAACTAAACTGTAACTTAAGCAGAGTACAGTTAATCTCCTCCCGTTCCCCAACCATTTTAATAAGTGAAATTAAAGTAGTGGCACTCTAAGACTAAACACACTACAAAAACCTGCAGACATTTTCTACTGATTGTCCCCAGGGTATGGCCCAAGATTATATTGGGCTATATATAACCCAATGTAGATGTAGCCAAAATAATCCCATGTCTGTTGGAATACTGTTCTTCTAAAGGATAATGAGCAGGAAAATAAGATAAAGAACTTTCATACAAGTAGACAATAAAAAACTTGTTGGCCAGATACACTGTCTTTCACTGTAATTTTGGCATTTTCTAGCTGGCAGGAGTCACACTTCTGTTATTGATTGATCCTCAAATGTGTATTTGGTTTTGTACAAATATGTAGAAAACAGCCATGTTCCTGCTCAGACATTAGCTACTTGTCATACTTTGAAGCACACACGAAGCAGTAAAGTACAAGGCCATATTGGGGAAAAATATATATATAAAAAGTATTTTAAGAAGAGAGTTGAATGGAGAGGGAGGGTTATTTGGTTCAAAACAAGTCACAAGCAGTTTCAAAAATATCTGTAGCACTACCTGTAATAAAAGTGCCCATATGCATCTCCTGGGGCTCAATATCTAGCTGTGTTTGCTGGCTGCTTTACAGCTAGGCTCTGTCAGGAACCAGCAACCGTGGGATGCTGCAAAAGGGCGGGGGGCTGGCAGCTGGGAGTGATGGGGGGACTGGCAGGGCAGCAAGGTGCAATCCCATGGCACCCAGACAAGGAGAAAAGAAGAGAGCTGGTGATGGTGACTGGGCCAAGCAGTAACAGGGGTCGCTGGACGTGTCCGTGGGGATGAGGCAGGTCCGGGGTCAAGGGAAGTCAGATCAGTTAAGTTGAAGGGAAGTTGAAGATCACTGTGACAGCAACCAAGGTCAGCCACTGTACTGTGATCTTCAGGCAAGCCTCTAGTGGTGAGGCAAGTCCAAGGTCAGGGTCCTGGTATGATGGACAACTGGATCAGGAAAGGATTCTTGCAGCCATCCATAATAATGATATATTGCAGGGTTGTTTTGGTTTGGGTTTTTTTTTTCTTTATTAGTCAATTTAATCTCAAGTACTGGAACAGCGCTGTTGCCAGCAACATGGCTAATTGCTGCATTGCTGTTTTTCTCCTTGATTGTTTCCATTTTTTTTAAAATACCTACAAATTCCAGCTGATGTTGAGCATTTGGTCAGCCAGAATGCCAACGCATCCTGAAAGATTGCCATGGAAAAGTTTACAAGCTAAATAGAAAATACAAACGTGATTAGTCTCATTTTTCAAACGAGGAACAGAACCGGGTCAAAGTTACACAATACAACCGAAACTCAGTTTCCCAGTTTCTGTGCCAGACCTGCCTTCTGCCCATCACTTGGGTGACGAGTGGTCCAGGTTCCCAGCGGTTGCATATTTCCAGTTGGAAGTGCCCATGATGCAGAAGTGGTGTCGGTTCTGGAGGGCTGTTGTGCTCTGACCAAACCGGCGATTGCTGGGTAACGCTGAGCATCTCGATTGGTATTTCCACCCAGCCTTTTTCCTCACATTTATGTGAGAAAATATTACAGTGATTTTTGACGTGACCTGATCCTGAGCAATGCAAGAGCCATCACTGTGCATCATGCAAGAGGAGCAAACTGTCAAGTGGTCACAGCTTTCGCTTGAAAAACCGCATTGCTTTGTAGTCTCGCTTTATTTTAAGCGTACACTGGACTTTCAATTAAGCGCAAGTTAACTAGCTGATTTGTTTGTTAACTGTGTGTAACCAGGCCCTCCAAAATGTGAAGATTGGCGTACTTTTCACCTTAACAGTATATGCTGAAACTGAAGATGTGAGAACAGATGCTGACATACACAGGCGACAAACATGGGGAAGGGTCTAGAGGGGAAGGCGTATGAGGAGAGGCTGAAGTCCCTTGGCTTGTTCAGCCTGGAGAAGAGGAGACCAAGGGCAGACCTCATGGCGGCCTACAGCTTCCTCACGGGGGGGAGTGAAGGGGCAGGCGGTGATCTGCTCCCTCTGGTGACCAGCGATAGAACCCGAGGGAACAGCATGCATCTGTGACAGGGGAGGTTTAGGTTGGAGATCAGGAAAAAGTTCTTCACCGAGAGGGTGGTCGGGCACTGGAACAGGCTCCCCAGGGCAGTGGTCACAACACCGAGCTGGGCTGAGTTCAAGCAGCATCTGGACAACGCTCTCAGTCATCTGCTCTGATTGGGCTGGTCCTGCGTGGAGCCAGGAGTTGGACTCCATGATCCTTATGGGTCCTTCCAACTCGGGATATTCTGTTTTATGATTCTGTGATTCAATGATATCCATGATGTAGAATATTTCTGGATCTCATAGTCTGTTTCGTGCATTAGTGCTGCCCTGCAGATCTTCAAAAGTAAGCTCATTTTGGAATGGTTTATAACCTATAAAAGCTGGAAGAGACTAACCTTGCATCTCAAATTAGCCTATGGAGGTTGGTATGTACATGTGCTATAAATTAGACATGATATTTTATAATTTTTAAAGGATATTGTAAAATTATAATACAAAGTGCAACAAGTAGTATAAGTGATAGTAGTTTATTTAATGAATATACATTATATATTATTGATCACTTATAATTTTAAAGTGTCTAGGGATCCCAAATGACTATGGATTCTGAACAAATACATCGTCTGTGACAGTTCATGCTATTAAGGCTGTAAAGGGCAAACAGAGAAAAGATAGAAAAAAAAAGCAAACAAACAAAACCCAGTAGAAATAGCGATTTGCCTAATATCATAGACTCCTCTGGTCAAAATGTGTTAGACAAATGAAATAGCTGTGCATTTACAATGCATCCTTCACCCTGGATTTAGCCAGTCTCTTCAGCTCATGCTCAGTTTAAACACATTTTTAAGTTGAACTGAGGTCAGTAAACTTAGTTTTGGCCTGTCCTGCAAGTTCTGGACCCCTCAGAGAAGGACGGCTGACCAGTGCTCTGTGTCAGCCTCCTACACCCATGGCACTCTCATGGCTTCTTTACTTTTCGTGAGATTAAGCAAAAATGACTGCAGTTTTGTGTCCCACCCAAAGGACCATCACCTTATGCCCCACTCATGGTAAGGAAAGGATCCGCTGCTGCTTCTCCTCACTAAGTGTTGAAAGCGTTCAATGGGCAGGGTAACTGTTTTGGTTTAATGAAAGAAAGCGCAGTGTGCGCTGGCAGCCCAGAAAGCCACCCATGTCCTGGGCTGCATCAGCAACAGTGTGGCCAGCAGGTCGAGGGAGGGGATTCTCCCCCTCTGCTCTGCTCTTGTGAGACCCCACCTGGGGTACTGCATCCAGCTCTGGGGTCCCCAGTACAGGACAGACATGGAGCTGCTGGAGCAAGTCCAGAGGAGGGTCACAAAGTTTGTCAGAGGGCTGGAGCACCTCTCCTATGAGGACAACAGGCTGAGGGAGTTGGGCTTGTTCAGCCTGGAGAAGAGAAGGCTCCGGAGAGACCTAATTGCCACCCACCAATATCTAAAGGGGGCCTACAGGAAAGCTGGCAAGGGGCTGTATATCAGGCAGTGTAGTGACAGGACAAGCGGGAATGGGTTTAAGTTGAAAGAGGGGAGATTTAGATTGGACATTAGGAAGAAGTTCTTCCCGTGAGGGAGGGGAGGCACTGGAACAGGTTGCCCAGAGAAGCTGTGGAGGCCCCATCCCTGGAACTGTTCAAGGCCAGGTTGAATGAGGCTTTGGGTAATCTGGTCTAGTGTAGGGTCTCCCTGCCTGTGGTGGGGGGGTTGAAACTAGATGATCCTTGTGGTCCCTTCCAACCCTAACCACTCTCTGATTCTATGATTATAAGGATATCTACTCTGCAGATGTAGAAATGACAGAGCTGGCACTGCCACCATGTATTTTACAGGACATTAGACCCAAAGAATATCAGGCCTTGAGTGCAACCTAAAGGGATGCATCACGAAGTGGTGACAGAGCTGGCCAATATCCTTACAAGGTTGCTTTCTATCATCTTTAAAAATTTATGGAGACCAAAGTTCTCTGATGACTGGCGAAAGGAGAATGTTGCATCCATATTTAAAAAAGTCTGAAAGGGTGATCTGGGCAACTATAGGCCAGCCAGCCTCACTTCAGTCCCCTGGAAAATCATGGAATCTGGAAACATACTTCTGGTCACATGAAGGTGGAGAATGTGTTGGGAACAGTCACCATGGATTTACCACAGACGAGTCGTGTCTGACCCATCTAGTTGCCTTCTGTGATAAGGTACTTGAATTTATGAATGAGGGAAGAGCATGGGATGACACTCATCTTGACTTTAGGAAGGCTTTGATGCTGTCTCCACAGTATTCTTGTATCCAGATGGGTGAACAGCCAGATGAGTAAAGAACTGGCTGGATGACGAGGTCAGAGGGCAGTTCTAGTTGCAGGCTGGTAACAATCAGGATCTATACTGTTTATTTATTTTATATATTTATCAGTGACCTGGAGGAGGTGATGCAGTGCACCCCCAGAAAGTTGACAGATCATGCCGAATTGGGAGGACCAGTAGATAACTAGAAGGCAGGGCTGCCATCCAGAGGGACTTGGGCAGGCGGGAAAAAGTGGGCTGGCAGGAACATTAAACTCAATAAGAACACATGCAAAACCCTGCCGCCGGGTAGGAAGACACCCTGGCAGTGATACAGGCTGGGAATTGATGGCCNTATTGGAGAGATATGGGACTACTTGATGGATCAGACATTTACTGGATGACTGCATATAGAGTTACAGTCAATGGCTCAAGGTCCAAATGGAGATCAGCAACAAGTGGTGGCCCTCAGGGACTGGTACCATNGAGCCAGCAGTGCACCCTGACACCAAAGGCAGCCAGCAGCATCCAGGGGAGTGTTAACAGCGGCCCAGCAGGTCAAAAGGAGTGAATATCCCCTGCTTTACTTAGACCATGTCTAAATGGCAGGATGACAGGGAGGTGATTAGAGAAAGCCAACATGGGTCCACAAAGGGTGGANACTTAATGACTGGAAAAATGTGAATATCATGAAATTCAACAAGAAAAAGTGCAAGGTCCTGCGCCTGGGTCTGGACAGTCACCAGTATCGGTACAGACTGGGTGGTGAATGGATTGGGAGTAGCCGTGCAGAGAAAGACACTGGGATATTGGTAGACGAAAAATTCAATCTGAGCTGTCAATGTGCACCTGAAGCCCAGAAAGCCAATCGCATCCTGGGCTGCATTAAAAGAAGCGTGACCAGCAGGTCGAGGGAGGTGATTCTGTCCCTCTGCTCTCGTGACACCTGACTTGTAGTATTGTGTCCAGCTCTGGGGTCCCCAGTACAAAAGAAACCATTGAGCTTAGAGCTCCATTAGAGCGGATCCAGAGGAGGGGCATGAAAGTGATCACAGGGCTGGAGCACCAATGAACACAGGCTGAGAGAGTTGGGGTTGTTGAGCCTGGAAAAGACAAGGCTCTGAGGAGGCCTTGTTGTGGCATTTCAGTACTTCAAGGGAGCTTATAAGATAGAGACTTTCTACCAAGGCCTGTAGTGACAGGACAAGGCGTAATAGTTTTACACTGGAAAAGGGTAGATTAAGATTGGAGAGAAGGAAGAAATTTTTTATGATGAGGGTGGTGAGGCACTGCAACAGGTTGCCCAGAGAAGTTGTGGATGTCCCATCCCTGGAAGTGCTCAGGTTGGATGGGGCTTTAAGCAACCTGATGTAGTAAAAGACATCCCTGCCCATGTCAGGGGCATTTGGACTAGATAATCTTTAAAGGTCCCTTCCAAACCAAACCATTCTATGATTCTATAAATACTGTGTCCAGTTTGGGACTCCCCAGTACAAGAAACTGGGGTGAGTTCAGTGGTGGGCCACCAGGGTGGTTGGAGCTGAAGCACTTGGCCTGTAAGAAGAAGCTGAGACACTAGGGCTTGTTCAGCCTGGAGTAGTGACAGCTTCAGGGACACTTAAGAGCAGCCCCCAGTGTCTGCAGGGTGGTCAGCAAGGAGATGGAGCCACGCTCTTCACAGCAGTGTGTGGTGGGATGATGAGAGACAGCAGGCACAAAGTGAAGCAGACTGGATATAAGGAAGAATTTTTTCCTTGTGCAGAGGAGCAGGCTGCCCAGAGAGGTTGTGCTATCTCCTTCCTTGGGGTTGCTCAAGGCTTGGCTAGACACAACACTGAGCAACCTGCTCTGACCTCAGTGAGCAACAGGTTGGACTGGAGACTTACTGAGATCCCTTCCAGCTTGAATTATCCTGTGCATTTATGATCTACATCTCAGTTAGTCACCTTGGGCTCCCTTTATGATTAACAACATTTCCAGATGTGATTAATATGACCTATTTATTTTAACTGAGAGTAGTGGTGCCATAAAACTACCTGTTTCTTTACTAGGAAGATAATCCAGACCACTAACTTGTATCTAATTATCAACATGTTAAGTGTCCAAAATTAGGTCAGGTGGATCTCATCCTGGGTGTTGCGCTCCCTGAAGAGTCCAGTTGGATACCAGGAGGGAAAGGAAGAAGTTATTTTTGAACAGTGTCATAGCAGCACTTGCCACAAGAGAAAGGTATCTGATGTATGGACTGTATCCTCCAAATCCTTCTCTTTTTATGCAAAATCTCATTGATATAAAACTAATAAACAGGTAGAGTACGGATTTTTCCATCTCCCTCTTCATTCTCTCTGTGTTGTTGCCCAATTCTCTCTCTGTCCCCTTACGCCCTGCACGGGGCTGTCCTCTGTGCCCTGGGCTCTCCCTTCCAGTGACGGAGACAAGGCTTCTTCCTGAACAAGCCGCAGGGCCAGTTCTCCCTGTTCCTCAGGAAACAGTCCAGCTGCTACTGAGCTTTTCTCAACACCCGCACGATTATAAATAGCTTGTCTAGATGCTTCTGCTGGGACTTGGATTTGTGGCAAAGGGACACATTCGGATTTCTAAATCGAATTGTTTAAAACCACTTTTCTTCATGTAATTTGTAAACAGGCTACAGAAATAACGTTGGTGCTACCACAGCATCTTGCCCCTTTTACCAGTGTAACTTTAACTCTGACATAAACTTACAACATGCATTTTGTAGCTATAGACATAAAAAACACTGCCATGTTTATTTATGTTACTAATAATGTGTTGGCAACAAACAATACAATGAAGTACATCAATAAATTACTGTAGGGATAACGCTGTTGGTTTTTCCCTTGAACACCCTCTTCAGGTTATATGTGTGAAACAGTTCAGTAGTTTTCAATCCATTTCAATGTGAGGATCTCCTGTGCAGCAGAAAAAATACCCCAAAGTTAAGATTGCTAGAACCGCCCTTGCTGTTCTTGGCTATTTTTGTTACAAATGGTCCATAAATCCCATGGTGTGTCAGCATGACTCTGATTTCTCATTTTTTTCAAAACTACGTCTTTAGATTAATTATAGCCACAGTTTTTCGTGCCTTGTTAGTGTTCTGTGCTTATGACTAACCCTCTGCTATCACCTAGCGTGTTAGTACCCTTTTCCTTTGCGATCCAAGCAACTACATCTCTGCTTGTACTAACTCAAAGCAAGAATGTGATACTGCCTTTGAAAGTGTCGGTGTTCCTGGCACAACTCTTGCTTCTACATGGTGCATTTTGTCTTCAAACACTAGGACCCCAAGGCACATGTGCGACTGAGCCTTGGGAATGTCTATGCCCTTTTGAAGTTTGTTTGCATTGCTAATTCACAACGGGGTGCAAAGTTAAGGTTTCTGAGCACAGAAATAAGGGCTGATCACCATTTTATTTTTGGCGTCTCATCCATAGATGTGTACATTTTGTTTCCATAATTATTGTAAACTGTAGACTTTGTACATCATGGCAGATTAATCTTGTACTAGACTATTACAGAAAACTCTAACTTGGAGACTAATTTGCATCTATTTTGCTAACCTATTATAAGGAAAACACATCCTAAATAACAAAGTTGGTAAAAAATCATATGCACTGAAATAAGATGTTTGTAGGTATATACAATATAGATTAAATGAAAAATACTGGATGAAAAGATGTGACTCCCATAACGTTGCAGAAATTAAGTGGGTGCTTAACTTCAGGAATACAACTAATTCTACTCTCAGTACTTGCATAGCTTTGAACACCTATCTACACACACATCGCTACTGCCCATGGGAACCCTCAGCACCTTTCAAGACATGTTCAGCTCTCCTTAGGGTCAGGATGCTACTTGGATTCAGATGTGTATGTATGTCTCTAGAATGAGAACGTATTTTATCCTTGATTAGGTTGCAAGGTATAGGAGTTTTTTGCTTGGACCTTTTCTTTTTGTCAGTAAGAAAACAAACAGAAAGATAAAGCTAGGAAAGAGTTGTTTTAAAACACAAGGGTAAACATAAAAACCCCTCCAAGTCTTTAACAACTGAGTAGATAAAATTACATCTCAGATACTCATCCAAATAATGCTTTTTTTTTTTCTCTTTGTGAAAATGTGCTCCTTCAAAAGTTGGATCATCCTCTTTTGTGGTCTTCAGTCTTGAAAACACTTATATATGTGCTTACATTTCAGACATCTCAATAGAACTGGCATAAACAACACTGTTCCCATGTAAATTTTACACTTAGGAAAATGTATGCAGGATCAGTCTCGATGAAGAATTACCTGAAAGTACATTTGAGCTACATTGCACAAATTTTCCTTGTACCTGCTTTGCTCAATACCCATGCTTTATTACATGTCAGAAGATCTTCTTCTATATTACATCACAGATCTGTTATAGAAAGCTAACACTGCTCAAAATGATCTTTTTTGTTATTGTTACGGAGCAATGTTAATGCTTTCACTGCTGAAAGGCCTTCACTGGGAACATCTGCCATACACAGGAGTCTTCCTGCGCTAACACGCTTTAGTTATTTGACTAAAGACCTCTGCAGAAGAGTCACATTTTCTTTCTAGGAACCATATTTATCATTCAGCAAAACGTCTCCAGAACGTATCCAGAATTTTTCTTCCAAATATTGACTTCTGACCATGCGTGGCCTAGGACAGATCTTGCTAGCCTAGATTTAATTTTTTTCATGCTGGTATTGTTCTAATTACCCATTTAGGATTCAAACACTTCTCTTCCTCCTTTACATTTTTCTTACACCTGCAGTAGGTTAAATAACAATCTATTTCTGGTAGACATTCACAGAAAAAACTGACAAGATTTACAGCAAATACCCTGTGCTCAGTCTTCGGTTGTCTTTATTCATGATTTTACTGAACTCAGTCCAAGGACCAATTTGACCTATCTCTAGATACGGAACTCTGCAGCTTCTCTTTCCACTAAATTGAACCAGTCAGTACTTTTGTGGATATGTGCAGAACGATCACCTACTTGAATGGCAAAAATGAAAATAAATTGTATTCAAATGTGCTCTTATACAAGCCTTCTATATTTTTCATTAAAAGCTGAATTGATAAAACTGATATTCATGTCCTTAGCTATCAAAGCAGACATTACTCCCATTCAGTTTCTTATTCCCCCCCTGCAGAATGCACACTATGATAAAACTGAAAGTGACTGTTGATCAGGTCACGATCACTTCAAACCCTATGACTATTTGAGAGATGAGGGATGTTTAGAAACATGGATTTCAGTCCTGATTTGTATGGAAAAGCTCACTAGACAGTAAGCTGGAGTGCCTAGCCAGATTTCTTCCTTTTTTTTTTTTTTATGGTTATGAATAATAAAAAAAAATCATACTAGATTCTTGCTTGTTTATTTTTTTAGAAAAAAACAGTATTTTGGTAATGACTGTGATCGTTGCTTATAGTTTCCATTATAATTTTCTAATAATATATTCAGTTTTGGGTTTTTTGATGTCACACAAATAAAAAAAATTGAGAAAATTAATACCATGGGTATAGGAGAACGTGTAGCCACTCTGTGCACCGATCTGTAATGCCTCTCTGCTTTGCCAAGCATTACTCCTTTTGTAATTATGGTACTGATGCCACACAAGCATTTTGAATATTACAGGATTTCAAATGCAGTTTGCAGTTTCAAAATCAATGTGCCACACTTTGCACAGCCTGAATTTGAAGACTTCCAGATGAAAAATTGAGAATCCAGATTTCTGTAGTCCTTATATACATGAAATACCCTCATTAGTCTAACTGACCATGGAATTTTTCAGTACGAACATTAAACATTTACATGCTTCGGGAAAAATAATCTCCGGTTCAGTTCTCCTTACTTCACTGGCATAATAAAAGGATGGATTTTACCCTGCATGTCATCTCAGGGGGGAAAAATAAAAGGAAAAAAGACCAGAACCCCCTCTGAAGACAAAAATATACTAAATATTTTCCAGCTCCTTTTTCTATCTGTGTTTGCACAGCTGATGTATTGAGGCAACGCAACTGGAGATGTAAGCACAATAAGCAGCCACGTTAGTAATTGTACCAGATGCTCAAAAGCTCCTCCTCAAAGTTCTCCTTAGTTGTTTTTTTTCTTTTTTTTTCCTTTGTCTGAAGGATCCTAAGGCTTGTTCCACTTTTGGGAGGGAGCAGTATCTTTTTACTTCCTTACAGAGGAAACTGATGCCTTAATCGTAGCATTTGTTGTCATTTGGCTGCTCTCTCTTTCACAGTATTTTGGAACTGAAAAACAGTTTTAAGATCTCATGTGTAGATAATGCCCTCCTTAAGCTGATACCAGAAAAAATAGACAGCTCTGACAAATTATACTTTTTTATTTTTAGTAGCAAATCAGGAGGAATAGGAATTCCTTTTGTGAATTTTTGTGGTCTTCATCCAAATGGAAGATAAGAAGTCTTTAAATTTTTAATTAAAATGATCAAACTCGGTTTGAGTCAACTTTCAGATTATAATTGTCAGTTATGGGAGAATTAGACATGTCCTCATTGCCACTTCCTATGGCATACTGGGGTATGTAGTAGGTAGAGTTTAATACAGGTAGACCACTATTTTCTTGCTCAAAATTTCTAAATACTAAAAGAAGCAATCAGAAAACAATCTGAGGTCTGGAAGAGTATTGTTTTCTTAAAACACGTGATTGGACTCTGACCCAGCTCTTTAATGCCAATTAAATCTGGGAATTTTCCTGTTCCTAAGTTTCCTTTCATATAACCCTGATGGCAGTTCTCTTTTGACTAGTCCTTCTGTCCTCACACGACACAGCCCCCGTCAGTACATCTCATGCCACCCACTCCTGCTGGGCATTGACTGAAGATAATGGAGAAACTAAGGATGCATTTCTGCTTACTAGTAAACCAAGCAATTCACAAAGGTAACTTTGCAAGAGTTGTCTTTGAAAAGCTGTGTCTTTCAAACCAAACAATTATATGCTAATTTTTGCTAGAAAGCTTAAATGGGCATGAAGAGATGCAGATACTTGGCTGACTGATCTTTCTTCATTTTTATGTAGCTTTGGGCTTACTATGGACATGTTTAATTTTTAAACCAGCACTGTGATCTCTTTTTCCTCTCCTTTATTGATTTACTATGTTGTGAAAGGCTCCAAGTTTCAACTGCTGGTGACAGAGACCAGAAAAAAATCAAAAACCCATGGAAAATAAAGTTGTGGGTGACTCCCACGAACTACGTATACTGGTGTTTTTCACCATTGTTATTTATTTCCACCAGAAGCAATCACACTGACATCAGTGGACTACTCAGATTAAGATACTGTTTAATACAAGCCAGTCTGGCTGCCTAAAAAGAACAGTGCAAGGAACAGGACTGAATCTGCAAAGTACTGCACCACTCCATGTCTAACTTTCACAGATTAATGTGTAACCCCATATCTAAGAAAATGAGGTGGTAAAAAGCTGGAAGGAACATCCCAGTCTCGTGGGAATGCTATAATGGAAGATCTTTTCTCACTGATACTAGTAACGAAACAAAGTGGCTGAGGCTAATCTTTTCCAAATGGGAAAAGTAAAAAAACAAAACAAAACAAAAAACCCAAACAAACAAAAAAACCCCCAAGAAAAAAAACAACCAAACCCTAAGAAGCCTTGTTTTTAGAAATCCTGAGCACCTAGGACTGCTTACTAGCCATGCCTGTGCCGGCAACGTAAAACAACTTTGGAAAATCCTCAGGCACTGCAATTTAATGCTTTACATCATTAAACTGCAAGTATGATCCTTTGGAGAAGTCTGGGCTTTGCCCAGCTTTGTAACAGTTCCCAGCAGGCATGGTTTGGGTAATAGCATGGGTAAGAGACCGTTCCCAGCAGGCAATTTAGGCCAGGCCACCCTGTCCTGGAGAGCCTAGGTGCACAGGTACGGAGGTGGGGGTTGCTCCATGCCACTTGGCTATAGTGCCAGACAACAGTTCTTGGTACATTTGATTTCTTAATACAGACCAGCCAGCGGATTCAGGAAGTCCAATTGCTTAGGTTGGATGTATAGATTTAGGGCCTAATTATAGACCTATTTTTAAAAAAGATGTTGGCCTGAATAACTGAACAAGTATAGGGCAAAGAGTGCCTCCTTAATGCCAGAGGAAACTTGATGGCTAGGAGACATGCCAGCTGCCTCCTGGATAACTCCCTCCCAACACTGGATTGGCTTTCCCCTCCTCTGGCTGAGCAGTAGGTGCCCAGAAATGCTCCTTCCACTGCCCATTTGTATATAACTCATGAATGCAGAAAGACTTAGGTTATCACCAGCAAATAGTTGTGACAAAAATAGCAAGACCAATTACTTGACTTGGTTTTCTTAAATTCCTTTATCCTCTTTGTTATAGCACTGCATTTTCAAGCAGATTACATCTAAAAACTACCTGATGAACTAAAAATTTCCAGGCCTCACATATGTTAAATAAATCCTCATGTTAGGTGCTCAAAGAGGGGAGAAAACCCACTTCCAAAATTCATAGAACCCTAGAATCACAGAATAGTCTGGGTTGGAAGGGACCTCAAAGATCATCTAGTTCCAACCCCCCTGCCATGAGCAGGGACACCCTACACTAGAGCAGGTTGCCCAAAGCCCCATCCAACCTGGCCTTGAACACTGCCAGGGATGGGGCCTCCACAGCTTCTCTGGGCAACCTGTTCCAGTGCCTCACCACCCTCACAGGGAAGAATTTCTTCCTAACACCTAATCTACATCTACTCTCCCTCAGTTTAAACCCATTCAGTCTGTGCACCAGACCTTAATTTACTCTGTTCCCAAATAATTCTCAATTAATGCTTGTAGGTATTTAAATTGCTTTAACTTACTGATAGTTACGTTTACGGGCTGGTGGCTAATAGTTCACCTTATAACAATAAGGTTAGTTTTCTTTTTTTGTGTGTTAAATTCCTTTTTCTTAATCCAGTTCCACAGCTTATGTATCTTCTATCATAACCAAATTGTTAGCATATCTAAAAAGATGGTGGAACTCTTCTGTAGTTGTGATATTATGAAAATTTTGTCTTCTATTAAGCAATTTTTTCAGCAGTCATTTTAAAGAGGATAGAGTATGTCCCAGAGTACTCATGAACTGTTACCAAACTGAAGTGAGATTTCTCTCCCTACCTATATAGTACATTTCTCAGTTCCAAGCATCTAATTTTATCATTCAAATGTTTTATTTGAGATTCCAAATTTTTCAACAAAACTCGAAGCTATTTTACAGAACATCATTATGATGGTCTTTTTTTTTCAGATTTGATAAAATCAAAATATTTAATAGTATTGTCCATGTTTTTCTTGAGTAGCTGACAAATGTAAAATGCTTGATACCCCAGAGTACCTTTATTCTAAATCCCATATTGATGTTCCCTTCTCATTTCCTTTGATTTTGGGATAATGTGGTAAAGATGGTAATAATGGTAGAGATGCCAAGATAGTATTTTCATTTAATCTTGTTATGCTTTCTCACAATTTGGTATGTGGTAGTGTTCATTTGTTCCACTGAGATATTTCCAGACTACTAAGCCTAGCTTGTAAAGTCTTTTTGTTATCTTATGCATTTAATAATCAATCAGAGATTTACTAGTATCTGTTATCTTGATGTTCCCAAGCAATTTATTTCCTCTTCAGTTTCTTTTAAAAATTATTTCTCCTGTATTTGCTTCCAGAAGTTGTTTGCTTGTGTGATATTTAAAAAGTGTAGTCAAATCTTCCCAGTTCTATAACTGTATTATTTGAAACATTTTTGTTCTTCATCAGAACTTCTTCCTCAGTTCAGTGATAATATCTTCCTACATTCCTTTTGCCCTACTCCATCTTTTTCAGAGAGTTACATACGCAGTGCTTTTACCACCCTTTGGCTATTTCAATACTAGACCTAGGAGGTCTGAAAAAGAGAAGACCCAAGAGAAAGATAAAAGCAGTCTACACAAGTAGGGTGGACAGTGTGAATAAAGGTCAATTGCTTATTGCCTTTTCAAGAAAAGTAAGTGTGGGGTATCAAAGAAGGGTGGTGGGTGAGATTAAAAAAAAAAAAAAAAACAAACGAGAAAAGGAAATACTTCTTCACACAGTGTAGAAGTCTTGGCTGTGTGGCACTAGAATATTAAAACGTCACAAGAGTTCAAAAAGGAATGAAAAAAATTATTGAAGAAAAGCATTCTGGGTACTGTTAGATACAGAGATATTGCCTATGGTTTGTAAGCCATGGGTTGCTGGGAGCTGGGCAAATATTCTGGGAGTTATCACTATAGGCTTGTCTCATTCTTACCCTCTTCTCTGTGCATCTACTATTGGCAGCTTTTGGGAGCAAGATCCTGAGAGAGCGGGACAGTTTGTATGACCTAGAGGCCAAGGACAGCCTTGGACAGCCTCTCTTCTGCTCTATCACATTTTCCAAAGATTTTTTTTTCTGAAGGCATATAACCTTTGAGGCCCATCAATTCTCAGCTGGTTTTTTTGAGTCTTTACCAAGATCCAGTTCATATCATTCCTTTTGTCATATTGATGGTCTCCTTGTTTGCATCAAGATCAGCCGTAACTTTCACATGGTTTTACAATCCACAAGCATGTTTTATCAATATTATCTGACATGCTCATCTTTATTTGGATCCCTCCAAAACACTGTATTTTATGAGCAACTCAGCTGGTTTTTTCCATTCTTTTTTTTTTTTTTTCACAGCTTCTCAATTTCACAATTTCTCAACTTCCCTTATAGGTATTATGACAGACAAAAGTTAAGTGACCACCAGCTGGCATCATAATTTTTCAAGGCATCTTCGGAACTTATCATTTTGCATATTCAAAGTGTATCTATAAATTCTGCATATCTAATATAGAAAAGTCGTCAATATGAATAATGCAAGCTAAAGATGTTCCTTAAATATGAAATGGTTGAGAGGTAGAGTCTACCAGACAAGTGTAACTACTGTCCATAGCTTTTACTTTTCATTAACACTTGATTGGAACCTAGTCAGATTCCAGGAAGGAATTTATAGGACCAAATTTTATTATCCAGCAAATCCCAGGAAAAAAGATATTGTGCAATGGAGTAAGATAATGGCTAGGCAAGAGAATCTGACAGCTCAAGTCCTGGCCATTCTCAGTATTTGTGATCTCTTGCTATGTCTCCTCTAAAGTTTACCATTTATATGATTTATAAAATATGTGTGGAAGTAGTGTGATTTTCAGAATACTCCAAGAATAGAAATGAGGCAAGACATGTGAGAGAGATATTTTCATTTACTTGATAACTGCTAGAACTGGGAAAAAGGCAAGCTGTGAGGCATAGAAGTCTTTTTTTAGGATATCTCTCCCTATATACCTTTCCTCCTTTATGTAACTTCTACTTGATTTAAAATGATTCTTTTTTGTAATAGCAGATTATTAATGGAAATAGTTATGGATCGATACAGTATTTTATTCCTCTGCTGGGCCTTTGTTGTTAGCTTGCTGCTGTTTCATTTACTAACAATTTGTTTCTGTGGACAATTTAAGCCAGCCCATTTTTAATCTTTGACAACTTAAAAAGGAAAAAAAAGTATCTCAGAAAGATAATTTTATCATTTAAAAAATTAACTGCTACTATGAGCTTGCTCTTCATGTCATAAGAGGCTGCCTTGGCTTCCTGAGCTGGGTGGGGAGAAGGAAGAGAATTAGACAGAAAAGACACAAAAAATTGGTTCAGTTGCCTCAACTTTTAAGTCCTCAGGGTTCCTGGATAGATGCCACCTGACACCTCAAGAAGCTGAGGTATCCCCTAGGTTCTGCCAGCCCTTTTAGGATGCTTTGAGTATCCCAGAACACTTCAGATGACCCTCACCTACAAGTTCAAAAGCTGGGTATTTTTTTTGTTTGCTTTGTTTTTTTTTTTTTTTAATCGAGCATTTCCAGCCTACTTGGTAAATTGTGTAGTACAACTATAATGTGAAGGGAGATAATGAAAGGAAATAATTGCAGTAATCCAGCCTTACTTTCCCATAAACTGGGGCAAGTCTAATAACTGCCATAAGTTATTATTGTCTTACAGCAATGTTTTTTTAATTCCAGTGGTCTGTGTTCTGATTCATGGAATATCTACTCTATTCCAGATAAAAATAATATTTTTTTTATTAAAAAAAGGGGTTTGGATCAATATGCAGCTTGATGACACCTGAGAATTTATTTCAGAGGGATTTACGAATCCTGTTTTTATAGCTGCTTCATGCCTTTGGGCATATCAAAAAAGTTAGGGACATGCAAAATATCTGGCCCTTACAGTTCAGAGATATTTATTTTAGCCTTGCTTATTTTAACCTTAGGATATTTTAACCACCATTGTGGTACTAACTGTTGTTGCAAAAGGCACTATTATTTTATTCTGGGCTGATTTAAAAATAAATGATAGTGATTCACTGAATGAATTATTCATATTTTCCTGAACTGAAAACATATTACTGTACCAAGATACAGGAAAATACAAAATTGTATTTGGTCTTTAGCTTTGGACACAATGGTATTTTTAAAAAATCAAATACTAATGTGTACTTTGGCACAAGATCTTTAGCATTTGTGCCTCCCTCTGATAAAAGGTGATGCAAGAGCTTTCATCCCGCCTCTGTGCAGACAAGGACACTGCTTCAGGGGAATGCCAGGCAATGTAGTAGCTCTTCTGTAGTAGCCAGGGAAAACACTGCTTACAGTTAGCTGCTGTGTAACCTTGTTTTTATCCTCTTTCCTTTTCAAGTACCCAGTTCTGCTCTCATTGAGGTGAACGAGAGCTCTTGCAGGAAATTTGCCTTTGTTCCATAGAAATTTATGGGAAGAGAATGGTCCTTCAGGAAGAGTTCATTCATTGAGCCTTTATGAGTTTTCTATAGCAAGGTTCACAGCAACAGCATTTCCACTGCATTTACCTGCAATTCAGAAATAACCTTAAACTTTCATTGCTGTCAACCATGTATATGTGTGTTTCACTGTCTAAAATTCAACTGACGTTTAAGATCAGTTAAATGGCCTTAGAAAACTGGATCAGTTAAATGGCCTTAAAAAACTAACTTCAAGTGCTTTCACAAACCCCCCCCCAACTTGTATTTATGTCTTTTTATATCCATTGCCACCCTCTTGGTGAAATACCGGTGCTGAGGTGCTGCACATCAGGTGCCTCTTCTGTTCTGCTCTTATAAAGGGAAATTGGACAGTTTGTATCATTGTCTGTGTGTTACTATCAGGAAAAATTAGATTACACCTTGCACTCTAAAACAAAAGGTGGAGAAAGTTGTGGCAGATTTTACATTCTACAAGAGACAGGAGTTGCGGAGGGATTGCTCAAAAAATACAAGCAGCCGTTACACTCACTGTTGCTTGCTTCATTTTGTGAAAACAGCAGAGAGCACTTGTGGTTCTGCATCTTTTCTTGGTTATCGTGGATGTAAATCAATCACAGATTTGGAGGCAGGTATTCCAAATCTTGAACGCTGCATGACATTCAATACAAAGCAAACATATAGTGGTTTATTTTTGTAAAGACCCAAGTCTGAGCACTCGCCTATGAATTTTCCAGCTGTGGTGTACACAGTGCACCTATTGAAGACATATTCCAGGTAGCAATGTGTGTTGGGATTGTGCTTGTGTCCTGAATATTGCCAGACTTCTGTACTGAAGACACGAAGAACGAAAGAAGTCTAGTCACCACTTAGTGGGTTTTTTTCCTATTCGTGCTGTTGGGAAGTATGCCACTCACTCAGTATTGGGGCCAATAGTCTCTGACCCACTGACATTATTGCCCTAATCATGTGGGTTGGCATAGAAAGTCTTTTTTTGGGGGGGTGGTTGTTGTTTTTTTGTTTTAGTTTGGTTTGGGGTTTTTTCCCTTCTGGTGTAGGTATTTAATCTTTCAGATCTAAAAGCTTTTAGAGTATGGCTGAGATGATGATCACATAAACCACTTCTAATGGGGTTTACAAACACAGGCACTAAATATAATAACTCGCCTTCAGTGGTGACAGTACTAATAGTGAAATGAATTAGCAACTTGATCTATTAGATATATTAATTTGACAGCTAGATTCGGACAAAAGTAGTGTAAGAGAGTATGGTATCAGCCTCTGCATCCTAAAAGAGGATACCAGCACTGATTTCCTGAATACTGACTGATTCACTATGGTTCTCTCTGACATATGAATCACTACATTTTTCAGTAATAAATGTCAGGTATAATGTTTAGAAACAGCAGAGTAACAAGTTACAGCAAAGATCCATACTGCTTTTTCCTTTGCTAAATCTGAACTTTGTATGTTATCTCCACCCTGGTGATAAGTAGCCTTCTCAGAATTACTAGAGGCTAATTCTGTGACATATCCCTAGACTCCCATTACAAATATCTCTCTCCTCCGTTTAAGCAGTACCTTTGTTTCTCTGATTCAGAAGAAAACCTGAAAATCTGTCTTTTTTCCTCTCAGCTCTGTTCTTGTTGGTATCTGGTTCAGATGGAGTTAAGGGTTTTCTAGTTCACTCAAACATCTGGTGCTATAAATATTCATGCCTTGGTAGAATTCCAAATTTTTTGTGTCCATTGGCTTCTTTTTCTAAAAAATATATGAGGACTTTATATGAGGGGAGCTTTCCTCCATCTGAGTGCTTGTTCAGAGTTATGACTGTATCTCAAAAAACTGCTGAAGGAGAAAGAAAATTGAGGTTGTATAAAAGCAGTGTAACTATACTGAGTCAGACCAAAAAACCCACAAACATTTAGACCAGCATCCTCTCTCTGACACTGATGAACAACACATGACACATTCGACAGTGCTTGCATGATTACACATGGAGTTACTCAACGCTTCATTAAGCCTTGTCTAAAGTTAGCAGAGAAGCCCTTCTTACAGCCAACAGAGAGAATGGAGTAAATGTGGGCTCCAGTTGAAACAGATTCTCCATCCATGGAGGTAACAGCCAGGTTCGATGGGGCTTTGGGCAGCCTGGTCTAGTGGAGGGTGTCCCTGCCCATGGCAGTTGGAACTAGATGATCTTTAAGGTCCCTTCCAACACAAACCCTTCTATGATTATACTCAAAATTTGCCTGGGTAAGGCCTGAGTAACCTGATCTAACTCGGCTTGCCTGGAGCAGAGTTGGACTAGCTGCCCTCTGCATCTCCCTTCCTGTAGGGAATCCCGTTCGGAAGATCTCGCGTTGTACGGTGAGCTTAGGCACACCCCTATGACCTGCACAGAGCCCCACAGTGGCCACACCCCACAAAGGGAGTATATAAACCTGTGACACAGTTTAATAAACGCCATTTTGCTCATCCACCATATTGATGTCGTGATCACTTGGCCCCGAGGGTGAGGTGTTTCCTCGGACTCCAGGACCAGTAGTTGAAGTCCCCCACTGCACCTTCCAACCTACACGATTCTGTGACTCTGACTGTTGTACTTAGCATCCACGAATCCACTGCTAATCCCTTGGTAGGAGAAAAGCAAATCCTTCTTACGCTTATCTGGGATCTTTTCAGTTACGCAATGAGAATGTCAAAACACACATTCGGCAGCACTTTGAAGGCACACGGGTTATAGCTAGATGCCTACACATGTGCTAGATGCCCAAGCTACCATTACAGTCAGTGGAAATCAAATCAATAAAGTCAATAGTTGCACTAAATTTTAAGAATCTAGGGTGCCCACATTCTCCACAAACTTGTTACTAATTTGTTGCATTTAAATTACAGCTTAGATCACCCCTGCCAATTTGGTACGCTACAATTTGTGTGGTTTATGTGGGTCACACAAGTTTTATGCAGAATTGAGAATTTGCTGATAGTCTAATTAAAGTCTTGACAGGCTAATCAAAGAATTGTTATTAATCTGTGTACAATGGTGCTAGCAAATATAATACAAATCATCCAAACATTATGGCTCATCCCAATAATGATACAGCAAAAACTAAAATACCCAAACTTCACAGTAATTGTCCCTTTCTCTGGTATTATGCTCATGCTTCCATTGTCACTGTAACACAGAGACCACGTCCTAAGGTTGATGGCTTCTGTCTAGTGGGGAGAGAGTCATGGCGAGCCATCCATGGAAAAGGTACAATGTTGAGGTGGATTCTTCCTTCTCCTTTCTGGAAATATGATGTTGGTGTTGATGGTTTCTGCCTCCTTACTTTTGGGTCTGCTTATTGTCATTACTATGTACTTGCTAATGCAGTCCACTTGCTCCTTATGCATTGGTTCATAATTCCATATTACACCCAAATCTATGTATGGTATATTTTAGATATATACGGTATCTGTTCTTTGCTCCTTTTATTACCCCTGAATTGTTTTGCACAGCTCCCAAAGATGCATTCCTTTGGCAGCCAGTAACTGACAACTGCTGAGCTGTTCATGACCCAGGGGCCTCTGTTATCATCCTGTGTCTGCACTTTCAAGGCTCCAGTTATCATCCTCTGCCTGTACTTCTCTACGCCGCGTTTTTATGCTGGTGTCATAGATAGATCAGTAGAGAAAGAAAAACTACATGCCGTATCTGCTACTTATAGAAATGGATATTGCAATAAGCCTTACACAGATCAACTGTACAGAGCTAAGCCAAGGCTGACAGAAATCAGGTAGCAGTCACCTGGTTATCAGACAACTGCTGTTACAGCTAAGCAAAGTAAACCCAACCTCCAGGCAGGTCAAGACAAGTCCAGATGAATCCTGACCTGTCCTAATGACTGTGTTGTCAGCTTAACGCAGAGCCTGCAGCCTCCTGCTCGTCATGGCAGCACTGTATGCGCTGGGCTGTAAGGCTGAAGAGTCTGGAGACCTACTGAGGTCACCCCATAACAGCTGCCTCCATTTGAAGAGCCCAGTCCCACCAATAGTGTCCTGGATGTGTTTTGAATCCGGGAGATGCATTCCTTGATCTTCAAGGAGTTTTGTTAACATTTGTTTACATAAATGGTTAACATTTTCTTTACCTAGTTCTGATAGTGCTAAGATCAAACAACGTTTCTAAAAGTCATCCTGAAAAGCGCATGCTTGGCAAAACTGTTTGGAAATGCAAATACCATGGTCTTATCTACACATGCTTTGCCTCTGTGAGAGATCATACGTCAGAGCAACTGGTACATTACACATTTGGAACCAGCTTTTCTGTCATTGATAACTCTGATGTTCGAATGAGCCCGACAAAGACCGTGCTTCCTCCATGAGTGGGGCATTTGCTCGGCAATAGCCAAGACCAGCATGTCTTTCCAAGTGGACATTTGGGTGCTGAGTTGAACAACATTCTGTGCTGCTTGTTGACACCCGAGCTGCAGTCATCTTCCTGTAGTACTTGCTGACTTGTCACTATAGCTGCTACACGTACATTCATTTTTGCTGGGATTCTTGCACAAGACCCGGATCTTTATTTCCAGTTGTAAATATCAGAAAAAAAATGCTGGGAAACACCATTCAGCCTGCAACTCTGGGCTTTGTTTCTGTTGAGACTTGGTATGGTATATATCAAAGGCTAGGAAATTTAATATGATGCACATCTGAGTGTCCTTCAGATAGAGCTGGGATGTGGTCAGTGGAAACAGGACCTAGGAAAGCAATCTTAGATCCATAAGTGTAGGGAGCAAAGGACTATTTCTTTATTCCACTCAAACTCTCTCTTAAGTATCAGCCAGCACCTTAGGCATTATGGTTTCTCACTTCTGTTGGCTTCTAAGTTTGCAAAGGTTCTTGCAAATTATTTTTCACCTGTTTCCCCTCCTGTCTGGTACCTTCCCTTCTTTCTGCAACTTAACATTGCCGGCAGATTTTACAGAGGTTCCTATTTTCAGTTCCCACCATCTTGCTTCTCATTATATTTGTCAGCAAACAGCTTAATAGCAGTATTGTCAGCACACGATTCGGCACTTCTGGAAGCTCTTGCTGCACTGTATTACAAATGACTACGAAATAAACTCACTTACTCATCTTACTCAATGTAATTATTAAGTTACAGACTTATGGCTGGAACATGCCATATTCCTGATCCTCAGTCACTCATTCTCCTTTCTGAGATGGTCACTTGTTTTGGGTTGTTTGTTTGGTTTTTTTGTTATGGCCACATTGCAGAACTAGCGTGGTGGTTGGTGCCCACAAGATTTTCACCTCCTAGAGAATATGGCTGGCAGGTGAACACAGTTCCAGAAGTACAGGAGACTAGTCCCCTATGCCTAGAACTAACCTCTTGCAGAACTTTTCCCTCTTTCATCTTCTCCACCTTATTCTGTGATGAGCAAAATTAGCCCTTAAGTGGCCTTTTCCTCAACTTTCCAGCGAGAAAAGGGCTAATCAATGAGCTAACCTAAAAAAAAAAAAAAGAAAAAAAGAGAAAAAATAAAGAGCTCCAACACTGAGATTGAGCACCTTCTGCTATTCTCCTGAGAAACACACCTTTATTAAAGACACACTGCACACCCCATGAGTCACCTGCCACCTTCCTCATGTTGTGTGCTTTCTTTTTATGTCTGAATTCATTTAGGACTTCCTTGCTCATCTGAGCAGAACCTCTGCTGCCTTTGATCTTCTACTTGATGGGATGGACCTTTCCTGAGCTTGGAGGAGATGATCTTTGAATATCAACCAGGTCTCTTGAACTCCTCTTCTTTCCATGGTCATATCCCATGGGATCCTTCCAAGCCGAGCTCTGAAGAGGTTGAAGTGTGCTCTCCTGACATGTAGGCTCGTGGTCCTGCTTTCTGCCCAGCTTCCTCCTCTTAGGATCCTCTTGGATCCTCACATGGTCACTGCAGCCACTGCTGCTTCCAAGTTTCACATCCTTGACCAGTTCTTCCTCGTTTGCAAGTATCAGGTTCAAGAGAGCACCTTTCCTTGTTGGCTCCTCAAGGCTGAAAGAGCTGGGATTGTTCAGCATGGAGAAGAGAAGGCTCAGAAGAATCCCACCCATATGTATAAATACGTGAAGGAGGGAATGAAGAAAAGGCAGCCAGACGTTTTTCAGTGGTGCCCAGTGACAGGACCAGAGACATCTATCTTAGAATGAGATTAATTGCATCATGGAAGTGCCTGTTTTTCTCCACTCACTATAAAAACCATCGAGATACCTAGATTTGATGCAAACATCTGTAACAGAAACATCTAAATTTAGGTAAGCTAACCAGTCTGTAGTGGAATAAATCTGGGCAATACAGTTGACAAATATTTCAAGTTAACTGTTCTTGCTTTCGTTTAGTTGAACTTGCATAACCACGTGCAGGATCAAACCCTGACTGAAGTGCTGAGTTTAGAGCACTTCTGTACATTCCCAGCAGCATTTAAGACACTCAAGCATAGAACTGGGGTTTTTTTGTCTCTATATTGATATGAAAGCTGAAATACCATGCCTGAAGCTACACACATCCACCGCACAACTGAACAAAAGCCACTTCAGTGGAAACTGTCATTGAAGATTATTTTCAAAATTCACCTTTACTTTCGTCCACTGCAGTTCTAGGTCAGCTCAGATGTACTGATATACTGATGTTACTTCCACTCAGGTTTAGCAAACTAGGCATTTTTTTCCAGAAAGCTACATGCTTTTGAAAAAAAGACTGTGGAAAAGATTTCAGCAATTTCAATTACAGTTGTGACTATGTGTTTGCATATTACTAGTTCCTGAGGTGTGTCTGGATAAAATTCGGGCAACTGGCTCTATTTAGCTGAAATACTACAGTGGATATATGTTATTTGACTGGTAACATGCTAGTCCAGTGAAAAAGAGTATTTTCCTCCATGTTTAACAAGTTACCTGTTGAGGAAAGCTGTCATATTCAGAGAGTTTTAACTGCCACCTAAGCTCATGCTTCTAGCTAATAGGTAAAAAATGATGCATGCCAGAAATCCTCTGAAAGTCATTTGAAGGGCTTTGCAAGATACAGAATGCTTACTCAACAGGAAACTTGAGGCACAGGGACTGAGAATTTAGGCTGAGTTAGCATTGCAGCTGGCTAGGTTTGGTTGATGAGACGGTGGTTAATGGCACGGTAATGCTCTGGTTTTGTTTGTGTTAGACTTTGGTTCAAAGGAGACGAAGCTAGCATTACAAGGAGCCACTGTAACAGCGCAGCACTGTGTGGTTTTTCACAGAATCACAGAATCACAGAATCACAAGGGTTGGAAGGGACCTCGAAAGATCATCTAGTCCAACCCCCCTGCCAAGGCAGGGCCACCTAGAGCTCATCACTCAGGAACACGTCCAGTCAGGTTTTGAATGTCTCCAGAGAAGGAGACTCCACAACCTCTCTGGGCAGCCTGT
>VWZZ01005057.1:175045-188223 GCA_013399095.1 Psophia crepitans | reverse complement strand
GCCTTTACTTCTGTCTGATCTGTTTTGCTCTATTCAGGGCAAGTTCTCCTTTAAATAGATTTATAGGCATACATTGTTATCGAAAGAATTACTGACTTACATTTCTGTTTCTGGCAGTGACAGAAGCACTTCGGTGAAGTTGAAGCAGCTATCTCACTGCTGCCTCTTTTCATTTGTGGTTTTTTTAAGTAAGTTAAACTAAAAGGCTTTAAGAATGGCAGGCAATTTAGTTTTCAGCTTGAGCACAACAAGCCAGTTTTATGACTTCTTACGAAACAGAAAATGTCTGATCATAAAGCTATCCCTCAGCTTCTCTTGTTTTGGGTTTTTTTTTCTCTCAGAAATAGCACTAAAGCTTCCTTCTGCATCGTATTCTTTCCTGTGCGTCTGCATTTTATTTAAAAAGCAATCTAAAACCGTTCAAACCAGGCAACTGTTAAAAAGCTGGTACTTGGAACTGCAGCAAAGTAAGCGTAGTGAGCAGAGAGCAGGCAGTACATCAGCATTACGTAACTATCTGCCGCGGGCATGTGCGATTTGTATTGCTTTCTGCCCCTCCTTTTATGTCCTCTCTTCATAGGGCAAAAAGACAACTAATTGATGGGCAAGAATTTGTCATGCTTCCCTGCAGGAATATGACATCAGAAGTAAATTAGCCAACCTTTGTTGTCTTGCTTTACTTCCTTTTTTTTTTTCCTTAGTCACTTGCATGCTGCAATCCTGTTGGTAAACCTGCCTTAAATTTTGCGTTCATTACAGGCATAGTCAGTTTGGTTGTGTTGTTTCCTTATTCTTTCCTTTTCCACCTATTCTGTTTGTTGTTGGATAAGGGGACTGAGACATAACTTCAGGAAAATTATAACAAAAAATCTTCAGTGATCGTTCTTCTGATGCTTTTTGCCTTCTAGCTCTTTGCCGTCTCACCCTGACTTGTGCACTACTACCTTGTCTGAAATGTCTGTTCCTAGTCCAGCTTGTTTGCAGAAAAAGTGATTTGAACGATGCTTTGTGAATCTATACTGAAACAAAGGAAAAGAAATGCAGCCGTTTTCTGCAGCGCGTAGAACTGGGTGAGCAACTAAATATTAAAGCTTGAGATTGCACTTTTTTTTTTATTTCCCTTGTTGTGAAATGTGGTTTTCCAGATAACCAAGTCATGAGGGAAGACTTCATGTGCATATGAGTGATTTAGGCACAGAAATCCCATTGAAGGCTGTGGGACCTACATGCTGAACTCCTTAAGAATTATAATCAACTCCCTGCTGCTCTAGTCTTTCTTGATTAAAGCTTTGGGTTATCAGTCTGGGGTCAGGTAGTCATCAGTCTTTGACTTACAGGGTGTTCAGAGCTAGATAGGTAGGTGGTAAAGTGGGATGATGGCAAACTGGGACAGATGGAGCCAAAGGCAGCAGTCCACGTGGATGTCGGCTTAGCTGTCACTGAACTTGCCGTGTCGCTGTAGCACCTGGGTTTGGTGTGGTTTTATAAGTGATGTGTGATGTAAGACACTGAGACAGCAGCTTGCTGTTGTACAGCGCTATATAGGGATAAAGAAATGGTGATTTTTAAAAGGTATGTGAATCTTGTGTGAATATAAGTTATGTGTGCTTCTTAGAAACAGGGTTGAGAGATGATAATTGCTGCTGTAAACGCTTTATTCCGATCCAGTTGCCTGCGTAATGCTATGTGTTGTGAATAGTTTTACAGTCATCTCAAATGAGGCTTAATTTTCTGCATCTCTTAACTCCGTTGTCATTGGCTCTTTACTCTCACAGTGTTATCTGGTTAAAGACCTTAATCGAAGTCAAGTTGTCTTTGTACGTCTCAAACACATGAAAGTCAACCTACACAGGAAATGTGCACAAAGAAAAATCTCTTCCTCCTTCCTTTGCTTTCACGGGACCGAACCTGATAGTGACTGGCAAATGAAACCACAAATATTGTTTATTCTACACCTTTGATATAAGACCCCTAGCTAATATCTAGCACGTTTTCTGTAATATTTATTGTCTTTAGAGAAGTCTTATGTAATTGGTGTTACTGAACAGATCGAGGGAGATTATGTGAAATTCTGTTACTTTCCACAGATTTGGTGGTGGTGTCGTAACTGGAAGATAAAAACACTGCATTTAGGGGCCTATTTTTATAGTACTGAAAAATAATGCGTAGAGATGCAGTAAGTGATAAGCTTTGCTGTTGCTTGCCGGTGACAGTTACGCTGGTATTTTTAGTGGTAGGAGCCGCCTCATCATTGAAGATAGTTTTTTCAGTGCACTAACTTTTTGCGTTTGAAACACCTAGCATAGACCTTTAATAGTTTACAGGGGCAAATGATGATCTTCTGAAATGAGGTAAATGACACTCTCAAAGAATGGGCTGTCCTTGCATCTTAATTTTTTTTTTTGAATTTAATATTTTAAATTTTGAATTAATTTCTGTAACATTTTTACAAATTTGGCTGTTAGACTTAGTGTTTTTCTCTTGACAGAGTAACTTTATTATTTTTATAAACATTTTCCCCTGTTTTTAATTAATCCTGCCACAAATGAAAAAGAAAAATTATGAATGTTGAGGTGTGTTTGCAGACACAGTCATGATACAGTTAATGCTTAAAAAGTAATACATTTAACATTTTTTTCACTTTTTAATTGTTTTTTTAAGTCCTTTTGTGTTTCATATGAACAAGGGAAAATAAACCTCTTATCTCTTTGTGTGTTCCTCCCAAATCAAGGTGAAGAGGTACCAGACAAGTACAATCCTTTCTGTCTATTTCCCTTTGTAAATTGAAAGCAGGGTGATCTAAATTTGTGTGTTGCCATCGCTGTCTGGTTTTTGGATCTCTTTTTCGGAGGGCCACAGATACAGCATCCAGCTCTGCATCTGACTGACGGGAAGAAATGCTGGCGCACCGGTACAGCAGGACTAACAGCGGTTGCCATCGCTTTCTTGTTCTTTATGTGGGCACAGGTTGTGGCATGTGGGCAGTTTCCTTTCTTTTTGGCGTGGGCAGAGAGGGACATGAAGTGGTTTTCATCAGCCCTGCACACAGTTACGTAGGGCACCAGTTTTACCATACTGAACAAAGTGAATGTTCAGTATTACCATACTGAACAAAATGAAATGAGTAGTAAAAACCAGCAAGACTTACCAGGGTTGCTCCGCTCGGGTTTTTTTCCGGAGGTCTTGGTTGAGCCTGCACGAGGGTGGTGCAAAAGAGGGTGGAAACAGGACTGGCCTTTCTGGTGGCAGCAAGCTCTTGAGCCTATCGTGTGACTCTCTGGGATTTTTATGTTCTTAAAAGATGCACAAAGCCAAAACAAAGATGTATGTGATATGTGCAGTGACACTAAGTCATAGAATGTAAAAAGACATCTTCAGACTGTGGCCTGCTTACAGGCCACATCTAGCAACTCTTCTAATCCCATTAGAAAGGCAGAAGTTCAGTAGCAGGAAGAAAATGCCTGCACATAGCAGGGTTCTTAGCAGAAGTCAGCAGTGATGTGGCCAAGCTAGATGTTCTTTTCATACTACCTTAAAAAAGTACTCTAAGCACTCTCAGCTTGTTTGTATCTGGAAAATGTGGTAAGAACCACATCATAATCTCAGAAATCAAGTGCTAGTTTAATGCAAAATGTTAGTAGCAGTCTTACAGATGGGGAAAATTAGGTACTTTCGACAAATGGCTAATTCTAGGCTTATTTTCAAACTTTCTTCCCAGTGACAGCGTTGACAAAACAAGGAAGATGTGGCAACTGGTAATGTCATCACATGTAACTTTGTGAGACCTCTGTGTGCAGTTTACAGCCCTAGATTTGAATGTGGTGTTGAGTTTCACAGCCTCAGACCTCCTTCTAGACTTCAGGTGCGTCAGCTACTTTGGAAGGGGGAATGAACAAATGGACTTATACCAGTACCCCCACATTAGGCAAGCCAGTTTCAAACGGAGAAGGAAAGTAATCCTACGAGATTATGAGGGGGGAAGAAAAAATAAAAAAAGGAAAAAATTGGCAACTTGTTAGGTTGGAAAGGCACTGCCAACTTTTACTGAAGCAGAGCTATTGCACAGCCAAGACTGTGGGTTTGAGCTGCCTCAGCCTTAGGTCTCCCACTTCCTGGACTAAGTACTGTCACAGCTAAGCCGGTTTTAGTAAAACGGGCACCCCCTTGGCCAGCTGTGTTTTTAATGAAAATGACTAACAACTTCTGTTTTATGCTGAAGTAGTTTCAGACTTGAACAGCTGAGGCTCCCAGCACATGTCAGGATGTGGATACCTTACGGTTTTGAGATTTACAGTGAAAGTGGAAAATATATTTCCATTTTAACATTTAACTGTTTATTCCGCTTAAGCATCATTTCCATTATCGGAGGCTAAGATTAGTCTAAAACTGATATTGTCTAATTTACTTCTCAGTCATTCTATAACCAAAATATTAGACATAGAATCACCCCCCAACCCCATCTCTGGCTGCGCCTCCTCCCAACTGTGTTTGGAATGGACAGAATGGTTTAGAAAACAAGCCTTCAAACTTTGAGTGGTGCAGGCACAGCAAAATCTGGTCAATACTCCATATGTGACTTTATTTCTGACTAATCCAATTTTTCATTTTCTTGAGTTAGTTTTCAAGGTGTGTGGCAGAAATTTGTCATCTTTCTTCTTTTAAAACATGGCTTTCCAGTAAAAAATGGAAAAAAAATAATCTCAGTCTCTAACCATTGTATGGTGACTTAACATAGTCACAAACATAGTTTGTCTATTTTAGCTTTGAACAAAATTTTGCCTTTTGACAGTAATCCTATTAATCCTAATGTTGACTGGTTATTGTAGTAAGAGAGGTCAGGATCATGTCCTTGGTAAAAAGCTGCATATATAGCTTGAATTATTGAACGTGTTTTTGCTTTTCCCTGATTAATCTGAAAAGATTATGCAGAGCAGCCTTGAGGAAAAGTTATTAACAAGAAGATGCTTACCGTATCAGTTATCTCCTTATTGTAGGAAGTAAAGGTGAGGTTTTTTTTTGTAAAGTAACACAAGCTCATGTTTAAGCATTGCTTTGTTAATCGTTAGTGTAGTTAACACTTGTCATCTTGGAGGAGTGAGCGATGCCCTTTGGTAAAGCACGGGACAATTGGGATAAGAGTCCTGAGTGATACTGAGGCCTGCTGTCCATTTTTATCATGGTGCTTTGAATCGATTGTCGTGTTTTGGAATGTAAGGAAAACAGTACTTAAGGTATTTTTAAGGAATGTACTGATGCATTAAGACTCAACTTAAGTTGAACCTCCATAGTTGTGGTCACAAAATAGACTTGCGTCAAACACATAGAATAAATGATTAGGCAGAAGATTTGCACATGCTGTTTACTCTTAAAAACCTTTTCCAAATTCTAGTATGAGAGCGCATAATTCCGACCAAGGAGCAGGCTGCTAAAGCCCTGCAGCACTGCTGATGAATGGTGTGGCCCGTGTTCCATTCCCATCTACATTAATGCCTCCTACTCTTCGCCCCCCCCTAAATTTTATTTTATTTTTGTTTTCTAAATACTCCCTATGTTTAGAGGTAGCACTAGTTTGGTCATCTTCTACTGCGAAGAGGTGAGCTTGCTGGATTGCTGGGGTTGTTTTTTTTTGTTCTTTTGGTTTGTTAGCTGTCTTATAATCAAAAGAACCTGCTGGAAAGGACCTGCTTCCAGACATGTGCATCATCTGTCAGGCAACTGAGAGGTCCTGAGCATTGTCCTTTGGGCAACATATTTTGTGGGTTTGCTTTAAAATACATAGTCAGCACTCTTCAGCCCTAACAGTAGGGTTGAAAAATCTCAATATTGTCTGTCAAGACATAAATATGCATTCTTTAAAGAAAGGCCCTTTAATGTTCATTACTGTTATGGGAGAAGTTGTGTTTGTTTTGCTACTAAACTTTATTAAAGATATGTGTCCCATAGCAAAGGGAAGAGAAAGAAGATCACAAATCAAAATGAGAATCTTTTCAGTAGAGCCTGTTCTTCTGCATGCAATGTACAAAAAGTGTGTTCAGCTGATGTTGTGTATGTGTGTGGGTTTCTTAAGCTGTTGAAATTTCTGTGATATCTCTGTAAAGTGAGGAGCTTTATTGCTCCATTTCTAGTTAATAAGAAAATGAGTTATGCTGAAAAAGTCAGGCACGATTGACTCGCTAATGCGAATATAGAGTGTTTGCTTATATTGATTAATAATATCCCCTGATTTATCTTGGTTTTAATTAATGATTTCATTTTGGGCTACTCTGTACTGTTGAGTAGGAAAATGTTCCACCTCACTGGCTTTATTCAAACACAAAAGCAATAAAACCTCTGTATTGTCAATAAAGTTGAGACATTTGAAGTTAGAGTTTTCCTGCAGAATTTTCAAGGTCACTTACTTACCTGTGATATAGGAGAGACAAGCTCAAATCCTTTTTGTCTTACAACTTTCAAATCAGGGACTTAAGGTACAACTGTGTGCTACTTCAGCAGTTCAGTTTCCATGATACTTCTTCAGGAAGAAACTCCTCTTTTTCTTTATCCTTCCCCTTGTAAAATCAGTTTGCCATTTTTAGGGTCCTCCTGCATTGTAGGAAGCTTTATGTGTGAGCCTTCCTACTGTACTTGGGCCTTCAAATGAAACATGCATAATATATCTAGAGAAATATTTAGCTTTTTTCAATCAACATTCAGTTTTTTGGCTCAGATGAATGTAGGCCAAAATGGAAGCTGGACCTGACTGTTGAATACTAAGTTTGCTCTTGGTGAGAGTCCTGGCCATTTCCTACTTTTTCAGGCTTTCCTATTCCCTCTATTTTTACACTTTACATGTTTTGTGTGTTCTCCGCCACTTTAGAGTGAACAGGTTCTACCTTCTGCGCTGATTTTAAAAAGCTTCTGGTAAGTAGAAACATGACCTTTTGACTTGCAGTTCTTGGAGCTGTGACTAATGGTTTGCTGAAGCCGTTGGTTAGTGGCAGCTGCCAACAAATCCGCATGAGATGTTGTTCATCACCAGACAATATAGCGAGAATGAACAGGAAGCATCACTGCGTGAAACCTGGGACCTGCCCACGTGTTGGGTACTGTACACAGTTTCGGGGTCTCACAAGAGGAGCCTACAGGAACTACACATGGTAAAGGGAAGCAGCCACCTTAAAAGTGGCATGTGAAATGGGTGGTGGCAGTTGGAAGTGGTCAGCGCCTGCAGAGTCACCAAGGCAGTGGACGAGGAAGTTGCAGAGCTACTGTTCACCAAATGGTGCAATATTAAAACTGGAGAGCACTCACTGAAATTTGGGTTGAACCGCAGAAAAGGCGAGGGGAAGCAAACGTGCAGTTTGTTAATACACGAGATAATTGAGGCAGATAGTACTAGCCGATTCAGGAACACAAATTCACACACGTTATTCCATTTGCATCTGCTGTGAATTTATGCAGAGATGTACACTTCATCAGCCATGATGGAACAGCTGTGAACATCGGAGGAGTCTGGGGAAAATGCATGGCAAAAAAGGGACTAAGGCCTGTGTGCTGCCCGTGTGGATCTCCTGATGATTGTGTTGGAGGTGGAATGTTTCCTCAGCCTGTCTCAATAACATGCTTCCGTTCTATTAATGGGTCTGTATTATACACCCTAACTTCTAACCTAGAAAGTCTTCATGGGCAAGAGTCTTGTTTTGTACTTTGTTTATAGAATTTAAACCGGTTCTTCAAGCTGATCTCTGCAGTTACTGCTTGACAAACAGAAGGCTGTGTGGTATGTGGTAATCTTGTTAGTAAGATCTGAATTCTAGAGTAACTCACAGTTGCAATACTTTGTAGTGTACAAGCTCTAGAGTAAGCTTTTTAACAACTTATTTTTCTAGAAATATTTTTATACTCATGCTTGAAGATTTGAAAAATGTTGACCTCAGCCATAGTCTTTGTTAGTTTTAGAGACCTCAGGTCTTTGTTGACAAATTTCACAATTAATTCCTATAACGATGTGATAAGAACCTCTTGGAAGCTATGCTTGATTTATAATTTTATAGTAAATACGAAGCATTTTTCTGTTTGGATCATAACAGAATTCCAGTATTCAGAATTATTTCTGAATAATTCGTCAATAGAGAATAAACCTGAAAAATTGGAGAAGTGGGTATATTTTAAAGGGATAATTCTGAGCATTAGTCTCAGAATATTTACTTTTCTAAAAGAGTTCTCATACTGGCACATGGTATGTTACTGTCCTTTACTAATAGCTCCACTTTTGCTGTTAATGTGGGGAATGGGAAGGAGTAGATGTCTTGGAAACCATAGAGTATGAATGCAAATGTGTATGTTGTGCTGTTAAATACGTAATTAATTGTTTAAGTCTGGATTATAATCCATAAAAAAAGAAAAAGCACACAAAATATATGTAAAGAGCCATTGGGATGGAGAGAGAGAGATGTCTATGTGTATCTACACACATGCATTATATATATATATATAATTTTTTAATTTAATTTCTTCCCTCACAAAGCCCTGATCACCATTTTTAGATATTTTTTTCTGACATGCTTATAAGCTTCTGTTTAAAAAAAAAAAAAAAAGAAACAAAAAACCAACCAAAAAAACCACAACTTGAAAAATCCAATAGGTTAAAGATCCCTAGTGAAAGAGAACTGACTAAAATGATTTAACTATCACTTAAGTGAAGTGCCTGTAAAACACTTTCAACTGCTTTGGATCACTTAGTTTTTACATGAGGAGTTTCACTTTGGCAGAAAAGCCGTTCTGTTGCAACATAGTTTTCAACAACATTGAATATAAATCTCTCTGGATTCTTTTCGGTAGAAGTTTGCCTCCAGAGGTTGCGGGTTTCCATGGTACCTAATCCTTATTTAGCAGACACACTTGGTATTTCTACACAGCTGTGGAATGGCATCTGTTCTGCTTTCCTGCTTCTGGTGCAGATTTTACACCTTTGACCTTCTGACATACTGACTGCAAAAAACCAAACCAAAACACTCCACTGTCACGAAGGGCTATTGCTAGATCTGGGTGTGTGATAGTTGTTGCTTGCCAAGTGATGGGATGGTGAAGAAAAAATGGTGTGGATCTGTTCTGTGCAGTTGGGAATTCTGATCAAATTTCATGGAATCGTAGAACATAGGTTGGGAGGGACCAGTAAAGATCATCGAGTCCAACTCCTGGCTCCACACAGGACCAGCCCAATCAGAGCAGATGACTGAGAGCGTTGTCCAGATGCTTCTTGAACTCAGCCAAGCTCAGTGCAGTGACCACTAACCTGGGGAGCCTGTTCCAGTGCCCGAACGCCCTCTCGGTGAAGAACCTTTTCCTGATCTCCAACCTAAACCTCCCCTGTCACAGATCCGTGCCATTCCCTCAGGTTCTATCACTGGTCTCCAGAGGGAGGAGATCAGCGCCTGGCCCTTTGCTCCCCCCCGTGGGGAAGCTGTAGGCCGTGATGAGGTCTGCCCTCAGCCTCCTCCAGGCTGAACAAGCCAAGGGACTTCAGCCTCTCCTCATATGTCTTCCCCTCTAGACCCTTCACCATCTTTGTTGCCCTCCTTTGGACACTCTCCAGCCACTTTATGTCCTTTTTGTACATGGCCCCCAAAACTGCACACAGTCCTTGAGGTGAGGCCTCACCAGTGCAGTGTAGGATGGGACAATCACTTTCCTAGACCGGCTGGCAACGCTGTGCTTGATGCACCCCAGGACACGGTTTGATCGTTTGGTTTTAAATACGTAAAAGCAACAGGTAGCTGAAAGTTGCTGGGCTTTTTTGTGTTTTACTGGTATGTACTGAAGTGCCTTATAAGCTTAATTGTTTAGCACTTCCGTAGAGTATTCAGTAATCTGAAGGTTCCCCAGCCTAGGGGAGGATGTTTCTCTGGAGTGTTGTGGCCAGGACTGTGTTTCAGGGGAGGGTGCATTTGGTGCTGAACTGCAAATTGCTGCCTTCCTAGTAGCTGCTCTGCGTGGGGTTCGTGGTAGGTTGGTGTTACAACCTACAGCAAGGCATAATGTCATTGTAAACTACCTTAGTGGTAGAGGATAAAAACTGATGCTGAGGAGAAAGCTAGTAAGTTAAATACAGTGTGGTTTGTGCTTGTTGTTTGGGTTTTTTTCCTCTCAAGATTTCTTGTGTTTTGCAAAATTGTGAAATATTTCTTTCAAAGGCCGTTGTGGATATGTTTTTTTCCTGATAAACAAGAAAATGAAAACATCTATTTTGCAGAAGGATTTCTTTATGTCTTCCGCTCTTATAATTCAGATTATTTGTTTTAGTTTTGATTGTTCAGTGCCTGCTAGAGACCTAAATTAGGGTTGATTGATCTTAGCACTTGAATGGCGTTTATGGGTTAGTGGTATAGGTTTTATGGGTTTTTCTAAAAATAAAGTAATATTCGATAGTGTGAGCTGTTGAGACTATTAGGTGTCATTCAGAAACAATACAGATGGGCAAACAGAGGTCAAAGCTGTGTCCAACATGAAATGTTTTTATAACAGGTTCAGGATTTTATTTCAAGATTTTCTTTTGTGTTTTCTCTTGAAAATATCAATATCTTGCTCTTATCAGATGAATAAACCTATTTTTAGACTAATAAAGCCGAAAAAATGCAAAATGTGGTTACAAACCAAGCATTTAAGACGCTACCTGTATCTGTTCAAGTGAAATTATTTTTATGTAGGTAGAGAATTTGGCTTCCAGACCTCAGTCTCAAGCCTCTTTTGTAGTGATAGTACAGATTGACAAATCTGTACCACCAGTAGGCAGGTGTAAAGGGCCTTTGAATTTTTCAGCACATGAAGATACCAGGTGTAACAGAGAGAGGTGAGAAGTTTCCTGAAAGATTAATGAAGGTGATAGCAGTTTTCTTTTTAACCTACCGTTGGTTACACCTCTCATGTTTACTACAGTAGAACTTCTCTGGAATAAATACCTGTGTAGCAGTATGGAAGATGTCATGAATCTAATGCAGAAATGTTGGAATACTTTCTTTGCACTGCACAGGCAATCTTGAGATGAGTCTTTCTTGCCCTTCCCTCCAGCACTAGAAGCTGCAGTAAATGGATATTTTTGGTTTACCTTTTGGCATAGTCTGAAAAACTGACTCTAGAAGACCAAAGTGTGAACTTCTACAAAGTGAAGATGATGAACCTCTGTTGCTAAGAGTGTTGCTTTTTGTGGAGAAAGTGTACTGATTTGCATACAAAGTTTGAACTTCCAGAGCTACTGTTATCTCCACGGTTTTACTTCAAGCAGAATATTGGGCCCAGTGTTATGGGGTTTCTATGCATTGTATTTGTTTTAATCCAGTTTGAAAGAACCCATGAACTGGTCAGTGTGAGGTCAAAACTGGAGGAGCCAAGACTCTTCAAAAATGTCATACCAGTTGAAAGGCTGGAAAGGAGGACATGTTAAAAGTGCTTATCATTCATGATTGCTAGTGAGAGTGCTGTGAGGCTCTGTGATGCCCCAGACAGAACCATCACTACTAAAATTTACACAAAAGCTTACCTAAAAGTCAGGCTTTGTCAAGATAAGCTGGTAATAAAGGTATAAAAGGAAATAGGAAAAGAAAGCTGGCTAGTTGTCTGAAGGTTTTTTGCCCCCTGTGTGGCAGTATCTTCTGCATAATTTTATGCTACATTAAATGATATAAATAGCATGAGAATGGTGTGTGTCTATACAGAAGGTCTTTTAAAACGTTTGCAGCATGTTGTTAAAGTTAATTACATTGCAGTGTTTTTATAGTTACGAATTTCTGTAAATCATTTTATGAAATGCAAAACCAGCTTTTGAAATATGCGTAAAATCAGGTGACAGAAAGTGCTGTTTCTGTTATGCTATGAGTATGACTCGAGCTAGCATGTGCTACTTTAATGCACTTCATCAGAAAACATGGTTCTAATCTTGTGTATGTATGGTACAGGTGACAGAAGACGTCTTATTATATCCTTTTTGGTGATGATTTTTTTTAAATTGGCATATATTATCTATATTACCACTCTTATACAATCAGTCAGTTCATCACAAGTGAAGCAAACTGTTTATTCAGGCAAGCAAACTTGTGTAGGTCAGACAAAATTACTACCTGCAGGTAAATGAGAAGTGTTAAGTAGAGAATGAGATCTTCCTCCCAGTTGAAGTTTTTATTTTGAAAAGCCTAAAGAGTAAAAGCATCTGCATCAGTACCTTCAGTAAGGGCTTCTGTACTAAGCACTTTCTTGTGGTTTATGGTCTTCGTAGGTTGTCAGCTAATTTCAGGCACTGCATCTGATTATTTTGGAAATAATTACACAAACGAAATAGCAGACTTAAGGAACTGCAGGATAAGATACAGTATTTCTTTAAGGAAATTATTTATTAATAAATAAATCAGTTACATAGGTAGCTGTATTTTCCACAATATTTTGGTGCTGAAAGGTCTGACATTGATTTTTACTACTTCTGAAATTAGTGAATCATTGTTTTATAGAACTTTCCTGGGAAAGAAACTGAAGACAGCATAGGGTAAAAATCATATGAACGAAACTAATGGTTTTTCCTGTACTGTAAGCTCTTTAGTAGTTACCATGAGATTTTGAGTCATTGGTGGCAGAAGAGCCATTTCTCCTTGATTGAACTTTGAATTTGGAGTGTCCTAAAGTAGATATATCTTGAGAATATGAGCATCATGACTTTTGAGCCTGTAATCTACTGTAGTTCAAGGGCTGCGGAAGCAAATATTGCAATATTTTTATAAACAGTTTAGGAGTAATACGACCAATAACAAAGTATTCCTTTTTTCTTTTTTTTTTTTTCCTTTTTTTAAAATGTTATTTATAAAGCTCCATATAGTCAGCCAGATACCCTGCATACAAGAGTAAGATGTGAAGAAAAAAAGTGTCTTTGTGTCCTGCTTTTAAAATGTGAGGGTGGGGGTCAGGGGAAGGTACTAATGTACAGTTGTCTGTAGTCAAATAGAATCATAGAATGGTTTGGATTGGAAGGGACCTTTGAGATCACCTAGTTCCAACCCCCCTGCTATGGGCAAGGCCACCCTCCACTAGACCAGGTTGCCACAAGCGCCATCCAGCCTGGCCTTGAACACTTCCAGGGATGGGGCCTCCACAGCTTCTCTGGGCAACCTGTTCCAGTGCCTCAGCACCCTCACGGGAAAGAATTCCTTCCTAACATC
>VWZZ01005057.1:148793-174884 GCA_013399095.1 Psophia crepitans | reverse complement strand
AGGACCTTGCACTTGGCCTTGTTGAACTTCATGCAGTTTGTACGGGCCCACCTCTCATGCCGGTCAAGGTCCCTCTGGATGGCATCCCTTCCCTCCAGCGTGTTGACTGTGCCACACAGCTTGGTGTCATTGGCAAACTTGCTGAGGGTGCACTCGATCCCATTGTCCATGTCGCTGACAAATACGTTTAAACAGTGCTGGTCCCAACACTGACCCCTGAGGAACGCCACTTGTCACTGCTGTCCATTTGGACATTGAGCTGGTGACCACAACTCTTTGAGTGTGACCATCCAGCTAATTCCTTATCCACAAAGTGGTCAATTGATCAAATCCATGTCTCTCCAATTTAGAGACAAGGATGTCATGGGGGACAGTGTCAGATGCTTTGCACAAGTCCAGGTAGATGATGTCTGTCACTGTTCCCTTGTCCACTGACACTGTAACCCCATCATAGAAGGCCACCAAATTTGTCAGGCACGATTTGCCCTTAGTGAAGCCATGCTGGCTGTCACCAATCAGCTCCTTATTTCTATGTGCCTGAGCGTAGTTTCCAGGAGGATCTGCTCCATGATCTTGCCAGGCATGGAGGTGAGACTGACTGGTCTGTAGTTCCCTGGGTCTTCCTTTTCTCCCTTTTTATAAACAGGGCTTATGTTTCCCCTTTTCCAGTCAGTGGAAACTTCACTGAACTGCCACAACTTCTCAAATATGATGGACTTCGGCTTAAGCAACTTCATCCGCCAGTTCCCTCAGGACCCATGGATGCATCTCATCAGGTCCCACAGACATTGTGCACGTTCAGGTTCTTTAGATGGTCTCAAACGTGATTCTCTCCTACAGTGGGCGGTTCTTCATTCTTCCAGTTCCTGCCTTTGCCTTCTGCAACTTGGGCGGTGTGGCTAGAGCAGCTGCTGGTGAAGACTGAAGCAAAACAGTCATTGAGTACCTCAGCCTTCTCCATGTCCTGGGTAACCAGGTCACCCGTTTGATTCCAGAGCAGACCCACATTTTCCCTAGTCTTCCTGCTTATCACTAACGTACCTATAGAAGCTTTTCGTGTTGCCCCTGTCGTCCCTGGCCAGATTTAATTCTGTCAGGGCTTTGACTTTCCTAACCTGATCCCTGGCTGCTGGGGCAGTTTCTGTGTGTTCTTCCCAGGCTACCTACCCTTGCTTCCACCTTCTGTAGCCTTCCTGTTTTGTGTCCGAGTTAGTCCATGAGCTCCTTGTTCATCCACACAGGCCTCTTGGTGTTTTTGCCTGACTTCCTCTTTGCTGGGATGCATCGCTCCTGAGCTGAGGTGATCCTTCAATACTAACGAGCTTTCCTGGGCCCCTCTTCCTTCCAGGGCTTTATTCAGTAGTATTCTTCCAAGCAGGTCCCTGAAGAGGCCCTGAGGATCTTGAACTCCACCATTTTGTGGTCACTGCAGCCAAGGCTGCCCTTGAGCTTCACATTCCCCACCAGCTCCTTGTTGGTGAGAACAAGGTCCAGCATGGCACCTCTTCTCATTGGCTCCTATATAACTTGGAGAAGGAAGTTACATTGATGCAGGAACCTCCTGGGTTGCTTGTGCCCTGCAGTGTTGTCCCTCCAACAGATATCAAGGAGTTGCCCATGAGGACCAGAGCTTGTGAATGTGAGGCTGCTCCTATGTCCATTTGGTCTTCCTGGTGGGGTGGCCTGTAGCAGACCCCTGCTATCATGTCCCCTGTCCCTGTGCTCCCTTTAATCCTGACCGATAAGGTCTTGGTCAGCTCCTCATCCATCCCCAGGTGGAGCTCCATGCACTCCAGCTGGTCATTGACATGGAGAGTGACACCCCCTCCTTGCCTTCCCTGCATGTTTTCCTAAAGAGCCTGTATCCTTCCATCCCAACGCTCCAGTCATAGGAGCCATCCCACCGCGTCTGTGATGGCAGTGAGATCACAGCCCTGCAGGCGAGCGCGTGTCTCCTCCTCCTTGTTTATTGCCCATGCTGTGTGTGTTTGCATAGAGGCGTTTAGGTCCTGGCGGTGGTTTTGACCATCACCTTGGTAAAAGCAGCTGTATGGCTAACTACCATGGAATGGTTCACCAGGGGCTTGGGAAGGGGCTGGGGTGGTTAACTGTCAGTTCTCCTTAGTCCTTTAACTAAAAAAGTGGGCAAAATAATCTTACTATGGGGAAAAAACATTCTTCAATCTGTGATGGCACTTTTAACGTTACCTGAAACAGCATTTAACTTTTAAGTATATAGCATAAGTAATGCCTTGAAACAGACGTTTTCTGTTCCCTTCTGAGTGTTTTTAGGTTGGTTTCTATGGCGATGAAGCCTGTGCAGAGTGTCAGGCCTCTTCTTCCCCTGTCTCCAAAAATAACTTCTAAATTTACCAGCCAGCATAAGCCAAAATTAAACGAGAGGGGGAGGTGCAAAGGTAGTCGCATTCCTACTGGTTTCAAGCAAACTGGTGACTCCAAAGAGGAGAATCAGTGCCCTGTGAAAGCAAGGCAGAGTTGCTAGAAGACAAAACCATATAACCACGCTGCTGGCATGGGCAAAATTTCCAGCTTACTGGGGCGAGTTCTGCTGCAGTTGTGGGTTTTTATTCTTTTGTTTTGTTTTTTACCCCAGAGTCCCCCACGAGGAGCTGAAGTTACCGCCTTGAGGAGAGGCTAGGAGACAGGAGACTTGAACGAGAACTAACAAAAGCTGGTTTCTGTTCATGGAACAACTTGTGTTTATTATTCTGGCTGTAAACACTCAAGCTGCTTAATCCCCTCGTGATTTTTATGATGGAGTATTCTGTAAGAAGTCTTAGATTTTTCTTTAAGTTGCTGCATTAGGATAACCTTGATGCCCTTCAGAATTTCCAAAAGGCCTGTATTGTAGAAGACAGGATAAATAGAAATGCTTGATCCCTGAATATAAGTCCTACAAAATAAAGACCTTTTGAATGCACTAAAGGGCATAATGAGACTCTTTTGTATGGAGCACTTAGGATGGAATTTTTCCGTTTCCTCATTGGAGTTGCTGGAACAATTGAATGACTTGTTAACTCTGTCTGTGAAGGCAGGAAGTCTCATGTGTGTGTTGTTCTCCCATCCTCGTGTTACCTCCATCACTTGTAACAGTTATGAAGTTACATACAGTTTGGAGAAAGGTAACTCTCGATAAAGCCTGTAGAGGACAGAAATTAATTTCCTCGGCAACGGCAAAGTGGATTTTAAGCAGCAATGTGCACATTGACCAACGAGCTGCTGTGGATCTCTCTGTCTTCAGGATAGTAACGGCACACACTGTGGTTTGGTAGGGAAAAAAAGTTGCAGTCATTGAAGTGGTGGGTGAAAGGAGAGGAAGAATGGAGGTAACAGACAAAATCCATTAACTAGGCTTTACTGCTTCCCCTGCTCATAGACCAGGTTGTTGTGGTGGGCTAGTCAGGACCACACGCACATCCCAGATGAGGGTGAGTGAACCAGCTGTTAGTGTTAAAGTATGCCAGTAATGGTCTGTTATTTGTCTCATTGCTAATCAAATAACAGTTTTATTTAAAAATGGTTTTATTTTAGCTATATCCATTGCAATACTAGATTTTTCTTGTGAATAATTGTACTTAATTTAGAACGCTACCATTTATAGGTCTCGGGCTGTTTTTCTGACCTGCTGGACCTATTTAGAATTGAGTGTTTTGACTTCTCACTTGGTTTTTCTATCCCTAATTATATTAGGTTGCTTTGAAGTGGGTTTGTTTTATTTGACCTTAACTACTCTAGATGGCTATACATATTTCTCAGGTTACTACTTCTTCTGGATCACTGATTAGCCATTAAATGACCTGATTGCCCAGTACCCAAAAACCCTCAGTAACCCCTATCTATCAGTTCCATTGGAGGTATCTTCTTCTGAATAGTATGTGCTCATGTTTGTATTGTGCCTGTGTGTATATATATACTTATATATATACTTACATGTGTGTGTATGTGTGTAGTTTATAGCTGTAGATGAACCCTTTAATCACAGAATCACAGGTTGGTAGGGGTTGGAAGGGACCTCTAGAGACCATCGAGTCCCAAAGCAGGTGCCCTACACTAGGCTGCACAGGTAGGCATCCAAACGGGTCTTGAGTATCTCCAGAGAGGGAGACTCCACAGCCTCTCGGGCAGCCTGTTCCAGTGCTCTGTCACCCTCACCGTGAAGAAGTTCTTTCTCATGTTTGAGTTGAACTTCCTGTGTTCCTGGTTTTGGCCATTGCTCCTTGTTCTCTGACTACCCACCACCGAAAAGAGTTTGGCCTCATCCAGTTGCCCCCCACAGTTCAGATATTTATAAACACTGATCAGATCCCCTCTCAGCATTCTCTTCTCCAGACTGAAGAGACCCACGTCTCTCAGCCTCTCCTCATAGGGAAGATGCTCCAGGCCTTTTATCATCTGTGTTGCCCTAATCTTGAGCTATAGTTCTTTGAATACAGTGTTTGGATGGACTCTGGAAAAACAATGACAAATGCTTTAGCGAGTAACTTTAAATGTGTCAAATCAGAAAAAGTGATAAAGAATGTAGTAGAAGCCGTATGAAAATTGCATGAAGTTGTTCTGTTGTGCTTCTTTTGAAGCATTTTCTATTTTCCCTTGAACTGCCTTTTCAATTTGCCTTCCTACTGTTGAAATGTCTTCTGTGCTTGTGATTTCTACTGTTATCCTCAGCTTTTCATTAGAAAGAAAAGCCTGGAATTTGCAACCTGCAGAACTTGAACATGAGCTAGCAAGGCGCCCTTGCCCAAAGGCAGTGACAAGTGGTATCCTGGGCTGCTCTGGGCAAAGCATTGCCAGCAGCTGGAGGGAGGTGATCCTTCCCCTCTGCTCAGCGCTGGTGAGGCCAGGCCTGCAGCGCTGTGCCCAGCTCTGGGCTCCCCAGTATGGGAGAGACATGGACATCATGGGGAGAGTTCAACAAAGGGCCACCAAGATGATGAAGGGCCTGAAGCATCTCATGTATGAGGGTAGGCTGAGAGAGCTTGGCTTGTTCAGCCTAGAGAAGAGAAGGCTCTGGGGGGAACTCTCAATGTATCTAAATACCTGAAGGGAGGATGTAAAGAGGATGGAGCCAGGCTCTTTTTGGTGGTGCCCAGTGACAGGACCAGAGACAGTGGGCACAACCTGAAACACGGGAGGTTCCCAGGTTCCCTCTGACCTTCAGGAAACACTTTTTTTTAATATTTTTTTTTCCCCTCTTTTACTTTTTATAATGTGAGGGTGACAGCACTGGCACACACCACACATGACCCAAGGAGGTTGTGGAGTCTCTACCCTTGGAGGTACTCAAAAGCCAGCTGGGCATTGTCCTGGGTAACCAGCTGTAGATAGCCCTGCTTGATACATGGGAGTTGGACTAGATGGCCCCCAGGGTTCCCTTCCAACCTTGACAGTTCTGCGAACTCTGATATACTCTGTATATAATTTTGGTGTGAATTTTACACTACTTGACAAGGAATTTAGTGTCTGTTCTTCTCGGAATGTGCTTTTTCCAATAATCTGATTGTATTTTGCCTAATATGAAATTAATGTAGTTGTATTCTTAATATTTTTGTCATTGAAATGAAAAAATGTTTTTAGGTAGGGTGTTCATAGAAACTACCAATTTGATATGCCAGAATTCTTTTTTCAGATATATTTGACACACTAATTTTATTTTCAGGGTTTTAAATATGTCGTCTCATTAGTTGCTTTCTAGGCCTCTTATCTTGTGGTTTACACTAGTGGGAACTAACACTTTTTTGTTTAATACTAGTACTCTTCTTAAAGTTGGATTCATATTCTAAAACCTATCAAGTTAGCTAAAATATTGAAAAATTACTTCTCTAAGAAAACATACTAGTTGCTAGATCCAAATTCTACAACTTTAATCAATGTTCTTGTTTATCCAAATTCTTATTTCTATGTATGTTTAACTGGACATAGCCTTTTAAAACTGTGTTTAAAAAAAAAAACAAAAACAAAAACCCCACAAACAAACAAAAAAACCCCAACCAAACAAAAAAAAACACCCAAAAAAACCAATGACCAAACAAACCAGCAACTTAAACCTTTATAGAGAAAGGATTCTTTCCAGACTGTAAAGAAAAGCAGAATGTTTTGAAAAGTCTTAGAATTTGAGTGGAGAAGCTCTCTGACAAGATGCAAGGGTATAAAAAAATGCAGTTACAGAAGTAGAAATGTGTTTTGTTTGGTTTTTTTTTTTACTTCTAGATTAATACAGTAAAAGATAGCATTCCTCATCTGTTGTATTTTAAAACGGATAAATACATTTTTATGAATTTAAGAAAAAAAATTGTAATAGTGTTAAAATATTTGTCTAATAGAAAGTAGTTTACAGTCAGCATTTTCCCATATAGTAAACATTTAAAACTCCAGATTTTTAAGACCGTGAACATCACTGATGAGAAGAAATCAAATTTTTGGGGACAGGGGGGAAGACAGTTTGCTTAAAAAGGATTTAACTGGATCTGAAGTAGTCACATGCTGTTTTGTAAATAATTTTTGCTTTGTTGAAGAGCAATCTTCTCTCTCTTTGAAGATAGTCTTGCAGGTACTAGGTTGTGGAAAGTATTCCCTGAAGGTGTCTGAAATCTGTGTGTGTTTCTTCTAAGCTTCACAATGAGGATGACCCCCCGGAGCCTTCAGCAGCTGAGCAGCCTTCCGCAGCTACAGAGACCACTACGACTCCCCAGACAGCAGCAGCCTTACCTGAAGCAGATACTTCCCCTCCACCTTACTGTAGCATAGCTGTAGAAGCAGCTGCAACCTCAGGTATTTTTCTCACCTAATGGCTTGTCAGGGAGGAGTGTGTATGAATCAGAACTTGGTGGTGTGGTTGGTTTGTTGGTTTTTGTTGTTTTTTTTTTTTCTACGCACACAATTGAAATAAAAAGCTAAGCTTTCATGCACAGCCCTTTGGTTCAGAAGAAATGCACCTCTAAATTATGCTGATTGTTCCAAATTACTAGACTAAATGGATGTTCATTAATTAGCATAATAGGTTTTATTTAAGTCTCTAAGTAGTTCAGTTCTACATTTAATTTACATCTTTGAGTAGTGCTCTATTATTAGACCTCATTAGCAATTTTAACTGCCTCTTTTGACAAATCAGTGCTTTGGGTTTTTTTTTTTGAAAACTCAAACGTCCTATGTGTGTGCCACTGTTTTGTAAAAAAACATTTCCATGAAAAGATTCCTTTTGCTTTAAAGGTTCTTGATAAAACTTCTTGTGGAAAATGATAAACAGGGATATTTTTCTCAAGTAAGCAATCTTGTTACAAACTACTGCTGGCTGTAGGAGGGAGCTCAAGCTGTGTTTTAAAGAATCTTTACTAATTTTGTTAATAATTCTGTGTGATGATACTTCACTATTTCAATACGTAAGAATGAAGTTTGTGGTCCATTTTGATAGAAGGAATGTTTTTAAAAGAATGTGGTGGAATTGAAATCTTGGAATAACTGATTTTTCATGGAGCCATTTGAGTTAGCAACAAGGCCATACTAATAAAAATACAGAATGATTGTTAGTGGACTTAAGTAATTAATTGATGTTTATAGTTAAAAGTTTACTTAGGATGTTTCTGTGCATGTCTCTTGCACCATTCGATAAAAAGCCTTTGGTTGGAACACGTAGAGATGTAACTCAGCAAATATTATTTCTCGCTCATAATTTTTTTGGCTTCTTGCCAAAGGTCAAGGTTTCTGCCTTGAATAGCAACGAAAAACACTATCAAGCTGTTCACTGTTGTATTTTACAAAAATATTCTTTTAAAACTGACAACTTGAACTACAGGTATCATCAATTTCAGCTTCTGTTGAAAATTATACTTTAAAGCTCAGTTACGTGCATGTAAAATTTAATATTCTTGATGTTGTTCTGGGTTAAAAATGTATAACTTTCTTTACTTTGCACAGAACCACAGAATGAATTTTATCCTGTACCACCTCCATACAGTGTAGCTACCTCTCTTCCTACTTACGATGAAGCAGAGAAGGCCAAAGCTGCAGCAATGGCAGCTGCTGCAGCAGAAGTTGCCCAGCGAGTAAGTGATATAATTCTACTTTATTTCAATTTTGTGAAACATGTTAGGCTAATCTAATTATTTATAATAATTGAGCCCATATCATGGGCTATTTATTAGAATAATGGTGGGCTGGTGATTTAAATATTTTGGATACTTAGGTTTTGTACAGATAGTCTAAGTTAGTTGTGAAGTACTATGAAAAGTGTATTGTATTTACTCTTTTGTGAGGCACAGCTGCTGTCTAAACAGCTTTAATAACCAAATTTTGTTCTGTTGTAATACTTTATCCAGTATTTTGTCATCTTTTAATTAGGTATCCACTACTAATGTTACTTTCTAGAGATACTGCTGATATTTAGTCTTTCAGACAGTAAAAAAACCAAAAAACAAACACACACACACACACCCCCCACACCCCCCCCAAAGAAAAAAAAACCCAACCAAAGCCAACCCAATCCTAAAGCAGACCTTTAGAGAGGAGGGAGAATTCCAACAGTCTGGAAGGGGAGGGGCAAAACCCCAAATAGTGTAGATCTTCTAAAAGGAAAGGTCCCTGTTGTTTGCTCCATGAAAACTTTAATACTGAAATTCAAAGAAGTATTTCATGTACTTAAAACAAACAAAAACCCTCCAGACCATGAGTTATGGTAAACAGTAAATTAAGTAATGGGTATATGTATTCAGTGCTTACAGTTTTGTAAGAATTAACATCACAAAGAATCAGTCTTCAACGTAGAAAATTGATATATTCAATGAGTGCTAAATGTTCCCCCCCCAAATAAATTTCTTCCTTTTTTTCTTCCAAATTTTGCAGTATGGAAATTCTGCAGTTTGGTAGTATTGGCCGTAATATACTATACCCAAACTAGGCTTTCTAGTGCATTCACTAAAAATCTCCACCTTGAGATGAAATGTGATTGCATTTGAGGTGCATTTAAAATCTTAGTGATCGCAGGGTGCTTGTGACTGGGGAAAAAAATTGCTCTCACCCAGCAGGAGGCTGTTCTTTCCTTGACTGCTGTGCAGCAGTCACAGTGAACAGCACTCACTTTAAGGTATGCGCAGCTAAAGTTAAAGCGGACTTGTGTAACATCGCCAGTGAAGGTGTCACACAAATCTGTTCTACTGAATGCAGCAGGGAACCAGGAACATTTGCGTGGTTACCTGCCAAGTTTCTGCTATGAGATGACGATTTCCAGCTGTAACCTTCTGACTGCTTTAACAGGGACATGGATTCTGTGTAGACAGTCCTTACTGCTTGTCATGGAAGTAAAGCTTCTGTTGAAATACTGGCCTGAATGAAGCCCTCGATCTGAAATTAAAAACCTTTAAACTTAATTGGAACTTTAGCAACCCAAACCTTAACTTTTAGGGTACTGTTACCAGTCTTGTGACATTTTCAGACAGGACATGTGCAATTCTCTTGCAAGATTCTTGCTTGTTGCTTTTAACTTTGTGTGTGTAGAACCCCGTGGGGTGAAAGTTTCAGACATACAAGCAGTCTTCCTTGATTTGAGTTTCACAGGGAAGACCTCAGGCTGGTTTCAGTCAATTTCAAGCATGAAGCTAAAAAAAGGAAAAGAAAACCCAGTGTTTTTTGCCTTGTCATTTTAAGCTTTTTTTTACTTTGGAGAACTCTCTCTCAGGTCACTGTGTCAGAAACATCTTTTGCCCTTTCTCAGAAAATCTGCCTGGTTTTTGCCAAATTAGAAGTTTTTGAACAATGGGTTTCTGCAGTTATACTGCAGCTTCAAAGTTTCTGCAGCTTCAAATTTAGTAAATGTGTGGAGACTGTCTTGCACGAATAAGTTTAGACTGCTCACAGCTCTGAAGAGGATGAGATTGCAAGTGTGCTGTTGCCAGAGAACATTCTCAAATGTTCTGTATCCGAGTAAGATTACAGAACTAAAAGTAGATACACTTTACGACCACTCTTGACTGCTTTTGGTGAAAACATCGGAACTGAGAAACAGGAATTCCTGGTGTGCCCTGAAGTAGTATTATTCTTGGCCTTTGATTAGTAGGGAAAAGGAAAGCCACTCGATTCAACTGCGAGGCCATCAATGATGGGTGGAGAGAAGAAGGGCAGTGATTCTGAGCCTCTGAGGCTTACATCTTGTAGGAGAAGTCTGGTTCTGGTTCGACAAGGAGGTAACTGGCTCAAAGTGGACACAGGCAGGGATCAGAGAGGATGGGTCTAAGTAAAAATGGGAAAAGGCAGGGGTGAATGGTGAACGATGGTATGAAGGGAATACAGAGATTTAAATGAGAAGCAGGAGGGAGAAAGATAAACTGGGACTGGTGGAGAAAGGAACTCAAGTGGGACAATGTGTGGTACCGGGAAAGGAGCTGAAGCTGGTGTGTGAAAAAAGAGAAGTAGGGAGGGAGAAGGAATCTGGAGTTAAGAGTTAGGAGAGTATGATACGGTGACAAATTGAAAAATAAACTTTTACATAGTCTGCTTTTCCAAAACATATGGTAGAACTTGTCATTCGAGAACTAGGTGTTGACACCACAAGAAATATCAGTAGGCATACACCATCATTCCCCAAAGCAGAGATTGGCTAAAAAGTTGTATAGACTTATGGTAGTATTAAGTTAGTATCAGAAGTCGGTGTACCTAAAAGCCATAGTCCTGCTGACGGCTAATGATCTCAAGTGCGATAGAATTTATGCTCAGTTTGCGTCTATGTTTTTTGGGTTTTTTTCTTTTTTTTTTTTTTTTTAAAGCACACGCATGCACATACTATGTTAAAGAAACAGTATTCAGGTTGCAAAGTTGAGATTTGGGGAAAAAGTAAGAAATGCTGAAGTTGAGTTCCAGTTTTGTAGATAATAGTAAATATGTGCCAACGCTGTTTTAATTAATGCCATTTTAATTACCTTACCATGTGATACTGCCACAAAATCCCTGCCTTATTTAATACCTCTAATAGACTTACACACTGGAGTGGACTAAGACTGTGTAATACAACTGTCTTAGTCTGGCAGATGACTGGAATAAGAAGAAAAAGTCATGTTCTGGTTAGAGGGGTAGCTTGTCACCTTGAGGGGAAGGATTTTGATCCTTAGCTCTGAATACCCATGGAAGAACAGATAAGTCACTTAAACTTGGCGCTACTGGTATGTAGTTAATTGTTTTCTCACTTTCACTGTCTTGGAGATCACAAGCAGTGACAGCTGCAGACAGTATCCGACATATATTACTCGCTTTGCAAAACATACACAAATGATATAAGGCAGTTTTTTCAGGTTTTATTTTCAGCCTTATGAAATTAGAGCTCTTATGAACGTAAACTCTGCTATGATCTGTGCCTCTAGTTTCTTCCTTGTAAAATGAGGATATCTTGCCTCTTCACTACACTAACGTGAACAGTTGGAAAAAGTTAAATGTGCTTATGTTACCTTGAGCGATACACGAAGCTGATAATTGTTTCATGGTCCAAAGTGTGCAGTAAAGAAGTCTGCAAACCTGCTACGGAAGAGTACAAAAAGGCAGCATACTTAATAAACAGTTTTGTGGGGTTTTTTTTTTCCCCCGAATCATGTAGGGATCTTACAAAAAACATTAGTGTCATCATATTAAAGACCTTATCATAGACCCTGCATCCACCGATTGTATGAACAATCTAAACTTAACATTTAGTGAAACTTTCAGTACTTGTTTTTGTAGTCCTTTGCGTAGTTTGTCTTACAAGAATACATTCTGATAAACATTTATTTCTTTCAAATGTTCCCAGAGGGCTCAGTGTATCAAAGAAATTGTAGCAGCCCTATGTCATCAGTAGGGATAGCAGTAGGTACCCTGGCTTTCGATGTTTTCCTTTTCAAATTCTCAAGGTCAGTTTCGAAAGGTTAATTTAAATGGACAAGAGTTTTGCTAAGAGTTAATGACTTGTTTGTATGTTGCAATGAATGGCTTTTACTTAATGCTTTTCAGTTGCATTTGTCTTACATTTTTCTGTTTTTACATGCTTAGCACGCCCAGTTTAGGGAGTCTAGGAGTCTGTTTGATGAAATATTCCTCAGTCGTCCAGAGGTATGGTATAGTTCTCTCTAGTTTAGACTTTAACTATGAATTTTCCTGCTGGCAAACAAATGCTTCTGGGGTTCATTGTGCCTTTTTTCCCCCACCATTAACTTCTCCATATTGTTTTGTATGCTGAAGGTATCATTTATGGGGTTTATTAAGTAATTAGACCCTTTCCTCAGAAGTTCTTCTCTGTAAATCCACTGCATTGAGAACAGTTACATCACTTTAGTTATCCAAGGGGTTCCTGAAAACTCTGATTATTTACTTGATTAAAGGTGGTTGTCTCACTATACACCATGCCAGGTTTAATTTGAAAGAAGTTGAAAAGCCCTGGGGGGGAGGGGGGGAAACAGTCCTCTCTTTGCAGAATACTCCAGAGCACTGTAGTTTCAGAGGAGTTAATAGATTTGACTTCAAGAGATGCTGTCTACTATTTGGTGTTCTTTTGCTTAGAGAAATTGCTCTGTGTGACATGCCATTTATGTTGATAATGTATTTTGCTCTTTAGCTGTTTCTCTGGTCATAGCAACAGTAAATTTTCTATTTATACAGATCTCAGCATATTCAGCAAGCAAGAAATATTGTCCGTGATCCTTAACATGGCTAAACTTGTCAAAAACCAATATGAGATACTGAAAGTGTACTATACATTTTATAGATAAGTGTTATTCTATGATATTCTTCTCATTAAAAAGAAAATAATTATTCATAAAAATTTCAATATTTAATGGAAGTGTTACTCTGAAATTACATTTACTTCTAAGCATCAGCAGAGAGCACGCTCATTCTTCATTGTCCCTTTTCATTTCCCAATGAATGGTGGCAAACAACTATATTTTGAAGAAAGACTAGGACAATTGACACCAACTAGATCAAATGAGGGCGCTGTGAAAGACGGCCAGTATTTGTTAGTGGGGCTTGAGCAGAGGCCAGTTAGTATCTTCCGTCTGCAGGACTGATCACAAAACCACACAATACTAAATGATGTAGTTACAGGCTGAACATGATTTTAGTGCAGAAAACTCATTTCTTAAACATTCTGATAACTTTCAGAATTTTTTGAGGCAGGAAAATAGAACTAGATTTAATATTATTCCCTTTTGATATGGAGTGTGATAAATTACAACTTGTTCAAACTTACTGCAGCAGGGCCTGCTTGCAAAAGTCTGCTCTCATGTCCCTGGGTTACATATTGACCTGTGTTTCTCACACACATAAGCCTCAGATGCCTGTGCATATAGAGAAACCTGTTAAACTGGCTATTTTTGTTATGAAAAAATTACATAGAGTGTAATTCACTAATTGGTTTGAAAGTGCTAGCATGAAGTGCAGTAGTTAGCAGACAGTTTAAAAAAAAGTCCCAAAAAAACTTTATATGGACTTTTTTCAGTTTTGATTTGAGAAGGTCTATGATACTTTGTGTTGTCCTGACTTGAGAAAGGAGCTCTCATGACATACTTTTCAGAGATAAGCACGTTCAAATGCATCTCTCTGTTACATGCGTTTTCAGCCCTCCCTTCCCTTCCACCTCCACCCTCGCCATCCGTCTTGTAGCTGCAGCAAAGCTGAGCTAAATAAGCTAATGTTTTTGTAGTGGCTTAAGATGACCGTTCAGGGACATCTGAAATTACGTAGAGTTGAATTATAGCCCCTTAAGACTGTTGTTCAGCTAGCTTTTTGTGCTGTTCTTGGTATTGTCTACATGAACAGCAGTGTTTGAAGTAATACAGAGTCCTGGTTAATTAATCTGAAATGGAATAGCGCAGCGGGAATTTCATGGCCGTGTTACCAAGAGTAATGCTGGCTGCCTTGAGTCGGTACAGTTCGTTCTAGCACATTTTTAACCATAATTGCTGTACCCTGGTAAATTATTTTGCTGTGTTGACAACGGTGAACATGTCAATCACATGACAGAGCTGTAGATCACTGCGATTGTTTAATGCCCTTTTAGTTAAGAGCTTACTATCCAAAACGACGTTTGGTACGGTGACTGAACAGTATGCTAAAAACCAGAAGTACATTATTTCAGCAGTAAGTGTTTGCTGTGGGCGAAACAGCTAAGTAAATGCCACTTGAACTCATTTTTTATAGGTCATTTGTTATTTCAATTCTAATACATTATGATTAATTGGAGAAAGAAACAGCAAAAGAATGTTACTCATGCTTATGTCTAGACCGTATTACTGCTGCTACTGACAGCGTTACTTGACCTGTATCATCCTGCATTGTTTTGATGTTGTTCACTTAAGTATGAAACTGGTGTGTTTAACTGGTTTTACAGTTTTCATCAGGCTCTCTTCAGTAACTGCTGTCATCGTGAGAACTTTTACGTTTCCCAGTCTGCCGTTGCAGCTATGTTTTACTCGTGCACAGAACCACATACCTAAGATCTGCCAAGTTCTGTTCAAAATCAATTACTGAAAACCAAACCAAACTCATACTTTCAATATCTTAAGATCTGTAGTATTTTGACACGGTGGGAGACATCTTTGGATTGTTTTGACTGACACCTCTGTCTACTTGTGTTCGACTTAAAAGTACTGTGCTTTTTGAGTTTAGAGGCCTTTCAAACATTTTTAATGTGCTCGCGCCCTCTAGTGTCCTCAGAGGTTTTGTTTGCTTTACATTTGTTTTTCTGTGGGTTGTAGGATAGTCAAATCGGTTATAGCAGTGCTGTTGCACCAGCAATTTATTTTAAGATACTAACCTTATTCTAGAACTTCTTTCTGTATTTTGGGAAGCATTAAAAGACTTTTCTGGCAGGAAAAGAAATAGAACATACTATGTAATGATTTTTCCAAAGATATTTAATCGTTTGGCTGTGTATCAAGATATCTGCAGTAAGAAGAGAGTTCTGTGTTGGTTTTGATTCTCAAAATACTCATCTGAAATAATTTCTAGTTCATTTAAGGTGAATAGGCCATAGGTACAGATCTTCCACAGAAACTTTCAGTTAAATTTGGACTCTGTTAATGTAAGCAGCAAATAAGACTTGTTTTATAGATATGAATTATTTTTCTTTTAGATTTCCTTGATGTGGGCATGTTACAGAAATGTCAATTTTCTTCTAGCTTTAGAAACATAATTAATACTTTAATCCTACAGATAGTTATTCTAAAATAAACTTTTCACTAAATTATCACTAACCTGTAAATCCAGGAAGAAGAGTATCCACCACGGGATGATTTCAGTGATGCAGATCAGCTTAGAGTGGGCAATGATGGCATCTTCATGTTGGCATTTTTCAGTAAGTTATCTTGTATCCCAGACCTACTGAGGTATATCTTAATTGTACCTTTTTTCTATGGAATATAAAAGATAGCTGTGATAAACTGCATTAATGTACTGTAATGAATGGATTTTTTTTATTTTTTAACACTTCCTGTTCCAGATGTAGCAAATATATTGCACTTTTTTTTCTCTGTGGCATCTGTCACAGATAAGGGGACAAAGCAAAATCATAGTAAATGTTTTGAGGCATAGCAAGGCTACAGTGTTACTTGGGAATTGGGAAATTCTGTCATCTTCTAGTTGGACTACTTACTCAAATTCAAGGCTGGATCACAGAAATCTGGCAATTGATTTTTAAGTAGAAGAAGCCTGAGGCAGGGATGAATGTGCCATATAAAAGCTGCTGATGTTAGCGTAGTAAATTAGAGCTATGGGTGCTTTTGCAACAAATCCAACAACGCTTGTTTTCAGGTTGAACTCACCACTAGTATATACAAAATGTACTGTCTTCAGGTACTGTCTGATTGCGACCAGCACTACTATAGCACTTCTTCAGGTACCGTGTGTGTGCACTGTGCGTGTCCTGTCTTGGAGCTTACGTGCTGCACTGAGCAAAGTTAGACTGAGCCACTGTAAGTTACTTCTAGAAAGAATCTGCTTCTGTTTTGTCAACTGCATATTTCTTTCTAATTTCTGAGGATATTTTCCCTGTCTGAAGTATGTGTGTTTGGCAACCTGGATGGAAGCTTGGTGTCAGGGATGTAGCTGTTCTTTTTAGCATTCATCAGGATGAAAGCTGATTGATTATCCACGGAAATCTCCTTTGTGTCTTTCAACCTAGATCTCATCTTAGTGCTTTTTTTTTTTTTATTGTCTTTCACAGTCTCTTTATTTAACTGTTACAGATGCAGGGTACAGAACTTTCACAGGAGCTTTCTTCATGTTGGCATACAGTGTGCTAGGACAATGTGGTGTTTGCATCTTGAGATAAAATATATGTGTCTACCTCACATAGCAAATATATAAATACCGATGTAGGGGAACGAAGTGAGTTTTGTAGTCTGACCTCTTTCTGTACTTGGACCATAGAAAGGGAATACATTCTTGGGGGCAAAGGAGGGTATGGCTTAATTTTCCTTTTTCCTTTTTTTCCATTTCCCTATGTACTACAGCTTTTTGTATTTAACCTATTTAGCTTCTGTATTGTGTGAACTTGTTCTTCCTTTTAAATCCTGGTTCAGGCCTTCGTTAGCACTGCACTTGGAGGTCAAGTGGATTGTTGGCTCCAGTATGTTTTAAGTCCTTAAAATCACAGCTGAAAACAGACTCGCTAGCTTGCAGCTAGGAGCACAGTAGTAGTAAAAATCCGGCTGTGCAGAAGCTGAACAGGAATCAAAGGCTGCAGAAGGGCTCCAATCACACTCCGGTGCCGTTGGCCAAAGCTGTGTGCTCCAAACCTTTTGTCCACCTTCAAGAATGCAGATGTTTACTTGGATAAACTGGCAAGTTCTCTTCAAATAGGCGTTTAGCTGAAACCGACTCCACAGAATGCTACTTTTACACATTTGAGAAACATACTCTGCAGATCATAGTGTTTCTCGATTATTCTGAGACTGTGTCGCTGCCAACTTTGCTCACCTATGAATGAAATGTATAAAATGAGTGCTTATGCATTGCAAGTGTATGTTTAACTGGGATCTGTGTTGGCTGTTATGGGTACCAGTTACATGTGGAAATTGATAAAGCTTACTTGCTGTTTGTGTTCACAGTATGAGGAGTTCGCAAAAACTCGTAGCAGTTATAGACCTGTAATGTTAATTTTCAGTAGTTTTTCTTAGGGAAACTGGAGAACTAAATGAAAAATGAGCTTAAGTTTATTAAGTTAGATCATAAATAGTGGCTGGTGTGTTCCTGTCTCTCTCATAAGGAGATAAAAGCCTCCATAAAGTTGATGTATGTAGATTTAAGAGAGCAGGAGTTCAAATGAAATTTACAGTACGGCTCTCTTTTGGGTTTTTTCAGGGTGAGATGTGTTTAAGAGCTGCAGGTAGAGATGGCAAGTCACAGAGCGCCTAGAGTAAGTTTCCTCACTTAGTCTAAAAGCAGAAGAATGTCAGGAACTGTGCTGTGGTGAGAAGAGCATGGGAAGAATGGCTTATTCCAGATGTGCTCTCCACCTCCTTCTGTGACTACTCCGTACAATGTTGGGAGAAAGACCTTGGGGGCGGGCAGAGGGGAGGTGAGGGCAGACTGCCTTTGTTTTACGTATAAAACAGTGAAGTTAGCACTCTTAATTTCATTTTATTCAACTGAAGTATAATAAAATGAACTTTTTTTGCCATGCTTACCCTCATATTGCAAGCAACTAGTGATATGTAACTACCATCTAGTGGTAGCTGCCCAGGTTGCATAAAATCGCTGCCTCGAGTCCATCTAGTGGCCAGATCTGTTTGTTTGAGGTTTTTCTTTGTTTTAGGAGCTCAGTGCGTGCAAGTTACAAACCTGTTTCCGATCTAAGCTGTAAAGTACTGTTCTGTTTAGCATAACTGACTAGAATGAGACAATGTATCCTAAAGAATAAAAGTCATTTGCATGAACAGGTAGGTTTAGGCACTCGGTTCAGAAACTTAGTGGAAAAATGTGGAAAACGTCCTGTTTTATTTCTAATATGTGGTAAAATCGTATGTTTTAAGAAATTGGCATTGCTCTTGAAATTTGTGATTATGTTCATGAGCAAAGAATCTGCTTTCTAATGCTCAGGGCTGGTGTTTGTCAGGTTCTGATTTTGAGTAAATTAATATGTCAGTGAATGTTTTCATTTTGCTATGAATGCAAAATGTAGCAGATTTTGCTATCAGACCACTGAAATTTTTTTCTGTTACGGATTTTTAAGTCAGTTGTACCTTACACAGCATAGGATAAACTTCTCAGAATGCCAGAGGAAATTGTTACAGGTGAGTTTGTCAGGGCGATTTTTTTGTATTATTTTTTTATTTATTTTTGGTATGCACAACAGAGAAGGAATTTCTGAGCTATTTCTTTTCATTTTGAACACAGCTGTAACAGTGATAGAACAAGTGACTGTCATGATGCAAAGGGATCGGTTTTCATGTTTAATCTGCCTGTAGTGGAATTCTTTTGAGTCGTGTCTGATGGGCTTATCCTGGTTCATTATTTAAGGAGGTAATTTTAGGCAGTAATAAAAGGCTTATATGTTTTTTTGTTATATTTAAGGAGTGCTTTAGAAATATCAGTGAGCCTTTTCACCTGAGAGTCCCAGAATGAATTGTGGAGCCCATGTGGATTCTTTGAAACCATGCAAGGGAGTTTTGGGTTGTCCCTACAATCTAGGAAAAATGGATAATAATTTGAACCTCACAGATGGGTTAACAGGGAGGAAGAAATGACGAAAAATCTTGGATCATACAGCCAAAATTTAAGTTCTCACATAGAGCTCTGATTTGTTCTTGTGAACAACATCTGGGTAATGTAAACACTATGTACAACTCACACCAATAAAATCTCTTGATGTGGAGAAATGTAAATGTACATTCTGTCCCAGATGCTATATTGGAACAGGTAATAACTGTACCAAAGCATTGTAAACGAGCGTTCATATGGTTTTCAAAGCTATTAGATGCTTCGATCAGTCAATAACCAGCACATAAGTGAGCAGATATACTCAGAGGTTTCAAGCGAAACAAGTTGGAAGGTGGAGTTGTAGCAGAAGCTGGGGTTAGAACAGCCTTATGCTTCCCCAGGAGTGGTAAGCATGGGCTGAGTTTCCAGTGGGAGGATTCCTCTGTGTGAACTTAGGAAACCTGACTTCTGTATGTCCACATCATGAACATTACTCGGGTTTCCCTTAGTCAAGCAAGAGAGCTGAGAAGAAGTCGTTTGGCTGAAATTGCTAGTGTTGGAAGGAGATAAAGGAGCTGTTTTGGGAGTGCTTGTTTCCCCTCTGCTTATCAGAGGCGCCTGGCTGACCTACATGCAACCACCTAGCTTCCTTATGCAGAAAGAATTTACCTTGAATGGTTTCTCCATACATGTTGGATGTAATACAAAATAATTGGAACAAGAAAGCTTCCAGTTGGGCATTAAGAAAAATTTACTCACAAGGATGATGAAGCAGTAGAAATAAATTGCCTGGGAAGGTTTTGAGCATTCTGTACCAAGTAGAAAAAAAAAATAATTGTCTGTTCAAGTTGATAGCAAATGCTTCCTAGTGATCATCATTGGACTTCAGGTCAGCCCTTCAGGAAGGAGCAAAAATGCGTCCTAGTTCACGAATGGAATAAATTCTGTGCAGGAAGTGGGAAGAATAATTTCCAGTGGTGCATGAAGATCTGGAAAGTGTTATTTATTGAAGTATGCTTAGTAAACCTACGCAAGGTACAAAACATTAAGCTCTTTTTTTATTAAAATAGTGCATCATTGGACAACCAAACTGAGAAATAAAGGATGTAACTGAGCATGGTTGCTTTTTGTATGTATGGTTATCATTATAATCTTATCACAGTCTTGAGCCACAGTTAAAACTTAGAACCAACGGAGGTCTTCAGACCAGTTTTGCTGGCTTGTTTTCGTGATACTGAGTATAAACTTAAGACAAGTGATTAATGTGTAGCTGTGGAAAGCTAAATAAAAAGGATGTACAACTCAAAACATGTAAATTGTGAGAGTGGAATTAAAAGATGTGTCAGTATTGCTTTGCAATTTAATGAGCACTGACAAAAGGCGAGCATGGATTAATGAATTATTAATGACAAAGTACAGAGAATCAAGAGTGGCAATGGATACAAACTTGTTTTTCAAAACCAAGTTGAATTATTTTACCCCAGCTTCTTTGAAATTGCTGCTAAATAAAAGACTATTGACTTCTGATTTTAGTTTTTGATATGAAAAATCTTACGCTGACCCCTGCACCTCAGAAGAGGGCTTTGGGTGTGGCAATAGCAGACAGCTAGCTGTATTTTATGTGTCAGATTCTAAGACTTACAAAATTTAGAACATCCTGTGCTTTGTATTTAGCTAGGATTATCTTATTGCAAACCATAAAGAGAAATAAAAGTACATCATCATTGTTGTAAGCGCTATATTGGATATCACGAAGACTTTTTATTAAAAAAGACTATTAGTCCAACCCTCCTCCTCCCAAAAAGCAACTTCTCAACAGTTTTTCGTTACAAACTTTGTTATCATGAGGAAATAAATCTAATGACTGTATTCTTTTTAGGTAAATTAGATTGGTACAGATTTACTTTCTCCTCCTGTCGCTTCAGGAATGTATAAAACCCCAAAATCTTACTTTTATCAGTCCCACTTGTGTGTGTGGTGTTAGTGTAGCAAAGAAAGAGACTGAAATCATGATGCCAGTGCAGTCAGTGTGAGTTTCATTTTAAATGCCTGAAATTTATTAAAAGAGAACAATAGTTGAGCTGGGCTGAAGAATGAATATAAAAACGAGCAGTCTCTGGGATAGGAAATAATTCTTGCTGCAGAGTGGTCAGTCTTGCAGTGAGAGTCTAGAAGATGAAGCCACGACGTGATTGCACGAAGAGGGTAGGTAAGCAGTAGTCAAGAACTCTTTTTCAGTTAGAACCATGATGTGGTTGTAGCAGCTTGTTAGATTTTCTATCTCATTTTTAGGAATGGCTTTCTTCTTTCTGATAGCGTGTGTTAGTGTCAGACCAGGAACGTTTTCTGTATAAGAATGTCATGGGAAGCTGAAGAAGTACGAGGGATGAGATAATCTCTCCAGCTGATGGGCAGTGTCATTTACATTTCCCAAAGTGAGTGGATGCAGGTAAATAGCGGAGGATTGCATTTATTGCAGCAAGAAGCTTACACAATGGCTTAGTTGTCTCTAGTAGATAGAGAAGGAAGTAGATACGCCTCAGTAAAATAGTAGATGCTTCCTTTTACTAGTCTATCCCCTCACCGCTGTATTGAAACTTGTGCTGTGGCTTCTCTGTAGCAATATAGGGATGAAAATTATAGGTAGTTTCTGTTGCAATAATTAGGTGAGGCAGGAATTACACAGAAAATAATTTTAGTAACTTTTAACCAGATGCAGCGTAGGCTGTAAAGCTCAGACAACTTGCATGACTGGCAGAGGATATACATGGAAAGCGTCATGGAAAAAGATACCGATAGGTAGATGAGGCTAATCTTGATGTGGAGAAAAAGAGTTGGAAGACAGATAAATACCTCATTTGTTGCAGTTTGCTCAGAAGCTGGAGATGCATTTTTTTAAAAGAAAGAATGGATTTTGCAGCCAGAATGAGACAGTGGAGATAATTTTGGGAGTAGCAATAGGACATGTGAGGTGAGAGAGAAGCCATGGGAAAGATTGAAAACACGTGGACATTATTGTTGCCCATCTTAACTTTGTTAAAACGCTGCAACACCAAGGCATTGTTGGGGGAATTTCCCCTGCATGTTGCCTAGGTTTTACAGAGGTGGAAGGAATACATTCCTCATACTGCTGAAGAGGGGGAGTTTTGATTATGTCCTCAATGCAGAATTTTTCTAGTGAATGTTACAGATCCGAACTTAAATAGTGGGATTTTTTTCTTCTATATGTAGTCTGCTTTTATTGGGGTATGTGAACTTCCATAGTTTACAACTCTTATATAGTTTATGCCTTTTCTTTCCTGCTTATATAAATTGATGGAACAGCACACTGGTTAAGGGGGAAAAAGGTATTGTGAACAACGTTGGAACGTGCTAATATGATGCCTTTGCTCTCAGGAGCTGGGCAAACAGCTTAGTGTTAAATGTCCACCTAATATTCATCCAGGGACTGTGGGTTCTATGTTGAATATTCCTTTAGGTCAATTGAAAGGAGGGTAAAATTATCACTATGTTCAATTTTAATTATAAGAACTAATTTTTTTCTCTCTCCTATATTTATGATTGGGAAACCTGTAATTTTTATAATGTGTGTACAAATTAGTTCAGGTGTTAGAAAAATACTTACTTTTTTTTAAAATACACCTGTTAAAATTGTAGGTATTCTGAAAAGTCCTCTAGTCTGCACAATCCATTAGAAACATGTCTTATCTTCTGTACTTTTTAGCATACCTGTCTTTGGAGCCACAACCACAGTCACCCTTTGTAGTTTGAGTAGTGGGGAGAAAGGGAGAGAGCAGTAAGCTGTTATGTCGAGCCAGGAACAGAGATGAGCTGGAAGAACTAGCTTCTGAAATCTGTGACTATTAACAGTACGGTGGGTTTGGAGAGCTTGCTTAAAATAGGGAAATCTTGTTTTCAAAACAATTTATCTGAGCTTTCCCAAATGTAAAATGCTGCTCTTCTGTTTTGGAAAGATAGGTAAATGTTGGGGTCACAGTGTTCTGTAGCTCTTCTGTAATAGAAAATACCTTTTTTTCCCTTCCTTTTTTTTTTTTTTTTTCCTTTTTCATTCTTTCCTTTCCTTCTCTGCATATACCAATTTGGATCAGCATTTATTCAAAGTTGTTATGTTTTTGGGTTTTTTAAAGATTAGTAGTTAGCATAAAAGTAAGCTTTCTCATGCCACCATCTGTTACCTATGGCTCTGCCCAAAGCAAGATGTTTTCTCACTTGCGTGAAATGACTGTGACGTAAAGTCTTCCAAAACTTCTCTTGGGACTTCAATTTCTTTACAGTTCGTGGAATCCCACTGCAGTCTTACAGACTAGTTTTGCATTTGTGGGCAAATTGTTGCATCTTCATGTGGACTGTTGGAAGAGTTGTAACAAGGTTTTAAAAAAGTTGTTGCTTATAGATAATCCTCCCAAACTGACTTTTACTTAAGTTTGATCCAATTTTCTGTTCCGAAGTGTTCACACTTGTACTGAAAAGACAGACCTATTTTTTTCCTGTGGTGACTTAATGTCTGAATTTTATGCGGCTTTTGTTTTTCCCCTAAGTATGGAATTTTAAAACATTAAGGGTCTGTGTACAGGTTTTTGTTCCTTTCTGCCCCCCCTTCCATCCTTGCTTTTTCAGTGGTTTTTGTGTTTATTGTGGGTTTCTCAAATGTTTTCAATTTTCCACTGTCTTGTCTGCTCCAGAACTCCTGAACTGTTGTCTCCCACCAGCCCTTCCCAGCTCTTCTGTTTGGTGGTGGGGGTTTTTTGGGTGTTTTTTTGTTTTGGTTTGGGTTTTTTTTTTTCAGTTGCCCTCACTTACTCCCAAAGCTGGGACATCACTTAATTGAGAATTCCCACGCTTTGCCGTAGTGCATGCAGCCTGAAGTCAATACAGTTGATTGTTGATTGCCAAGTACCTGAGCGGGTATGAAACTTTATATTGTAAAAGGACTGGAAGTTGTGTGAAAGCGTTAACTGAAGTGACAGTGGTAGTTATGCTCTATGGCTTTTTTGTTTCTTGATTTCTTAAGTTTCTGTGTAAAACTTCCAAGGCTTCTTATGTCTTATGCTTGAATATCGATGTAAAAGAGAAGACGGTAAGCAATGAAACATCAGCTTCTCAACTTACCTTCATTTCTGTACTATGTTTACAGAGCAAGAGCGGATACTTTTATTCTGTTCCATCCAAACTGGATAAAGCTGAATATGCAGCCTTGATACATGCACGTATGTGTGCATATAACTATTTTTGGTTATAAAAGTGTAGCAAGGGTCTTTTTTTTTTTTTTTTCTCCTTCCTTGTTTTAATCCAAGCCTTGTACGTTATAGTCCTTTGTTTGCGTTTACCCCTCATGTCTAGTGTCATCTGGTTAGATTTCTGTAGCAATGTAATGCTTTCTTTTATGTTGGAATTTTCTCTTGGTTAAAGTAGTAGGTTCCAGCCTGTTTACCGTTTGCTTTGTTATTAAGTGACTATACCATGGGGAATGTCTGGGTTCAAAGTCAATCTCTGAAAGCCTGAATTACCGGAAGGGAATTACTGACTGTGTAAGCATGTCCTTATTAGTTTAAAAGTGAAATTAATGTTAAGTCTGTTTGCTTATCTATACAGATTAACAGAAGCTACTGTTTCTTTTATTTTATAGTGGCATTTATTTTCAACTGGATTGGATTTTGTTTATCCTTCTGTATAACAAATACCATAGCTGGAAGGTATGGTGCAATCTGTGGATTTGGTCTCTCCCTGATCAAATGGATTCTCATTGTACGGGTATGTTTTCTGATTCACACTGTACAGACGCTGTTTGTAGAACCAAACCATAATGTCAAGGATATATAATAATGGAATTAAAAATCAGTCAGTTAAATTCCAGGGCTTAACACAATGTCTAGAATTTTCTCTAGGCACTTTCTCACATCCACTTTACTTAGTAGAGAATTTACCTGCTATATATACATACATGCTTACCAGTGATGAAGCTTAGTCTATTTTTATCTGACATGGCATTTTATGTTCATCTTTCCACTAAAATAAATGCAGAATGACTCATTTTTGCACAAATACTTAAAAGCATAAGGAAGTGGAGCAAGTACTTAAAATGTCACTGGTGTTATAGTGTCCTATATGAAAGATTTATAAATGGCTCAGCCTATCCTCGAGGGGGTGGGAGGTCAGAAAAGATTTCTTCCTTGTACCTGGTTCTTTCAGTTCTTGTAAGATACATACTGAATCAAGTCAAAATTGAACTCGAAGTCAGTCACATTTTACCATCTGAAATGCTCAATTTCTTGATGTATTCACTGCAAGACTAGATACTTTTCAGAAAGGTGTGTTAGCCAAATGGAAGTTACGTTGCTGAGTGAGTGGATGCTAGATAAAATGTAATGACTCTTTCTGAACTTGAATTCTGCATGTCTGTGAGACACAACATTTAAAAATCTCATTAAAATTCTCTAATGAAGAAAGAGATCTTGGATAACTTAGTAATCTTTTATGCCCTGCCAACTCTGAATTTTTATTTTTTTCCTCCTGTGTGTTCTAGTGACTTAACTTGATTTGCTCTTAGCACAACAGTACAAAGATTGTAGAGAGAAGAGATTGCATGGTCCTTCCTGTATTTTTTTTTTTTTGCTTCCCCAGAGCAGGGGAATGCTGCTGGACCAGATGTGATTCTGGTGTATTTAGTTGGAATTCAGCGTTTAGGATGGAATTTGTCTTAAGGGAGTGAGAAGACATGAGTTTTTTGACTATGCATTCATTGGGGATATTTTTAGCTTCCCTTGAGGCATGCTAAACAGAGGGCAGAACTTGCTCTTGTGTCAGTTTTATTATTCCTGTCCGCTTGAAAATGCGCTTATAACAAAAATTGATATATGTGCTAAACTACCTTGAAGAATTATTGTGTTCTAGACTATATTTAAATTCTTGTATATAGCCTGTTACTAATTCTAGAATACTAGAGCTGACCAATTCCAAGACCTCAGGGGTGGGTTGTTTTGTTTTGGTTTTGTTTTTTTTTTTTTCATAGTGACAATTATCCTTCTGCGTTGTTTCCCTTTCTAGAGGGAGCAGAAAATGAGCAGAAACCTCAGAAGGTGTATGCCAACAATTCTGCTTTAATGGTGATACACAACCACATGTCTGTGCACAAAATTCTTCTATTCCTTTGTTTCAAGCTCCTCTGAAGGCTTGCGCTTCCTTCCTCACTCAGGGTGAGGAGTACAAAGTGTCTGAACAGTCCAAGTTCACGTGTGTCTCTATCAGTTTTTACTGGGGAGGCGGGAAAGAACAAAAGCACAATTTTGCTGCTGGGGAAATTCTGCCGCCACGTGTGAGAGTAAGGCACGTAGGCCAGTATTTGGTTGCTGGTTTTAGTAAATTTTCTTTCCAACTGAATGAAATTGTAACTGTAAAAAAAAAAAA
>VWZZ01005057.1:137274-148772 GCA_013399095.1 Psophia crepitans | reverse complement strand
AAAAAAAAAAAAAAAAAAGTATTTTGGTATATATGTTTAGATAATTGAAAATACTGTCTATCATGTGAGATGGGATTAATAATGCTGTCAGCTTCCTGGGAGTTGAGGAAGTATTCCTCAACTGGGAGTTGAAGTATTCATTTGGTATTTTAATGGAGTGTCAAAATATGAAATGCTTACTTTGCTGAATCATAGAGATGCTAGTATTTATATAGTGATAATATAAGCACCGATTCTTGAGTTCAACTTTGCAATTCTGTTTCTGGATATTTTTTTCTTGGATTGCCCATAGAGATGAATACAGTACAGGATTAAACCTTTTAAAGAATTCACATGATCTGCCTTTATTCTGGAGAAAATGTGGATCTCAGTGCACAGTTACTTGAAGAAAAAAAACAACTCTAGATGGAGTTCTTGAAATGTCTTGGATTTTTATGTGGTTCCATATGTGGCCCAGTATCTTCTCGTCTTTTTTTCTGTTTGCTTTTTTTTCCTCTGTTTTTTCCTTTCTTTAACCCCCCTGAATGACGTGCCTGAATTACATGATTTCTAGGTTGATACTCCTGAAATGCCCTAGAAGTGGGAAATGGGAAGCACTGTGGCAGGATGCAGTAATGGTTCTGAATGATAGTAGGATGGGCAGCGTATGAAAAGTGTGCAGAGCCACTAAACATGTTATTTTATTCCTTCTGGCAACTTTTCACGCATCTCCCCATTCTTACTGCTAATGTGAGTTTTGGAGACATTTGATTAGCCTTTTTATCAGTGAAGCATGCAGTCTGGAGTCTGGTAAAGGCACAGATACCTGTCTCCAATACCATCACACCCTGCCCTCCAGCTGCCTCCCCCATCACAGGGAGGACAAAACTGTCTGCCGTGGTCACTAACAGGAACAGTTGAAATGCCACTTCAAGGTTCATTTAGTTGGCGTTCAGCTCGCTGCTGGGAACTGAATGCTGGTTTGAAAATGAAAAGACTTTAATGAGTTGGGGGTCTTTATGGGGCTGGTATTCTTGGCAGCGATTAACAGTAGGGGGTATACAGAAGGTCAAAAGCTCTTCTTTTGAGGGGTCAGCAGAACATCCCTGTCTGATAAGATTAAACTAATGTGGCTTTTGGTGTTAATATCTAAAGCAGCAGGCTGCTGTAATGTGTTTGGGATGGCAGGCATTGGGGGGAAAAAGGGAAAATCCAGAAGTGGTCATTCATTATAATAGAAAGTGTCAGATGATTCTGCAAGTAATACAAGTGTGGGGTTTTTTTAAAATATATATGTTAATACAGATACATACAAACGTATTTTTAGAGGTTTTAAAATAACTTTGCCACAGCCCAGCTGACACTGGAAGTGTTATTTGTATATTAAGTCACTGCACAAACACCAGTTTTGCATTTTAGTGGAATATATTACTTTTACTTTGATTTACTTTTTCCTCAGTGTTTTCTGTATTTGCATAGTGCATTAAATATGACTTGCCATCTGTCTTACTGCAGCTAAGCCTCATGTATTAATTTCAGTTTTCAGATTATTTTACTGGATATTTCAATGGACAGTACTGGCTCTGGTGGATATTTCTCGTACTTGGTAAGTGGCAATTGAAAACATTTCTGTTTTGATGTGGAAGTACTTAAAGATGAATCATGTCATTGTAAGCAAGAATTCTGTAACATGTTTAGCTGTGTGTTTTTCTTTAGCTGCTGATATTTGTGTGTTGTTTTTATTTCCATAGTATTCATGAGGTTATTGGTTACCATAGTGGTGGTATTGTGTGAACTGCAGGCTATTCAAATCACCTTCAGCACAGAAAATTCTGTTCTACGTATGTAATTATGTACATACTTGAGACTTGTAATTTGTGCTTTTTAAGCTGCTTTTACTGCTCTAGGGGTGCAGAACTGTGTAATGGAACTTCGGCTTTATGTAGAGAACGTACTGAAAAGTGAGTGATACCTAGTACTTACACGTATAAACCTGTATGTCAGGTATTAAATTGTAAGCAATGTGACTGATCCTAGGAAGGTGGGGTCTGCTGTCTTGTACATAGGTCACAAAATGTCCTTTTCCAGTCCTTTGAAATGCACACTGCATCAGTAGTTTCTCAGTCGGACAAGAGAATGGCTTCATGCTTTCTGATCACAGTGCTCCTATGATGTCAGCTTTCTCTTAAGAGGTCTGACTGCCCGTGTTCAAAGTCCTGTTATACGCATCAAATTCTGCTCTTCTGTCTGTTTTTAAATAGGGTATACCAAACCCCAACCACCATCCCTTTTTTCCTACTGTGGATTTTGTGATTTGAATATGGAATCTGGAACGATTTTCTTGTACAGAAGTGAATGCTACTATCCATTGTATTTTCTGGTTCTGGGAGCCTAGTAAACTGTTGCTGGTTCAGTAGGTGGCACTCTTCCCTTTGAGTCAGTTGCCTCAAATGGCTAACAGCAAATGTTAGAATGAAATGTTGAGTAAATTTTAAAAAACCTCAACACTGAGATTGTGACTATTTGCAACTCGCTATTTACCTCACATTAAATGCCAGAAATCTTAAATTATGTTACCTAAAACTTTCTCTATCTGCTTTTTAGTAAACTTCGAGGGTGTTCATCAGGCTTCTTAATGCTCAGTTTGCTCTGCTGTTGCGGACTTGGTTGCTTGAGATACATAGAAACTGCAAACATCATAGCATCAGTCCCTCGAATGCTTTCATATTCTGTTTGAGGTGATTGTATTTCAGTAGGAAGTGAAATGGCTCTCTACAGGTACAAATATGTCCAGATAAATCTTTAAGTAAAACAAACCCTTGTGGTGTCTGAGGTTTGACACTTTTTTCACTTGGATGAAAATAGCATGTTCTTCCCCTACATTTTCCCCCACCGTGTCTATGGAAAAAGCTGTGCACTTGTAGTTCCTCTTTTTACTAGTCTTTTGCTGTACTTGTTCAGAACTTAGCTCACTTAGACTTAGGAAGGAAAACCTTTTTTTCAGTGTTAAATGTTTGAAGATTATTTTTTTTAATTATTATTATTATTTTACTTGAACTCACAAAGTTTATAATAATGCCTTGGAATAAAAGGCACTGTGAGGCATGCAGTATGCATCCAGTTGGCAGCATTCCCTTGTCTTATGAATGTTTTGCATGAAATAGGCCAAGAGAGTTTTTAAACTGATAAAGTGGATATACTGAGATTGCTAAAACACCATGGAAAGATTTAACCCAAAAGAGCTACTTAGCAGGACATGGAAGAGTAATATCAAGTCACAGGAGCACTGCCAGCCACTTCTGTATTCCATTGTTTCAGATAACTTGCATTAGAACACGTGAAGTAGCATGTCCTGCGTCTCTCCAGAAGTGAATGAACTGACTTGGATCATTTCTTTTTCATAGTCATTTGATATACTTGAGCCCACCTATTGCCATCTTCTCCTCTCTTCTGGTGTTCACCTACCTGTTTCTGCTCCCTTCCCCTTCTTTCAACGTCTGGAAAAATCTGCTCACGCTTCACGGAAAAGTGAAGTGGTCTACTTCCAAGGAGCTGTCATGTACAGTGAACAAATTGATGAGAGAGACAATTCTGATTTTTAAATTTAAACATTAGCCAATGTTTCTTTTTGAGGAACACAATGGAAAGTTGTGGGGTTTTTTTCTTCCTTAAACAGAGAAATATAAAATATGGGTTGAACTTGGACTGGTTTTCCAACATGTGTAATGCAGAAGGTATGTTTTCAGGCAGCTTAAGATCTGTCTGTCCACCTTTTGCTATTTCAGCTGCTTTTCAGTTGAACATGGGACTATCTCTGGTAACGTCTGGGTAGCAGCTTTTGTAGTACACTTTGATCCAGATCTTAGTGCTTTCTTCTCCGTGCAGAATTCACCTTAATCATAGAAATGTGTCTGGCTTAGGTCAAAGTTCCAGGGGGTAGCAAAGTATTCTCTGTGTTTGGGTTTTGTTTTGTGTCCTAATGAGGCTTTTTTTTTAAAAAAGCAAAAAGAAAATAAATAAAACAAAAATTTATAAGCGTTTAGAGAAGAAATGAGCATAGGAAAAAAAAAAGGGACTCAACCTGGAAAGTGGGAAGAAAAAGTGCATCATGTAGCAAAATATCAGTGTAGCTGTAGAGATTGTTTATTAGGGTGAAAGATGATGAAAAGGATGAAATCCTTTGCTGAACTTGTTAAACTTCAGTTTAAATTTTCATTTAAACCTTTGGAATCTTAATGTATACATGTATGTGTACGCATAAGCATATATCTTCAAGGTACCTATGTGCTCATTAAATGAGGATGATTGCTCTCTAGGCTTGTGTTTCTCTCCACTGGATGTGGAATTCATGTTTTGACCCTCCAACTTGTTGGGCAGATTGGTCCATTTTCCTCCACTAAGTGAACAGTTGGATCAGGGGTAACCCAACAAGAGAGAAAACAAGAGCTGTGTCCACTGTGCAACAATGAGTTTTTCTGGGTTCGTTTGTTCAGGTGTCCAGTGAATCTATGAATTGGTAAAACCATGTGGACAGCATCACGTTAGTGATTTCCATTGTTGCAACTGTACCTTCTGTGTGACTATTCTGTATCTCTTGTTCCTTTTATTACAGCTGAAATATTCTTTCAAGTGCAGTTAAATAATTAAAAAATAATTTTAAATGTGCAGTTGACCAAAAGAAATATAATCGTAACACACATTGAGTAATGTTCTTTGAATTGACTGTTGTTCTTCCTCCTCTTGGACACAAGCATTTTCCTGGATGGTTAAATCTCAAGCCATAATCTACTATAATTTATTATTGGCTTGTTTCTAAAGCAATCTGTACTGTCTTTCTCTTTTTATTTCTTTTCCTTTTTTTTTTCCCCCTCTTTTTGCCTTGCAATACATTTATCGTAGTACTAAAGATACATTTTGTGGTTCGAGTAGTCTTGTAAGACACTAGTAATTTATTTTAAGAATTCTACTTGAAAAGAATGTGCAGTATGCATTATTTCTTCTTTCTTCTTTGCAAGTTCTTTCCTGCGGTCTTTTTAGCAGACAATCCCTGAACCCAGAACGAGTGTAAAATTTCTGAAAAGCCTTCTGTAAGCCTGTTTCCTAATACCACAAGATAAAAGCAGAAGACTTGCTTGTTGAATTTGTGAAAGATGCGTAAAGACCTCGCTTTCCTTTATATAGTCTAGATGATAAAAAAATATTTTAGTAAGAATAAGGTGGGGTAGCGTGTACGTAGGTCGATATACTTCATTTTGTGCATTTTCTACACTTTCAGGACTCCTCCTGTTCTTTCGAGGCTTTGTTAATTACCTTAAAGTCAGAAATATGTCTGAAAGCATGGCAGCTGCTCACAGAACAAGATTTTTTTTCTTGTACTGAAGGTAAGCAATTTTTAGTGATAAGACTTTTCTCTCCCAGGAAAATGGATAATAATGAAATTCTTAATTTAAAAATAAACAATCAAACTTCTGTCAGAAAACAGAAGTTGCATGGGTCTTGAACATCTCTCGGGAATGTTGCATATAGTCTGCGTGGACTTGGAAATACCTGAAGTCTCATAAGTTATGAAATTTTAAAGTAAATAATGCATCCTTGCTGCCTCCAGTTCTCCCTAGAACTAATGCTCAGTAACAAACCCGAAGAGGAACCTGTTGTTTTTCCTGAGCAAGAAGCGGTTCCTGCTGCCCGTCAGGATGCTGTCCTTTGCCTTGGCAAACTGGCTGTAGTAGTCAACCTGTTGTCAGCAAGTTAGGAAGTGCTGATCTGCCTGCATGTTAAATCTGATTGACGTGGGTCTGACCATGCAAACAGTAGATGCGAATTGTCTCTCTTTATGTGACCGGATTAAGACAGGCATGTACAAATATGATTATTGTGTATGCAACAGTGTGCTTTATGTATCCTTCGGGTAGCTGACTAATCAGGCTGGCACACATCCACTCTCTTTTTTAATACTTTTTATCCGTTAGATGGATCTATTGAGCTTTACTGTGTAACTTAAAATCACCTGGAGCTCCCTGGTTTAACTTTTTTACTTTGCATGATAAGATAAAGCTAAGCCTAGAAATAAGGACTGTAGCATTTTCATTACTCCACAGTTTACTTAAAATGGCTAAATACTGTATTTTAACTCAACTGAGAAGCTGTGTTCGCTGTAATAAAGCAGATTTTTTGTGTTTTTTTCCAAGGTTGGTCACAGGACCAATATGAAGTAACCACCAACACATTATCTAAGCCTGACAAAAACTGAGACAGTATTTGCCTAGAAAAAAAAAAGGTTCCATTTATAAAAGACAGTAATATACATTGAAAAACAGTTAAAAATATTTGTGCTATACTATATAGTTCTTGATCATGGAAAAATATCTGTTAATGTAACTGTAACATAATATTTCTTTTTAATGTGTCATTTTGTCAAAGTTATACAGTAACTTAAACTTAAATAACTAAGGCATATATTTTTAGTGACCAACCTAAACTGGCATCTACATGGCAGCATTTTGTCTTTACAGTAGTTACATATCTCTCCTTTTCTTAGTGGTATGGCAACTTCTTCAAAATATTGAAATTTGCAGAGATGAGACTGAATATGTATGTTAGCTTTCAGTACTACTTAAAAAATAATTGTTAGGACTAATTGTTATTTTGAAAACTGTAGCTTTAAGAGAGTAATGAGAGCGTATGATAACGTGATCTGGGATTCTTTGCTGCAGTTAAAATTCTGCTTTGGGACAAAACACTATTTCATTCATTAACTGATGTTAATGAGTTGTTCTGAGTTCAGTGGCTTTGAATTTTTCCTTTACCTATAAGCATCACTGAGATGTGTGGGCTGTTAAGGTCCGTTTAGAGACCTGGACACCTAAATGTTATTTTTTCAAAGTATCTTAAGTATTGAAACAAGAAGTTCTAATGAATTGCTGTCACACTTAAATGTCCCTGTTCTTGCATAGACAGGTAGTTTCCTCTACAATGACTGTTTTAATAAACAACAAATATTACCTCTACAGTTACAAAATATTCTCAAGTCTGTGAATAATACCAAAACAAGAGTAATTTTTCACCTTTTTCTGCTGTCCTGACACGGGGCTGGGAAAGGCTGCTGCTTTGCTGCTTCTCGGTGTAACGTTAGCTAACAATGCTACTTCTAGTGAATCACTACAATGAACTGAAGTACAACTCTTTCTTTATCTCCAGACTGCATCGAACGGACATTCCTTTCCTACACCAGTGTGAAACTTCCAGATGATCTGTAACCCTCTGAATTGATAGAAGACTACTAAAAACCAGAAGACAAATTAATGAAGATATGGCTTCAAAAACGAGTGACAGGATGGTTTGTGCTCAAATGCCAGTTCTGGTCATTCTAGTAAATATTTATAATTGCTGCCTTGTGTTTTAGCACATTTGTATATGTGCTTATTAAAAAGATAGTACTGAAGTAAGAATAAACCATCTGTTATTATAGATTAGGTACAGTCAGACTCAATTAATCTGTGCGTGTTGTATCTGAAAAACCGAAGTGGTCACCTGTTTCACAGCACGTATGTACCACTGACTTGTTGATCTGAACTTTGAGTACAATGGAATGCATTAAATGATTCAGATTAACCAGCTGAGACAGGTTTTTTTTATATAATTTAGATTCATCTAATGATTGCGTAGAACATTTTTGAGTTTACTAAAACCCAAAGTCCCTTGTTGTCACAGACTTGTACTCACCGATATTTTATCAAATGCAAACCGATATACTGGTTTGCTTAAAACAAATACTCCCCTTTGAGTCCCCTGTAAATAACTGCATAAATGACTGTTTGAATTGCTTCTTAGGAAATATGTCAAAATATATTTTGTAACAGCATATTCTCTAAATTTTGTTTAATCTTAGAGCTACGTATGTATTTTTTGTTAATTGGCCATTAAGGGTGTAGTTACTATTAGATGTAATTTTGTAGGTAAAGGCATTCAATTGTTTGTCTCATCCTAATTTTCCTCACATGAATTGTTGTTAACTGGTTTGGGCTTGAGCGTGAAAGTCTGTTATTCGTATGCATGATCCCATTAAAAGATAGTTTGTTCCCGTTAGCAGGGACGGACAGCCGTACATCGTTAGGCCTCGGTTGTGCAGTTGGGTCCTCGTAGGTGCACCTTCATTCCTCGAACAGAGTATTGCAAATGCATTCCCTGGGTTATGACACTGGCTCTGTTTAAGAAGTCTTGAGTTCAGTATAGATACAACATCTACCATAAGGGCTTCTCAAAAAAGAAATTCATATAGCTGTCTTGCAATGCTTGTTTAGAATCAATACTCTGCCATTTCCTCGGAATACACTGATTTAAATGGAAGGTAATTTGGGAAATAATCTATGAAGGAAAAAAAACCCGACAACTTTTAAAGCTCTGAAAGTAGAAAAGTGTGTGTTGCACCTCTCCCAGTATTTATTTAAGGTATACCATTACTTTCTTATAAATATCATCTCTTTAAGGGGTACTGTCTACTGTTCATGCATGTGTGGTTTCCTTTAAAGTTTGTGAAATTTATGCTTCTCCTTAAGTAGGAGAATACATCTCTCAGTCCTTTGTACAACTGGAATCTCAGTTGCAAAAATACATCAGTTGTTGGTTGCACCTTTGAGGGGAAAAAAAAATAATCCCAATACTTTCCTCCAGTTTTCCTTTTTATATTAGAATGCTGCCTTTTTATTACTAACATTAAAACCAGTGAGGTTTATGTTGTTTTAAGCTAGTGCTGTATTCAGTTTTGTATCTGTAATGAATGTTTAAAATATATGTATGTAAACTGGTCACATTACTCATTTTCTTAATCTTTCAGAGATACTGAAAGTGACTAAAACTTTAGGGACACCTCCACTTCCCAGCTCTTCATGGAAAGAATAAAATGAAGTATTATGTTCAATATCCAATTGGGATTTCCTTCTAAACTTGTCTGTCTGTTTCTGTGTTCTTTTGCATTCATTGTGCATATGAGAAAGAAGCAGATAATAAAACATTGCTTTGTTTTGCTAATTAAGACTTACGCTTTTTTGGTTTTCTTTTTTGTACTTCCCGTTGAAAAATGCACACTGCAATATTTGTGTCAACATGAAATTATAGACAAATTACTTGTCAAAATAGGTACTAACCAATCCTCCCTACTCTTCTCCTTTTCATCCCGTGTTTTATGGCAACAAACCATAAGGACATTTCTTTTAATGAGTTAGTACAACTGTACAGAGCACGCAGTATTGATTAATTTTCTATGTTTACCAGTGTCAGCTAGTACTATTTTCCAGCTGTATCAGTTTTCCCAAATTAAATAGCAGTCCTGTCATCGGTTTATCTGTTTGCTCCACCATTATAGAAAGCATCATACAGATATTTGGTTTTGTTGTTTTGGTTTTTTCTTTTGTTTGGTTTTTTTTTTTTCTTTTTGTTCCGGATCAGCTTTGAAAAATTCTCGTTTGGATGGAAAGAATGTGTAGGGTTAAAAATGTACACATGTTATCTAATCCTCTGTAGTTGATGCAGCAGTTTGGTAGCCTGAAATCTCATCAGCAGGAGGAAGGGAACTGGGACACTGTTTTCAAAGACTCTGCAATCTATTCCAGATGTGTCAAATGCTGCATATTTTCCTTGCTATTTCCTGTGAGCTTGGTTAGGAGCAGCTGGCTCTGTGGTTTAGAGACACCTGGCCAGCTTTGCTTTGTGTCTTAGTCCGGGGGGAGGGGGGAAGCTCCAGTATCGCAGTAAAGTTGACTGTAAATAGATTTTGTGTGAATGCAAATAAGGCTTTGAAGTTTGGGGCAAAAACAGCTGGGGGAGGGGAGACCGGGAGAGAAAATTCCATTTTATTCAAGTGACTGACACAAACGTAATTTCTTTACTTTTGTCATCTACTTTTATTGATGTGGACACCACAGGAAGATGGACATATTGAAGATGATTCAAATAGCCTGCAACTATTAACTCATTTCAGAAACGATCCATCGCTCGTATTTCCAGTGCAGATGACTGATGAAACTGGACTTCTTGCAGAGAGGAGCTTGTCTCCAAGCTTTCACTTGCTGTCTCACCTAGAGCATGGGCGCAGCCCTCATCCTGCAACACCTTTTAACCTGGTTTCAACACCCTAATCTTTCTGGGTGTTCTGCTTCCCTTTGTATGACGACAACAGGTGAGGAAAAGTGGCTTTATTTAAACATTAGAAAGCTTTTAATCTCTTTTCTGCTTTTTGAGAATGTTTTCCGACAGTACTCTGCATTAGTCCCTCCTCAGCAATTGCTTATGGTCTTCACTTGGAACAGTAAGTTCCTCTTACGATCAGAGGGCTGGAGCACCTCTCCTACAGGGACAGGCTGAGGGAGTTGGGGTTGTTCAGCCTGGAGAAGAGAAGGCTCCAGGGAGACCTAATTGCAGCCTTCCAGTACCTAAAGGGGGCCTACAGGAAAGCTGGAGAGGGGCTGTTTATCAGGGAGTGCGGTGGCAGGACAAGGGGTAATGGGTTTGAACTAAAAGAAGGGGGGATTTTGATTGGACACGAGGAAGAAATTCTTTCCTGTGAGGGCAGTGAGGCACTGGCACAGGTTGCCCAGAGAAGCTGTGGAGGCCCCATCCCTGGAAGTGTTCCAGGCCAGGTTGGATGGGGCTTTGCACAACGTGGTCTAGTGGGTGGCATCCCTGCCCATGGCAGAGGGCTTGGAACTGGATGATCTTTGTGGTCCCTTCCAACGCAAACCATTCTGTGATTCTGTGATCTTACGAGATCACTGTTGCTCCCTGGACTTTTCAAAGAAAAAGTTGAATAACCTCTGGTGTGGAAATAGGTATCTCTCAATAAGGGAAAAAAAAAGTCTAATTATGCTAACATGTGACTTGCACATGTGCCCAGCTACCCAGGAACAGTAGAGTCCCATGTATTGTTTGTCCTATGTGTGTTGCTCTTTTCCACCCAAGAGGGTGAGGATCCCAAGATCCTCAGAATTATAAAGAAGAAAGATCTGTAAGCAGTCACATATTTTAAGCATTAGATCCTTAAGGATCCTGGGGTACTTATATTTTTTCTTTATAATTCTGAGGATCCTTTTACCATCTGTATCTTTACTGAGCATATCCTTTCCACTTCCATCTTCCTTCTCCTTTCCCTGTGCACTCGTTAGGCACCCAGCAAGGACAGGCAGAAGGCTGCTCTACTGCATGTTTGCTGCGGTTAATAAATAAACCACTTAGAAATTTCTATGGATTTGGGTTTCTTTTTTCCTCTCTGCAAAGATGGTTTGTGTTTTCACAGGTCCATATTTTACAGGTAAGCCAACTTTACAACCAATGACTTTAGGACATTGAAAATGCTTAAAATACGTGACTGTTCCATCCACCTGTTGTAAGCACTGCTTGTGAAAGTGGCAGGATTTGGTTTAGGTATATTTTCCTTTATCTCCTGAAGTGTGCATGATCAACACCACACATTTTTCTGATATGTAATTGCTTTTTTTTTTTTGGTCCCCACCCTTCCCAAATGAAAG
>VWZZ01005057.1:121234-133528 GCA_013399095.1 Psophia crepitans | reverse complement strand
TTGGCCTCTGCCCAGCGATCCAACCTGTCCAGGTCCTTCTGCAGAGCAATCCTACCCTCGAGCTGATTGACACTCCCTCCCAACTTGGTGTCATCTGCAAACTTAGTGAGGGTGCACTCAATGCACTCCGTCTATTTTAGTGCTTCTAATTATACAGCATCTGTGTTTCAAAAATGATTAAACAGCTACTGTGTGTGATTTAATCCACATTTGGGGCTTGTGAAATGCATAAAATGCAATCCAGTAGTATTTGTGCTCCTAAATAGTACAGAGTTGTTGTGCCCTTCAGATGAGAAATGCCATACAGTTAACTCTCAGCTTTCCAGAGGCAGCTCATCTCTATGATGAATCGGTGAATGCCACGGCCTGACACCCGTGCTCGTCTTGTTTGGCTGCCGGCTCTGCGCTCATCAGTTTAGTCACAGCAATGACACTGCTGCGAGCCTTGATCTAGGTTTGAGTTTGAAAAAGCTGTTGTGGCCACCCTATGTCCAGACCCTGGGCTGGGAAGTCCTCTGTAACTGAGCTAGCTGCCTGCTGAGCTGTCTTTGGCGTCCTAGGTTGTGTCTCTAGTATCTGGGCTACTGGGAAATAAGGTGCAGAAATTTCTGTGTGGAGCCAACTTGGATCTGTTATGGCTGGTTGCACCTAAGGTAAAGCAAATTTATTTAGGCTCAAGCTTATGCTTTTTGGGCCACTCTGAGCATCAGCACTCTTCAGCACACCTTGAATATCCACATTAATGAGATCTTTTTTCATGACAGTGAGAAATTAGTATCTGGCTGATGTATACAACACCTAAGTTCCTTTATGGACTTGGTTTTACATGTATTGCTCAAGTATACAATAGGCTGAGCTGAGTTCCTGCTCTCAGGATCATTTCTGTGTTTAGATTAAAGTAAAATCTCTTTCATTAAGTATTGCAACTCCATCTGAGTTCTATAGTTAGGTCTTCCCGCTTTCCTTTGGACCAAGAGTTTCTGCACTCACTGCAGAATCAGCTGTTTGGGTTAGATGAGACTGCAGGTGATAATCTGGTGAAGTTCCTGTTCAAAGCAGGGCCAGTGCTCAGTTCAGGCCACATTGCTTAGCTGGGTCTTGAAAGCCTTAGAGCTCAGCCATTCCCCATGCTCCCTGGGCCACTTGTCCCAGTGCTTCATTATCCTCATTCATCATCGTTGCTGACCGAGCTTCCAAGAGGGATGTGCTCAGTGGCTCCTTCTGCAGCAACCTGGAGATCCGAGCTCCCTCCTGGCATGAGGAGGGATGTAACCTGGATCTCCGGATTACTGAGCAGCCCTGTGAACTGCTCAGCTGTCAAAGGACAAAGGAGAGAAAGCATTTTGAGAGAAAGATTGTCTAATCTCTGACGAACTACCCACATTTCCAACACTGAAAGGGGATGGTGGGTCTTCCACTATTTTCTGCCAGCTTGTTCAAGTATCTTAGTGCTCAGAGCACTGGATGCTGTCAGTTCTTTTAATCGTTCTTAAAATTGTCACTTCCACGAGCCTTCTTTCTCCATACATGGCACCTGGGTATCCTCCTGTGTTTCCTATTTCAGGCTAACCATATGTTTAACTATCTGAATCCCTTGGAACAGAACTCAGGTAATCCAATTTCATTTGCCTAAAAAATTAGTCATCTTGCCTAAGCTAGTCACTCTGTAGTCAGATTGAGAAATGGATCTACAAACGATGGGATTTTTTCCACCCAAAGCTGGATGTCCAAAACAGAGTCAACTGTATCAGTATTGAAAAGTATTGGGACTGCAAATGGCACCTTTCAGTACCTTTTTAAAGATGTGCCTTGCAGGTCCTTAAGAAAACAGCAGCTTTTGGTCACACCAGAGCTTGCCAAGGAGTTTCCTCATTTATAGGAAAATTGCTTTTCTTTCTTTGAAATTCAGTTGAGCAATTTCACAGAATCACAGAATTGTAGAGGTTGGAAGGGACCTCAAAAGATCATCTAGTCCAACCCCTCCTGCCAAGGCAGGGCCACCTAGTCCACATCACTCAGGAACGTGTCCAGTCGAGTTTTGAATGTCTCCAGAGAAGGAGACTCCACAACCTCTCTGGGCAGCCTGTTCCAGTGCTCTGTCACCCTCACAGTGAAAAGGTTTTTCCTTATGTTAACCTGGAACCTCCTATGCTCTAGCTTGAACCCATTGCCCCTTGTCCTATCACTTAATGAGACCGAGAAGAGCCTGGCTCCATCTTCCTGACACTCACCCTTAACATATTTATAAACATTAATGAGGTCACCCCTCAGCCTCCTCCAAGCTAAAGAGACCCAGCTCCCTCAGCCTTTCCTCATAAGGGAGATGTTCCACTCCCTTGATCATCTTTGTGGCTCTAATTTGCCCCAGCTTCCAGTGTTCCTGCCCTTCGGGCACATCTGTCCTGTGGCTGAGGATACAACAACTTCCAGTGCTGCCAGGCTCCCGGCTTCCCCCAGAATCCTGCCTTGTATTTGGCAACAGACTTCAGTCTGTGGTGTTTCGAATGGAATGGTTTGGGCTTTGTGAAATCCTCTGTTTTTTACAGACTTTGTTTCACAAGTAAATAAGGATCAGCTGTTCGCTCCATTCTGATCCAAGAACAGAGGGGACTTAACAAAGCAAATAGGCAGATGTCAATTTTTTTTTCACAAAACATGCCGTTGAGCTGTGGCACTCCTTTCCCCAGTATTAAGGTATATTGTCGGGATTAAAGTGGCTAAATTCTTTACAAATACCAATTTCCATGGCCAGGCTCCTTGCTCCTTTTTGGTATATCTTGTGGGGGCTGTGTGTTTTCATGATAGAGCTGGCAAGGGGCGTTAAGAGTGTCACGCAGCAAGCTGCCAGTTAAAATGTGTCATGTTCCCAGCTTGTTTACCTGGTTTATGAACAGTATTTGTAGCTCTTAATTTGGGATTAATTGCTACTTTAGCAATTTTGAGATTTTTGAGAGGTCACCCAAGTGCTCTGAGACCTACAGGCCTGTTCAGTTCTTGAATCTTCCCCCTGGGCAAGCAAGAGCTCTGCCAGTTCTGAGGCTTACTTAGCATGAATAACAGCAAACCCTGCTGCAGGAGTGCTGCTCAGCAGCTCAACCACGCTTTGTAGATACGGCTTAGGGACTTGAAAACTCCTGAATTAAATGTCTCAGAGACAGCCTGGCACTCTTAATACGCTGCTAAATATGTTGCTTGCAGGAAGGGATCCTTGATCACCAGGCCAGTGGAGCAGGGTGACTTACATCCACGTTACTGTGACCCAGCTGACCTGCAGCAGGTTGGCTGCGTCCACACTACATGCATCCACACCAGGTGGCCTTGGCTGTTGTTGCATCCTAAGACAGAAGCGTTGTTTTGTATTTACATTTTAGTTCAAAGCACGTATATTGCAGCTTTTCAGCCTGGTGTTTTTCTGGCATGGAGCAGACGATCTGCACTATCTTAGAACGCTCAAGGGTTCAAAGGCTGCTGAGATAGTGTTTGGAGGACTAAGACAGTAGCAGAGGAAAGCGTCCAACCTGGTGCAGTCTTAGCCATGATGCCTTTTGGAAGCCTCCTGTGGTATTGTTTCTTGCCAGAACTGCATTCAAGTTCAGTCTTGGGAGAGCATAGCTACAGTGGTCCAAAATAGCACAGGGAATGACCTAACAGCTAAGCAGTGCAGAAGGTCAGGGCTCCAGTGCTTGCATTCAATCCCTGATTCCTTCATTGAGCGACACAAGCATAACTTTAAAGCCTGTTTTCATTATGCTGCAAATTTACTTAGCTGCAAGCTCGATCAGATGGAAACCTGGAAGAAGCCTCTGTACTGTTCAAGAAGTTGTGTAGATTCCCTATCTCGGCTCTGGCAAACTGATTTAGCTGCTCCAAACTAAGCAGGATTTTCTTGTGAATTTGAAGGATAAACCTGAAAGTTTTAGTCTGTTAAGTGAAATGCGAAGTCATCCAAAACATACTGCAATAAAGCTGAAGGACTTGAGTGTATAATTGTGGCCACTGGGGAACAGGAGGGTCTACCACCACTTGAAAGCTCAACCCTGCCCTCGCCACCGCCATACAAGTTAAAATGCTGTGACTGTGTGACTTCCAGGCAGGCAGCAGAAGGTGCATGTTAATATTTAATTTTCATCCTGTGCGATGTAGGAGTGCCTCCCTGCCCACAACTCTGCTCCACGTCCAATCTTCTGTTGGCCGGGTTTCTGTACAAAGGAAGGGAGTTGCAGTGAGCTCTGAAAAATCCCTGGGTCCAAACAGTTATGAAAGGAAGGTGTGTGACCGAATACACTCACCCTGCCCAGCCAGAGAGACCGCGTTTCGGACAGTTTCACAAGCTGTAAGGCCTCAAATCCTGCCAATGTTAGCACATAATCTTCGCTTTGTGTTTGTAAGTGGTCCCCTTGCTTTCGAAGAGAGGAGGAGCTAAGAAGAGAGGCCTCTTATGCGGGACTGGGTTTTAGTCTGATTTTTTAAAAAATCTCAATTAGTGTTTTTGGTTAAATGGAAAACACAGCAAATGTGACTTGTTTAATGTCGTAGTTTGGGTTTCCTCCTTCGGGTTTCTGTAAAGGGGTACAGAAAGGATAGCAGAGCGGTTGACACAAGGGCAAAAGGTAACCAGCCTCCCTCTGAGGGGCTGGGTGGGTATCTGAAGGCAGCGCTTCACCTGGGAACTCATTCAGGCTCGGTGGCTGTGCCCACCCAGAAGGCTCAATAATGCATTTTTTTCTTTTTTTCTTTTCTTTTCTTTTCCACTTTACTGTTGTTCTACTGAGAGGAGGCTTCCTGAATTCAGCTATATAAACTTCTAATGAGTGACCTATTTGCGAGGCTCCTTTCCGCATTGGCAGATAGCGTGGATGGGAGGGAGCTCCCTGTGCTCGCTGCACTGTGGCCGCCATCTCCTCCCGGGCCCCTCTCTGTGGGACCCGACCGAGGCAGAGAGAGCTTGACCTGAACTCACCAGCCATGAAGTACCGGGGTTGGACATGGCATTTCTGCACCTTGCTGTATCAACACCAAAAAAAAAAAAAAGGTCCTTTGTGGTGAAACTGGTGGTGTGTACCGTCTGCCCCAGGCGGTGAGAGACTTCTCAGGCCTAAAGTAAACAGCTCTTGCTAAATGTTGAGGCCTGCACGATTGTTGACACAGCGATAAATAGCGTTTGCAGCCTACAGCGTGCTTTCTTGCACTGCTTTTGAAAGGTGCGGTGCGTCCGAGCACCAAGAAAAGAAATGGGCTTGGATCTGGTGTGTCTTGCTTTACAAGGAGAGATCTCAACGCCAGTCTGGATGGGGCATCCTGCTCCCTCCGCCTGGTGCTCCAAGGGCTGCGGTTTTTCTCCAAACATTGAATCGTCTAGATTAATTTCTCTGTGCGAATAAAAAAGACTTGAATTAACATTTCATAGAATGGTTTGGGTTGGAAGGACCTCGAAGATCACCTGGTTCCAACCCCCCTGCCATGGGCAGGGACACCCTCCACTAGACCACGCGTGGTGGTATTCTTTAGGCTTAATGTATTCCCAAAAAAGGGGGATTAAGAACTAGGACTGGGGGTAGGGGAAGCCCCAAACCTGTATCAAAATAATAAACAGAAGTGACTGAAAAAGATAAAGATGTAACATTACACATTCTTTGAAACCCAGATGACTTCATGCTATGCAAGACAATATGGCAAAATAAGTTTCTAATGAATAATCCAGTTCATCATATGATATTCCAGTAAATAGTGAAAAACAGAATTATTGCTCAAGGTTAGAGAGTCAGGTGTTTTTTATTAAAATATTCCCGAGTTAACTGCTGAGGACAACTCTGTTCAGAATTTGTCCCACATACAGTTAGCTAAGACTTTTTAAAGAAAACATCAACAGTAAACTTTAATTACTTAACTTTTGCTTTAACAGAAAGGAGTTCATGGACTGTACTGATGACAGCTTAATCCTCCACATCTGACAGACTTTGAAGACATTCGTACTGCTACAGCGAAGATGAAATGTATACATTACGTATGTTGTAAAGAGACAGAATACATAGAGAGGAGAATAAAAAAGCATCAATTAACATCTGGTTTCACCTGAGGCAGATGGGGGTTTCACATCTTGGACTTTGTTCTGTTCACATACAGGCTTTGTGAGAGACCAGATGCATGCGCTGGTTGCAAGCAGAGTCCATCTTTCATGTCTACGGTACCTAAAAAGGCGTAGTTTAATGGTGTATGCAGGGAGAAGGAAAAAAAGCATCTGTGTTTGTCTTGAAGTTGTTCTTTGAAAGTGAAAGAAAAATGTCAATTTCAAATCCACAGCATCATTCCCTGTTCCAGTGGTTTTCCACAGAACTGCCCTGTAGGTAGGCTCATTTACGCCTCCGTAAAAAATTGTCTTTACAATTTGCTTCCCAGTATCACACCTGCTATTTGTCTACGGTAACTAATAAAAGGTGTAAGAGTGATAGCCATTTGAACAAGTGACCTTGAAATGCCAAACAAGGTCTGTGTACATGTCTTTAGCCTGAAACTTGAGTTCAAACATCGGTTAATTCAGCGTGTTGGAAAGAGCCTGATAGTTTATTTGTGTGCATCTCAAAACCGCTGCATACTTTGGCATGGGAAAGGAATAGCAGCGAACTAGCAGGTCAGGTCCGAGGTCAGCTGGGAAAATGGCGAGGAGGCTTGCACAATACCTGCCTGCCGTTGGTTTGGCTCTAGATGATGCTAATGTCACTTGCCGTCAAGTCACCCACAAATCAAACAACCTTAAAGAAACATGGGGTGCGTTGTAGACGTTTGTATAGCACTGTAAACACAAATAGATTTTACTAATGGAATGTGTGTTATCAACAGAAATGGGAATCCAGATTTTGGGGAAAAGAGATTGATGGGAGATTGTTTTTTTATTTTTGGGGGTGGGGAGAAGAAGAGTCTCGTCTGTGTAACGAGATTCATTCCTCTGGAAGGTCCCCACCAGGTGTTGTTTTGGTGAAGTCCTGTGGAGGAATGTGCCGTAATAAAAAATGGAGATTCAGTGAACAAACCAGGAGGCAAGGATAGATTTATGTCCTTGGCAGCTCAGGCCAGCCTCCATATGTTGTTAACATTAGATGGCGAGAGAAATTAACTGTATCATATGCTATTGCGCACAGCCTGTGTTTTGAGTCTCCTGTTTAAAAACAGCTTAAAACAAATGGAAAAGATAAAATGAGAATTTTCCTCAAGTGAGAACAGATGGCAAAGTTTTCAGGCTCTGGAAGGCAGAGGGAGACTTCTCCATGGCCAGGAGAAGGTGGGACAAGGAGTTCTCGTCAGGGTACTGTGTCACCTCTTTTTTGCAGCAGGAATGTCTAAATCCTCTGGCAATGTGCTTTTCATCGCAAAACCCTACCTTCTGTAGCCAGCCATCCTCCCTTTGCTTTACTTATAGTTTGAAGCTGAAAATATGGGCACCAAGTTCCTTGACAGATGTGGTCGTCACTCCTGATGACACTTGGTTCATTAAGCTGCATTTTCTAGTTCCTTCTTTGGTAAGACTTGGGGCCTGTAATGTGGTACCATCAAGCATCCTGGCCATCTTCCTTTTTTATGTATCAGGAAATGTGGGAGTTTATTATTGATTTTTGTGGCATCTAAGTTGCTCTCAGGCAATCTATCTGCCCAGCCGGTACCTCCAGCTCTTCCTGGACTGCGGTGCCAGCAAGCAAAGGAGCTGTACCAGACGTCGGCAGGACCCGGAGATACCCCACCATGGGCATCCAGAGCCTCCAAATCAAGCAGAGAGGATGCTTTTAAAAGAATTATCTCAGGAACTCTGCAGTTCGCCCCTATGTTTAATTAATTTATTAAAGATGTGGGCTGACTTGAGTTGCTTAAAAGCCTGAGTTGCAATTCTTTTAAGACGTGAGCCTTTTTAAGGCTAACTAACTAGCAAACAAAAAACCCTAAACAAACAAACTCCACTTCCCATTTTGTCCAAAAATTGTGTCACTAGAGCACCTGCCTGGGGAGGCTTCAGTTCTCATTTAACCTGCAGCAGGTATTTTCATTCATATCCATTTGAACCATGACAATTATCCCCCCAAAAACAGTGCCCCCAAGTAACAAGGTGTCTGGGGGCAATTTTCGTATTTCCTGGTGATGACTTTTTCTTCCCTAATAAAAATTTATTGGGTCACTGAAATCACGTCATTAATGAATTATTCACTGGTTTGCTTTGCCTCCCAGCAGAGTGCCCTAACTGATAGGCCTTAAAGTCATTTCCCTCTCTCTTTGTTCAATGTATATTTAAGTAATTACTTTATACAAAGGGGTGGAACAGCTCCAGGAGAAGAGCTTAGCAGAGCAGGGCTGCTTTGTTGGGGTGCGCAGGATCCTCTCCTGAGAGATGGCTGCTGAAGATTTCACAGCCCAGTAGGGAAAGACAGACGTTGAAGGGGTATCTCCCAAATTCTGCGTGCGGGCTGTTGAATAAAAGTCCTACCGCCTTCATTTTGCAAACGTTGCTGAAGTGCAGCCGTTTGAACATTTTGTTTGCCCTGAAACAGATTGGTTTGGTTTAATGTCAGTAAGGACACCTCTCTTGAAGTCCCATTTTTGCTTTGAAAAAACAATGCCTTTTAATTTTTTCAGTGGTTTATTTCCAAGGCTTTAGTAAAATGGAAAAAAAAAACAACCCCACCCCAACACCCAAAGAATTTATGGACATATCTACAGCTAGCTGGGCCTTGCAGAGAAAAGGTGGAGAGGGAAATGCAGCTGCAGGTTGATCCCTGCAGGGCAAGGAGATAACTTTTCATTTTCCATCTGCTGCAAGATGATGAATTTCATTGCATCTGGAAAATAGTCATGGCTATAGGATCTCCGTTCAGCTATGACCTTCTGGGCGGTTCGTATGGCTGTGGAGCCTGGGGGTTTGGTTGGGTTTGCGATCGCTGTTGCACCGCCTTACGCTCGGCAAACATTTTGAGAGCTGACTGCAGCTCCAACTGCTAGAGAGTTTATTTTTCAATGTAACCTGAGATCCGAAGCATGTTTTGCAGAGGGGCTGGGCTGTGGGCACTCCTGAAATACACAGCAGAGGCTGCCATCGCTCATGCCTGTATTTCTAATTGCTGACAAAGCTGGTAGCAACCAAATCACTTCATAGCCTCTGCGAACGCAACAGCTGAAATGGTAGGCCAGCCAAATGCCATGGTACGGCCGCAAATAAACTGCAGTGTCTGGATGAATCTAGGGTGGATTATCTGCCTAATCAAAATTTGTAAGGTGTATTCGGCAGTACAGAACCTGAATTTCTCAGTAACAAGTCATCAAATAATTCAACAATTGGCCAGGAAGTTAATTGTTTACACTAAACCAGCTTTCTTTCAAGACTTTAGGTGTGGATGAAGCATAATATTTATTTAAAGATGGAGATAAAAATTTACCGTGCATACATAATCTTGTATGTACATCTCTGGTGTAAATACCTTCTTATCCCTAATGCCTGACTGCTGTAATTATGTGTTTCACTACTTATGCAAACAGAAATATATGAATTAAAAAGGAAATCCTGTACATCTTTTATATCGGGGCACACAAAAGCACCCAAAGCAGGGAATCAGACTTTCTGATTTCTTATGGATTTTGTGGGTTTTTAGCCAAAAAAACGGCTTCTGAGCACAGGTATTTTCCTCCTACCACATAGTTTCTAACAGTTATGGTGCAGGTTATGTCTCGAGAAGATCTGTAGTAACAGCATAGTAGAGGGTTGTGGGTTTGACGCTCTCCCCTCCGCCTTGTTTGACAGCGGGCACGAGCTCCGAGCCGCAGCAGCCCCGGGAGCAGTTAATGGCGAAGCAATTGCTGCTGCGAGGAGATGCTTACCAGGCTGGTCCTAACACGGCGCACGTCTCCCTTACCAAGGATTTTAAACTTGTTGACTGGGAAAACCCTACTTGCCAGAACAAGATCTTTTTACACACAGCAAGAACAATCTCCTATTGTCTCCGGGGAAAAATGGTGCCAATAAAAGATAAAAACCCCATGCCAAAGCAGTGATACATAACCATGTTAACTGCTTCACCACTATATTTAACAATGAGGTAAAAGCCTCTGAGAGAGGTGGGGTTTTTTTTTGTGTCTTGCACATCTGAATAAACAGAGCGTAGGAATTGCATTGAAAAGAACCCCAAATATTACATTCGCAATGCCATAATTATGTGACTATGGATATTGCAATTTTTTTTGGTTTTTTCTTATGCCCCGGCTGAGTGCCTGTATGGCGGGGCAGGAGCGAAGGTTGAAGCATCTCCCACTGCCTTCCAAGTTTTGTGTCACAGTTGAAGCATTCATATTTTAAGTCTCTATGTCTGGAAAGAAGGTGCTCTGACCCACTTCAGGTATTTCTTGTGCCTCCTCCCATGATGGTTCCTTGCCTCCTACAGAAATGGAGGCTGCCTCAGTTTCCCCTCACTAGGGCAGCCTGGCTGTCTATGAGCAATGGCTGCTTGACAGCATCTGCTTGGTGTAGCCAGCAGTTTTCAGGGAGCAGAGGGAGACTTGGGATGGGTCTTAGATAAGACATGCATTGGCTAGAAAATCATGGAAGCTGGATCTGATATTTCTGATTCCCCTGCTCTGAGCTTAATGCCCTGATGATGAGCCTGTGGGGTTGAGTTTCCTCTGCCCCCGACTCCTCCTTCTCCTCTGACTCACACTCTCAATGTCCTGTCCCCATCAGGTGAGGTAGCAGGCTGTGCTGGCAGGGCAGTCCGATGGTGAGGTACTTCTCTGCACCATGGGCTCTCTAGGTAGACTTGTAGGTGAAGCCTGAGTCACCTTCTCCAGAGACATTGTCTATGTAGGGCATCAGAGCAATTCCCAGAAGGGACCCTGGGTGCAGCAAGCACCTGTTTTAAGATGAAGAGTGTTTAGCCCGCCCAGGCTTGCTGTATTCAGTAGTGAAGATAAGGTCTGCAGGACTTGAAGCAGGAGCTTGCAGTGCCTGTGTGAAAGATTGGTGCCTCTTCCCCGAGAGGAGTCTGCTCAAGACTATGGGCTCTGGAAACTCCCAGAGAGGCAATGGGGGACTGTAGGATCCACAGGTTTAGGTGCTGCTGGCCAGTATAGGCTTTCAGGATCCTTTGTCTCCTTGGGTATAGTAACCACAAGGAGAATTTGGTGGTCTGAATCTTGCTCTGTGCTTTTGCCTGATTTTCCCTGCACAAACTGATGACTGTGCTGACAGTTTTTAAACTGATCTGCCGCTCTTCCTTTGATCTCCCATCACTCTTCCTATCCTGCTCAAGCCCATTTTGTAAGTTAGCTGGAACAGTGATGGTATTTTTCGTGCTCATAGTACTGGCATTGCCTTTGAACGATCCTCAGATGTTTGCTGAAGGGTGCTTTACCTTCAACCAGTCCAGCCCTTCCTTCTCTTGTTATTCCCCCCTCTCCTGCTCCAACTTCCCTTCACTAAGCTCAAACAATATATCTCCTAAGATCAGGTAGAGAAACAGTTTGTAGTATGTATTGCATGTATGTATATGTAAGGTACACATATGCCTGCATGCACAGTGTATATGCACACAGAGTATGTATTTATGTGGGTATGAATGTGCACATAGAGAGTGTTGCAGAATAGCCCCAAATGCAGCGTAGCTTCTCGATGCTACTGCATTACAAACAACCAGCCCCTCTTTCAAAATCTCTTTTTTTTTTTTAAGTTTGGATGTGCTCATTGTGGAGAGCTGGCCCCATTATGGGGCTTGCCCTTTTCCATTGATTACATGGCACCAAAATGTAGAGTTGAATGCAAGTCTAGGTTCATGCTGAGAAAACCCTGCTAACCTCAGGGAGAAGGAATTAGTCGGTTTTGGAATTTTAATTTGGTCCCAACTGTATTTCAGCTTTCTTTCAAAAATCTGAAAAGGATAACAATCAGGAAAACCATGCTACAGAGATCCATGTCGTTCAGTTAAAATGTTTATTTGGAATAAATAAATGGAAGTGCAAACCACTGCAAATAGTCTGGTTGCAGATTGTTGTAAAAATTATACACACACATGTATACATTTTAATTTCCTTCCTCCCCAAGATAAATTATCTCTTAAGCCTCTCCTGTGGAACACATGTGTCTCTGGAATTTCAGGAGACTTAAAATGCATGGAAATGCAACATGTGAAATCAGAATTACATCTGGTTATGTGCTTTTTGACTCCAGTATGGCTCGGTCTCCTGCTTCCCAACAATGTTTAGATTAAGCCCTCCAAGATGAAAATTGATTCTCTTTGTGTCTCTGAATTTGCAGCCATGAGAATTAAAAAG
>VWZZ01005057.1:99584-121211 GCA_013399095.1 Psophia crepitans | reverse complement strand
AAAAAAAAAAAAAAGAAGGCAAGAAAGTGAGACTTTTTCTGGTGTAGTCTTTTCCTGTATTGCTCTTCATCTATTCTAGTTGGTAAAATCGGCTGTTATGACAGAGGCAGCATCATAAATAATAAGCAGATAAGCAGCAAGCTGTCCAACTACGAGCTGCTTTCTCACGCTATTTCCTGCGGAGTCAGATTGTGTGGATGCCTGCAAATATCTAAACTTGGGGCAGTATTTGAACATCCCTATTACCTTTCTGAGCTTTAGATCCAGCTCTTTGATTTGTTCTCTCAAGCTCCTTAGAGCTCCTTCTCTGCCAGTTTGGATGATGTGTAGGAGTCTGTGATGAATACGCTCATTATCTAATACAAAGTGGCATAAAACACTCATGCCATGAACTCCGCCACACAGCTATACCCTGCTGCAATTCTCTGATTCATGCTGTACGAGATTAATAGCATTTATGTTATTCATATATCTTGGTTGACCTTGATCTGTTAGAAACTCCCTCCTTTTTATCTCTGTCCCATACTGGGGAGGTTTTGTCCCACATTAACAATGGATCTTTTGTACTTCAAAGCACATTCCCCCCACGCCCAACATCCTGAGTTTTAATTTTCCTTACATATATAATATCTGTTCCCTTCTCTTTCCCTCTCGTATTCTTACCTATGTTTAATGGGCTGATACTATCTCAGGAGCTGTAAGCTTTTATTTTATTTATTTTTTTTGAAATCATCTTAAGTTAACCCTTTGGAAGCTAATTGCAGAAAAGTATTTAAATTCTACTGGAAGAAATAAAAACATGCTCTAAGAATAAAAAGTATTTATAGCTTTTCTCTGTGGCATTTGCAGGACAAATACTGCCCATTTCAGCTGGGACAATACATGAGAAGAGGTATGTGTGCATGGGGAAAAAGATCGTACAGGAGTGTGAATAAGGGAAAAAAGGGGTCACATAGTTATAGATGTGAAAGCTACGGTTCCTGAGTTTCTCCTTGGGCATATTACAAAACTGGGGCATGTTCCTGCCTCTTGTGTTGCTCCTGTGCTCGGAGGGATGAATTGCTCTCTGCAGTCCCCCACTCCTGCTCCGCGCTGCAGCATGCTGCTCCCCATTTGCGGTGAGGTGAGAGACCCTTCGTCTGGGTGAAAATTTGGGTTGTCTAGGGAAAAACGTGCTGCTGGAAGTAGGTGTCCATGGTCTAACATGGTTTCAGCCAGCCAGTCTGCCTTTGCTGGTTGCAGCCTCCTGCTGGTGGTGGTGCACTGCGAGGTCAAAGGGTGAGCAGGAGCTGAGGTTGGGGCTTGGAGGAGCAATCCCCTGTGGATGAGAAACCATCCTTCGCCAGCCCCTGATGACAACAGCAATGCCTTGGAGACAGTTTTCTGCCATGCTTGTGGTGAAGGACATCTGGATGGGTCCAGTAGCTCTTGTATTGGTTGTGTGGAGCAGGAGCTAACCAGTCTCTGGGTAGAACGTGCCCAGGAGGAGACAGAGGAACAAGAGCAGAGCTGGGACGGGGATGCTGGTGGTGCAGCAGGGCAGGGAAGTGCAGAGGAGCACAGAATTGGGTGCAGAGGGGAGGTGAGAGAAGGAAAAGACCGAAAGTGGGAGGTGGTGATGAGCCTGAACGTGAGTCTAGTGAAAATAAGAACAGATCTCCTACATATGGTGCAGAGGCAGATGCTGCCTGTAGTTCTAGGGACAGCCTCACACCTCAAGGAGTCACAGCTCTGCTGTGAACTTGGACATCCTACATCCTTACTGTCCTTCCTGGTATCTTCCACCGTAGCTGGAAGTGGGACCCAGCTCTGTCTGCATCTCAGCCTGTCACAATTGCTGGGACACTGCCATGGGTAAGCTGGGAACTCCAGCTACTCCCTCACTCCCTTTTCTCTTCCTCAGCACATGCCAATACCCAGAGCTGTCAAAACAGGAATACGCCTGAGTCCAAAAATGGCAACCGGCAAGGACCACGTGATTCTTAGGGTTATAATGGCCTGCCAGTCTATTTATTTATTTACATCTCCCTCTGGCTTGTGGTTGGTGGCTTCTTAATTTTTGTTTTCCCATCAGCTTTCTGAAAGGCTGGATTAGAAATGTAATAGCTAAAAACGCTGATCTGGAAATATATATGAACCGAGAGCTGTGGGGAGAGACAATGTCTTTGATTAGACACACTGACACTGCAGAAAAAAAATAGACAGCTTCCAGATATAGTGGCTCATCTTTAGGTCATGAAACCTTGCCTTTATTTACACCCCCCGCCGCCGTGATATTGGTTAGGACTAATAAAAGGTATGAAGTCTTCATCCAGAGTCTTCCTTGCTCATGTCCCTAGACCATCATTGCTCCAGCAGCGCTTATCAGTAAATATCTGTGGCCAGAGCTGAGTTGCTCGGAGCGGTTCCTCCCTCCAGCTCCCTCCAGCCCCAGCTGTCCTCTCCTCGTTGCCCCGCTGCTGCCGAGGTGCAGCCCCTGTGCCGAGCGGCAGCAGCCCAGGGAGCAGGGGGGTGCCTGGCTCTGCTCCGCGTCCCTCAGGCTGCACCCGCCCGCGGCTCTGTTTGCAGGGGATACCTTGAAGGGAAAATAAAACAATTCTGCTTAGCGCAGAGTAAACACAACAGATCCTACCAACCTGGCTTTGCAATGTGTGGGGAGTTCTCAATATTTTTCCCCGCTGTTTTACAGGGGTTTTGCAAGACGTGAATTACTGTGGATCGGAGTTTTTGAAGCAGACAGTGCTTTACAATGCTTGTGAGTTTTCCTCGTGCTCACGCTGTTGTTGCCCCCCGCCAACATTAAGATCCATCTACGTTATAATCCATTGAATTAGCTTAGGGAGAAAAAAGGAGAGACCGAGATATTTTTTTCTAATCTCTGCTTTAATCCTGCAATGAAAAACCTGACACTTTCTAAAAGAATTCCTAAGTGATAACAACTTATCGGCATTGGATCCACGGTTTCACAGCGCTGTGCCTGTGTTAAAGGAAAGCTCTGTTGACTCTGGGTTTGCAACAGAGCATACACTACTTTCACGGGATTAGAAGCCCATATACTTTGGCCTTGTGAAATTGTTTTGCTTTCTTGGCATGTTCGAACTTCTTGAGGAAGTGAAGGACTTCCTCTATGGAGGGCCGTGCTTACTTCATTTCTTTGTGCTCCAAGTACTGAGACAGCAAGTTCCTCAGGAGATCTGTTCTTTGTTCACTTTGGGTTTATTTATGACATGCATCTGCCTGCCTTTTCCTCTCTGCATTCAATACTAAGAAAAAAGAAAGGGAAAAAAAGACATAAAGAAAGAAAGAAACTCTTGGTGCTTCTACAAAACCATATCCCCCAATCTTTATTCAGGGATAGACTGACACTTTAAGGCACAGTTTCACAGTAAATTAAGTTGCAGGATGCTGTGCCAGGAAACATATCTGAACATCAGCAGGGAAAATATCCTACCCACCACCATCCTCCTGGACTTTGAAGGAGCTCTGCTACTTTTTTTTCCCCTTAGATTATAAAAAGCAAAACATGCACCACTATGGCCAAACATGTCTAATTTCCTCCACCAGGCCACACCAGATTACTAGGTTTGTCTTCTGGCTTTTCAAACCTGAGTTTTTATCTGAGCTTTTCATGTAACTCCATGTGATGAGCTCCCTGTTTCCATGCAGGTCACAGGAATTCTCACCAGAACTACAGCACGCAAGTGCTGCTTGCAAAGTTGTGCAAAGCATTCCTTAATAGGATCGATCCCAACATAGTTTGGGTAGGATCAGGCTATCCTCCTGCTGTCCTACAGCACCACATAGGACACGGGTTGAAAAGTGGTAAGATCCTTCTTATGCTGTCTCCTGAAAAGTCTGCACTTGAAAACCACAATTTCTTTTGATGAAATGTAAAAATGCATTTTTTGATCCCAGGACTGGTCGTTAGGGCTAAGGTCTCTCTAGCTCTAGCTCTCTCTAGTTAAACATATCCTTTAAAGTTCCTCTCTGGTCAGGGGTGATGGATTCATCCCACTCAAGAGGAATGGTCTGAAACAGGGATTCTTCTCTCCTTTCACTCAGGTGTAACCCAAGCAGTACGTTTAGGCTAGCTGACTACATGTTAGATGCTTACGTTTAGACAAGTTAAATCCTACCATGAGAAAACAAAGGTAGTTCCCAGCTGAAAGTCAAAGTACCCAGAGAATCATCAGGTTAGTACAGAGAAACCTGCAAGAGTTCCTCAAAACACCCCACAGCACAAAGCCACATGAGACTTCTTTAAAAGCTGGATGGTGCTTCTACCTTTAATACACGAGACAAATTGTACTTACCAAAGCTATTTGCTGCTTTCCAGCATAACATAAGAAGATGCAATGGAAGGGGGAAGAGTGATGATAGCATGTAGATTTAACCTCCAAAAGGAGGAGAATCATCTGCTTTTCAGGGACAAGAAATAATTTCATAAAACTAGAGTGGACGAGATTTTGGCAAAAAGCCTTTCTGACATAAAGGGTGACTAAATGCTAAACTAGACCAGGAGGCCATGGAAATCTACCACCAGAGGTCTGTCAATGAAAGGTTAAACAAACTTTGGTTTAGTTTGTAGAAACAAGATCAGCTGAAGAAAGATGGACTTGCTCCAAAGTTACAGAGTGATTTCCCAACACTGACCTCGTGGCCCTGAAGTCGCCATCCTACTGCTCCTGCATCGAGCAGGAATCCGAAGAAGGAGGCTGTCTTACACAGCGGTGGGAATGGCTGAATGGATGACTCTGGATTTGGGGGGAAATTTTGCGTCATGCTAAGAGTGTGTGAATACAGGGGTTATAACAGAAATCTGAACGGGCAATGCATTACCCAACAAGGACTGCTGAAAAGCCGTTTGAGTTAGTGGGTTGCATGACGCAAACCTGGAAAACAGGCAGCCAACACCTGTCTGACATGAATTTACCACCTTGATAAAACACCTTTCAGAACTGAATGTAAAAATAACTAAATGTAAGAAATTCCAGGAAACGCACTGAATGGAGGGAGCAGGCAGCGTGAGAAAGCAGCGATGGTATAATGTTGTGTCGTGCTGTGCACGTGTTTGTGCATCCCTGCCACCGCATCCCCTGTAACTGGCTGCAGTTGTTGCCTGCCTTGTTTGGGATCTGGGCAGGAGCTGTATTTTTAGCTTGACTTCCAACGTTGTCAGTGCTTGGCTCCGAGTTGCACAAGCTCTTGCCATTTCTAATATTCATTGTTTGGGACTGGAAAGCCTTATATAGCCTTGAGTTGGAAGATAATGTATTCAGCTTGTATAGCCACAGAAACTGGCTGACTGATTTACACCCACTCAGTGTTGAGGATTTAGCTAAAGCCTTCAAAAACCTCTCAGTCTCATCTAGTAGAAACTGGGGAACTTTTCTAACTGGTACCATATTTCACAATTTCATTTTATTTGTTTCTTCTGTAAGTTACTTTTAGAAGTGGATTTAACCCGGCATTTTAGATGGGTCTGTCGTGGTAAGGGATGTGGCACTGTCTGGAGACACCAATTCCTCTCCACTTACTGTAGAGGGAGCCTAGAGGGCTAGTTTAGATTACACACTTGTCTTTCAGACTGCTGACATTAGATTAGAGAAATCTGTGTCTTTGCCAGTAGTGAAATCAAACCACGAGGAGAGAAAGTGCCAGAAAGCAGATCCACAGAAGTTGGTACAGAGTGGAAAAACTTAGCTGACTGTTAGGAAATACTTATGAGATAGTATGGTTTAGGCACTACTTCTGAAAATGAAACACCTCCTTTGAGGTTGCAAAGAAATGCCTGCTGCTAATTGGGGGTCACAACTATGAAACAACTCCTGGAGCTGGTTACCTTAATGCATCTGTTCTCATAAAGGCCAGTGGAAGATGGGAGGCAGGGTTAAAGTATTCACTGGCAATGGCAGAATATGAGGCCTTTCTTTCCTCTTTCGATTACCACTTGTGAGAAATGGCTGGTTTAATAGCTGACGTCCAAGAGAGGGTCCTTGGCCATGAATTCCACACAGAGGGTTGCAGGTCCCTGTGCTTCAGACTTCAGTGCCTGCTTTGTTTACAGAGATGTAGAAAGGTATGGCACAAAACCGGCTCTCAGACTGGCCTTTGCAGGCAGAGGAGCCTGTAGTCTGTGAATTGTCTGTCTTTAGATGTGAATTAGGTGTCATCTTGCCTAACGCCATCAAAACTTAGGTTATTGTGGGCATGCTTAGGAGGAAGATATTTAGGTATTGAAGAAAGTGTACTATAGAAACCAGGAGCTGAGTACCTCCAAGGTGACATGGCACCTAAACAAAAAATTTGAGGATAGAAATTTGGCCTTACAGACATAGAATAGCAGTGAGGCAAGTCTGCAAGAGCTCTGTACTTCCACACGGAGCTTAGCCTGGGGTCACCTTTTGAATCCTTACCAGAGTTCACTTGTGCTACCTGCCATGAATTCAAGGCTGGGCTGCAGGAGCTAGAGGACTTCCAGTTCCCAAACAACAGGTCCTGCCAGGTGGGCCCATGCCAACCTTGGGGAAGTGACTCACTTCATTGTGTTTTGCTGCTTGAGTTATAAACATTTCTATGTGCCCTCTAGGGCCAATTCTAACCATACAGAGGATAGACCCCATAGCTTTTCTAGGCCTTGCTTTTAGTCCTCAAAACCTGAGCGACTCAAACTTAGAGCGTTAAGTTCACCTGAAATCACAACAAGTATCTAAGTGTAAAAGCAAGGTTGCTGTGCCTTTGTGGGCAATGGAAAGAGCAAGAGTCACCTGCAGAAAGGGGGTACCCCTGCCTCTGGGCTGAGACATCTGGGACACCTCGAGAGTGTTTGTGTGGGGACCTTGCCCTGTACCCCTACCACAAATGGGACTTTTGCCATGGACTTGGTGGAAATGGATCGCCCTTATCTTACAGACGTTTCTTTGCAGAGAAGCCAGGAGCAAAGCAGTGCTCACCTTGCACAAAAACAATTAATTTGGAGCGTGAATTTGCCTGCGTTCTAGGTATAGATGTTTTTGGAACAAAAGTCTCATCAAGTGTTTTTGCTGAGAGAGTTGTTTCATAAATACGGCTGTGTTACACGATGCTACTGGTCCTGTGTGTTTACTTTCAGTTTACATTGTTAGCTCTGTTTATTGCCTTTTATTAAAGTTCATCAAGTGAATTGTTTTTAAGTCCTGTTATGAGAAAGATGAACACCGACATGTGGAATAACCTAGATAAATAAACTGAAAGTAGTTGAAAGCTTCTATACTCAGAAGCACCTTATTTGAACTTCTTGCGTGGGAGTATTTACTTGCAAAAGACAGGATATTGATGATCAAACAGGCAATTAACTGAAAAGGTTATGTGTTCTTTGTATTAAACAAAACTATATTGCATAAAGGCTCTGGCAGTTCATTCTTTTAACTCTTTTTTCACTCACTTCTTTAAATGAATGGATGCATAAGTTGCAATATGCTTTACCATAAGCTGATTAAATGTAGTCACATATTTTTTAAAAGAAAAAGATCAGCTTTCAACGACTTAAAACCTCACAGAACTGCTGATATAAATCACTTCATCTGTGCAAGCCGATCTGTCCATCTGTTATATTTTATACTGGTTCATTTCTGTATTTTAGTCAGAGGATCATTATGAACATTTCTATCAGATCTCCTGTGTAATGCAGTCCGTAGGTCAACCAGCAGTTTTGAGTCAGGTCTATAGTGTGTATAGGAGCTAGAGAGGCTCTCAAAAGACATCTCATTCACTTATAAAGCCTAATGGCAGGACATTTCTGCCTTAATATTTACCACTCCATCGCGTTTCAGAAATGCTTTTATGTGATCATTGTCCCTCTGTGCCAGCCATTATAGTGCACCTGTTTCTTTTTTCCTTTTATTTTTTTTTTTTTTATTTTCAGGCTCCTCACAAGTGTCTGTATACACAGTTTTTCTGTGTCTGCTTGTATTTCGCTCTGCCATCTGACACCCTGTTTCTATGCTGGGATGTACCTCTGCAGTCCCAGTCTTTCACATTTCCTGTTCAGTTGTCGTTTTCATCCTACCCTCCACTCCCAGACACAGAGTTACCTTTGTGCTCTTGACATCTCCAGCAGATGTCTTTATCTGACCTGAGTGCTCCCCAGCACCTGTTAGCTTTCCCCCAGTTCCTAATTTAAATAACCCCTTCCCCTCCCAATACCATCAGTTTTCTTGTTGACTAACTCAGCTCCACCACGCTAAGTACTTCTTTCCTTGTAAGATCCTTCCCTTCCTTATTCCCATCTTATTCAATATTTAGGAAAAGTAACCCTCCTTTTACATATCTTCTGCAAAAACAGGGTTTTCCTTGCCAGCTACTGCAAAGTGTAGTGATGGAGAGCAGTTCAGGATAGGACTTGTGTGGCAATTTCATCCCTAATGCCTGTGTGGTCATACTTGTATAAAGGGATGTGTTCTGTAGAACGTACTTGTTGCAGGGATAAACTGCGTTAGTACCACACTACTGAAGTTTGGGCACGGCCTAAGATTGTCAGGCCCAATGGCAGAGCTGAAAAGGTTCAAGAGAGGATTTAATAACCCAGAAGTCCAAAATTTAAACCATGTCCTTGATAATCAAAGTGCCACTCCCATGATCTCTTAACTCCTCCCCCAGATGTGAGATACAAGATTGTGCCCGTTAGCAGTGCGGATCCATGGTGAGATACCTTTCAATCTTGTGATGCACAGAGTTACCTCTGAAAACCAAGGTCTGAGGGCAGAAGATTCTGGATCACAATTCTTACACCTGAGAGGAGAAACTCTTTTGTGGGTAATGCAGATGACATGTGAAACAGGAGTATGACCAATTGGTGATTTCTCCCAGACTTTCTAAGGCCCCCATGAAAATGACCCAACTTGATGCACCTCCTGGTGTCATCCAACCCAAATTCTGACCACCAAAATGGAGTTACCTTTCCTTAAAACTGCATCTCTCCCCCCACACACCTTCCCAGTGTCCTTGCCCACTGCTTTTCTTCCAATTCCACCCCCACATAAACATCTCTGAACTGGTCTGTCCCACGCTCCAGATTTTTGGAAGTGTGGTGCAGAAATATTCATGCTGGTCCCACCTAAGTGTGGCCCAGATTCAGTTCATTTGCTTAACGGAACTGCAACCCTTGCACGTTGAGTCACATCAGTGAGACATGCTTCCCTGCTTGGGAACTGGTGGTGTAGGCGACAGCTTAGCGCACGGAGCAAACCATTTGCTCTGTTTAAAAGTGAAGAGAATTTTACTCTTTGAACAGTGTAGTGTGAATATCTCTTCTAAGAAATGTTGTTGTGGTTTTTTTTCTTAAAGAAGAAGAAAGTATGTCATCTGGAAACCCACCAACAATTTCTCCCCATGTGGAAAATAACGATCCCTGCTGAAAATCTAGCAGGTGTATTTGAATTTAACAGAAGATATTAAGGTTCTAGTTTTAAAACATATTGCTTATCAATCAGTACTGCCAAAACAACAACGAAGCACAAGATTTAGCATGGTGGTATCCAGATGTTTTCTGGGGTCATCCCCCTTTCCTTCCCTGCCTTGCCCTGTCCCAGAGCTGCCCCCTGAGGCAGCGGCTACACTTGGCTGTTGATCCTTGGTAATACGTTGTACGAGTGATTTTTTTGGTTGTTTGTTTGCTTTCTGTAGGGGCTAAAAATGTTTAATAGAGTGAAAAAGTATGTGGGTAACATGTGGGAAAACACCCAGGGCGGCTGCTTCGTTCAGCGCTGCACTGTGGCCACGTTAGCCGTCCGCGCGGCCCCTCTCGGTGTGACGGGCAGCCTACGGCACATCTGTTCGGGACCTGCAACTGCATTAACCTCGGGATTATGACATCAAGAATGGCATTTGTACAATTAAAAATGTTATCTCACAGGGCAGCCCCTGTTGCCCTCGGCCACCTTTTGGTAAATTGTGTTGTAGGAAAGGTTAAAAAAAGCTGCTGGAACTAATCCTTTTGATGAAACCTTTAACAAGTATGTCAGGCTCCTCTGATCTCGGCCCTGGCAGAGTGTAGTTGTAGTTAGTGTCCTCAGCTCTAACTCACCGTCTAAGACCCTCTTTCCTGCCGCGTGTTTTCTCCATCAGTTTGTATTTCTGCCAGTCAGTGTCACAAAGCACTTCCTGCTTCATCCCCGCCTGACGGGGTTAAGCCACGCTGATGGGCTGCAGTTGTGTGCAGCTTCATTTTTCATAGATTCTTTCTGATAACCATAACATGAACTCTGGAGTATGTGTTAGGAACTGAAAACAGGCCAAGTGTTTTGTATTAGGGCCTGTATTCCCACATTCACCAATTCTCCGAGGGTTGAAAATGCATCAGTGACATGTATGAGAAAAAAAAAAAAAAAAAGGCTGGGACTAAAATCAATTTTCTCCCCTCTTGCCTACATGAAACAAAATTAAAAGCACAATGAGCCTTATTCTTTTTTCATTTACTGCTGAAATTCCTCTGCCGTCTGTGAAGCAACTCTTGTTACACCACCGTAACTGGAAGGAGAATCAACCCCGGTGCCTGCTGCAGATGTTTATACCTTAAAAAACAGAAGCACGCACAGCCTCTTTATCTACTCTTTTTTTTTTTTTAAGAAAGCCAGTAAACTTTTTATCTTTATGGATGGATCTAGACCCCGGAGAACTGCATTAACCGAAACTTGTAACTTGCTCTAAATGAACAACTTGATACTCCCTTGTACATGACGGGCTTTCAATATCGTCGTACGTATTGTGACCCTCAGCTGTCACTTTAATGCCTGTGTTAACACAGATCAAAGGGGAACTGAAACAAAATATAAAAATATAGCAATAAATAACCCAGTGAGCTGTCTTATCTCCAGCAAGAATTTTATATTAGGCTGGTTTATTTGCTTGGTATTACAGAGTCTTCTTTACTTCCGTTGAAAAAAAACTGGGGTGAAAAGCCACAATAATTCTTCAGATAAAATGGAAAGAGTTATTTATGCCTGTGCTATTAATAGATGTCTCTTCTTAGAAACCAGCCATTCGTGGTTTGTTGGTTGCTTTTTTTTAGCATCAACTTTTCTCCTTGAGATCTCACAACATTTTTTTTTATTTTTTTTTTTTCTATTTTTTTAAACTATAATGCAGACCCGTGTTAACAATTCTGCCTTCCTGGCTGTCAGAGAGATTTCCTGTGGTCTGCTTCTGGCCGTGCACTCAGCCAGTTGCAGCATATATCAGGCATTTGTTTAAAAAGTAAACAGCTACACTCATCATCGGCATAAAAATTAACCCATGACGCGCGGGATTTTTCACTTTCTTAGTGTGTATCCAAGAGGCACCTGAAGACTCGTGGAGAGATGGACAGCCAAGGAGTTGAATGCGCTTGAGGGTGGTTGTTGCCATGAGAAAGGCAAGCCCAGTGTCATCGCCTGAATGCTAAGCAGGGGTAACCATGGATTTGCTCATGTGATTTGGTCCCTTTGCGCTGCTCAGAGAAAGGGATGGAGGAAACACTGCTGGGGCCTTTCCAGCTGGGGACAGAATGGGACAGTCCCTCCCTCCCTGCCAGCACCAGGCTGTGCAGGTCCCACACGCACCCTTAAAATACGTCAGGTTAATTTTCTAAGAACACAGCAGCTGTGGACATTTTTCTCAGCATCATTTGAAGAATAAATGTGGTTTCACAAGTTATTTTTCACAGTAACATGTGAAGAAAAGGCTAAATTATTCTATTTTGGTTCAGGATGCAGGGGTTCGTAGAAACGTTTACCAAAATAGGTGCCGTTAGGCTTAAGAACCTAATGATATTTTTTTCTCCCTGCTGCAATTTTGAAATAAAGTGCCTCGTCCTGTTTTAAACATCAGATCACTGTCTGGCTCTGTCTCGTAGTTCCTAAGTATTAAAAATGTTTTTGAGGCTTGCCAAGAATGCTATATGAGTGAGTAATGCCATTTGACTTACTGAAAGGGTCCTAATGCAACATTAATTCAATGTAACAAACCTCTCGCAGTGCAGTAATACAGCTCCCTTTAAAAGCTGATGAGATACCATATTATAATATCACAGCCATACAGACTTGCAATGCATTAGTTTTAGGCTGGCTATTTAAATTTGGGCAGTGTAGAGATTAATCTGCATAATTATTTGTTTTAAGAATGAATCAGAGTATATATTTCCTGCATTAGACTGTACTTTTAAAGTGTAGTTGGAGATAAATGCCTCTGTTTGCAGCAGCGATATATGTTAACACATCTTCCAGCAACCTCCTGTTCTTTCTGATACAGAAAACAAAGTACTGATAAATTATGTAGAGGTCCACAGGTTTCCATCAGCCTTGGAAAACCAAACCTAAGGTTATGCAACTAAATTATTTACACATAAACCGATGTACCAAAGCACGGTACAGAGTAATTTGGGATAGGCCTCATTTCGTCTGACTTTGGCTCCTAAAAGGTTAGTCTCCAGGTACAGGTGCTTCTAGTGGATTATACACTCCATCTTTAAGTTGGAGGTCTAAGACAGTTGAAAAGTTTCCCATTTGAAGTTGTTTTTTTCTCTCCATCTAATCAAATCTTCCTTTTTTTTTTTTGTCCAGAAATATTGCAAGATAAAGATAGGTTAATGAGCTCAAAAAAAAAAAAAAGTTTTCACTGGGAGTAGACACCTCAAAGACACAGAAGAGTTTCAGAATAGCACATAGGCATCTCAAGTATGTTTTAGGTAGCAGCAGGTGCCCATGTTTGGAAGAACAAGCCATTTGCACCTCCTCCCGTAGATCTGTGTCACGAAAGGACAGACAGACAGGAAGTGAACTCATGCGCTGACTGGTCTTGGCAGCTCCCTCCTGCTCTGTCAGGGACTCTTTCCTCTAGCATTCGTTAGCCTTCCTCTTCTTAGGTCGTCACAATAGTGAGCTCTTAGATTTTATGTTTGTTCAAGTGTACAGAGGGCGGGGGGGGGCCCAACTTTTCCGGAGTAATTCCAGCCTGGGAAGTAGAAATCCCAGGTACCAGAGAAACTCAGTGATTTCTACTGTCTTCAGAAAACGTCCTTATGTGGTGCTCCGGAGCAAGGCCAGGGAGGTGGGAGAGCCTCCAGTCTTCTCCTGAAGCTTGTCCATGTCTACATGAAGGCAGCAGGAGTCCTGAGACCCAGGGGAGATCAGAAGAGAAGGGACATGATGCTTGCGCAGTGACCAGGAGACTAGACAAGGGGTTGAGAAGATGGAGGGCTGAGTCTGTGCTTGGAGAGCGGTTCCTCTCTTCCATCCCCTGCCCAATGTAGAAAGTACATGCAATATAACCGCTGTCACAGCTGAGGGACCATCCAGAAAAGAGGGTTCCAGTGATTATCAGGCCAAAGGAAGATCAGACAAGGGAACCTGGGATTTGGAGTTAATGCTGTTTTCAGAGCGACGGGAATGCTTGGATCCAGGGGAGCTTGTGAAAGCACTTAACATTTGGGGGCCCTTTATGGAATGTGACATGAAATCATTTTCTAAGCTGAAACTGTGTACTTGCAGTGCTGATGAAGATGCCTTTGCAAGTCACTCATTTCACATATTAAGTGGATCAATTATTTTGGCTCTCTGACCTTCCAGTTCCAGGAATGCCCTGGGTTTTTTTGTTCTCAAGCTGTATTTCTTTTTGCACAGACCACGAACTGAATTCATTTCTCTAAGGAACATGAATAAAGTTTGTTTTTCCTAAATTCCTGGCAAACAAGTTGATGAAATCCATATGGATCGCTAAGACTGAACGCTTGAATACAATGTTCCTCATGTGAGCAAACACTTGTCTTTTAAAATAGACGACTTATAGCTGTGGGGATTATATATAAACATGTTTGAGATCCGTTCTGTGAGCCATCAGCTAGATTTCAACAGCATAAGACAGGAAGCTGACTGCTTCTGAAGGTGTTTTCCTTCTTCCTCATGTTAAACATACGTGCTTTTCAGATAAAGGTTGTTAATTTTAATTTGTCAGCGTATCTGATAATTAAAGACAAATTGCTAAAAGTGGTTTGAAGTTTTCGTTTCAAACCCTAATCCTCCTCCGCCTGAATGGCTCTGAGTTTTAACCTTATTCTTACCGTTGTCAAAATCAACATCACCACCACCCCGCCCCCCGTGTCTCCTACCTTGGCCAAGCTGCAGATGATCCAACCCACTGGGATTTTGAATCAATCTCTTTTCAATATGTCCTGCACACATCTCCATGCCCCAGCATGTCTCCAGCCCACACCTTCCTGGCACCAGACTACCTGAGACATGCTCGAGTGCAGGCTAGGATGGGAAAGCATCGAGGGGGGGAAGCGCTTTGAAAGGCTGCAGAGAAGGTGCTCTCTCACACCTCCCAGGCTGCTCAAAGGAAACCTATGCCCTTCCCTCTTTTTGGAAAAGAAAGGGAGTGACCAGCTTAGCTAATTAAAGACTGCTTGTTGTTCGTGAAATGAATTTATCAGTTAGCAGAGCTCATCTGCGTATGGTTAAAAACTGTACAGCGCTTTCTTATCCCTGTCTGTACAGGAAACGTGGCAACTTCAGGTGCTAGACCCTATGGATGTGTCACCAGCGGGAAACCGTGGCCCGCCACTGCTGCACCCTTTTGGCACCCATACCAGCCAGGTGCTTCACCATGCACAACCTTCCCTCTTTTACGGCAGGAGCAAAAAGGCATGTTTAGTCATATTCTCTGCTGTCTTATCTCCTCACCTCCTCAAAACTCAGGAGAAGTGGTGACAATCTTAAAGCCCAGTGGGAAGTGCGTGTGAGCGATAGAGCTGAGAGCTTGAAAGCATTGGTGGGAGAGTGAGAGGCAAAACGGGGAGACAACAAAGCAGGATGGCTGGATCTGAGTGGCTAGGAGGGTGAGCATGGGGTGGGTTGGTGTCTCCCCGTAAGGAGGCTGGGTCAGGCTGGGCACCTGGGGGCTGGAGGTGGCTCCAGGCCATCCGTGGTGGGCCCTACACAGTAGTGCACAGTCATGAGTTTATCTGCAAAATAAAGCTTAAGCTGTTTAGTGTAGACCCTCAGAAACCTTTAAAATAGCTTGAGAGGACAATAAAAGCAATTAGCAAAATATGTGGTTAGAACGAAGGCAGTTTCCGCTGATTTTTTCTTTCTAAATGTTTATTTTGTAAGTGAAGTGAACGGTGTGCAGTAAAAAAAAAAAAAAAAAAAAAAATAAAAAAAATTTTTTCTTGCAAAAAAAAAAAAATTAAGAAAAGTTTTCCTTGGCAAAAAGAAAGCATTTTAAAAGCAGCAGAAGATGAAATGTCAAGGCAGCTGTTGGGTTGCAGTCACTATGGCAATCATAACACAACACACTGATTAGTTAGGCACACAGCGGAGACGCCGGGTGAGTCCGGGGGTGGTGGTGGTGCTGAAGGGCAGGTTGTTGGTTTTTGAAGAAGGCTTAAAAACTCAGCACAGTGAAGGGTCTGTCCTTTTTAAAAGACAAGGTGTGCTGAGTTTACTGCTAAGACGTATTTGTATACACATTTTGGCAATTTTAAAAAAACCCATCTTAATGTTAGTGACAACCAGGTGCTTTTTGCTACAATAATTCTTGCAGGACAGAAGGACAATTCCCTTGATACGGGGTCTGAGCATCTTAGGTCTTTCATGTATTTGTATTCACAACACCCTGCCGAACAGGGAAGTCTTTTACTCACATTTTTTCTTGTGGGGACAAGAAACCAGAAAGACTATGGTCTGGATTAATGAGAAAGCACAGATGGTTGGGCACTGCGTCACCTAGCGCAGGCACTTCCGAACTACCTGCCCAGTGAGTTAGGCTCTCCCGCGTCTCCGTTTGTGCAGATTTTTGACGACAGCATGACATGAACATGTTGAAGGCAAGGAAGTGCTTCCTTTCCTTTTCCTCCTGCTCTCCTCCACTTCCCACAAACCAGAACTGAGCCTTAAATACTGTGTTATTGGATAGAAGCGCACAGTCCTTCCAGTCCGTCTTTCGAAAAGAAGGAAAGAGGACTGGTTGTTCAGTTTTGAAGAAAAGACCTGACTTCCCAAATTTCAGTGGTGTGTTGAGACCTGGGAAAAGCTCCTGGCGAAGCTGAGAGAGGGTATGGCTGGGTGAAGTTTGCATCAGCATGTCCCCGGCTGCTGAGCTGCAAACAAGGACATTTCAACTCCGTACTTGTGGTTTCTCTTCACACCTTTTGTCTGTTGTGCTTATTTTGACTAGAAACTCCATCGTGGGGTGGTGAGGGGGTGGCCTTGGCTTCCATGGCATGTGTGCACAGTGCAGGATGCCTCTGAGGCGATTTGGATGCTGTAAGTACACATCACCAATGCAAACAGTGCAGATAATGTTACATATTCTTTCAAAGTGTTGAAATACATGAATTACCCAGGAATGACACATCACCTGTTTATCCTTTTGTCTTTTAAAAAAAACACAGATCAAGATCAACTTCTTGGTTTTTTGTTGTTTTTTTTTCATGAGGCACCTTGAACAGGAATAACATTCCCCAGTCCTGTAACAGGCTTCCCCAGGACAGACTTCCTTACCTCTTTCAGAGCTGCTGCTGATTTTTTGCGGTGCTGCGCGGCACTCTCAGAAGTTAGGGGTGTTAAAATCAATCCCTTCTCCGTTCTGTTTGTCAATTAAAATATCCTTTTGCCTTTGTGAATTCAAGAGTTAATCCCTTCTTTCAGCTGGCACTGGCTTCCCTGGCCCGCAGCTGGCTTCCTCCGCCATCCCCCGCGGCCACGGCTGCCCGAACACCCGCATCCCAGGGAGCCCCATCCCCGGCGCAGCCCCTCACCTGGACGCAAACTTCTCTGGTTTGGCTGCACAGATCGGCTTGCAGGACAGAGACCTCAGTGCACAGCCTGAAAAGTCATTTCAACCCGAAAAGTGCTGGAGTAATACAGTAATGTAAAGTAATACCTAAACAAACCCACAAAACCTAGAAGGGAAGAGATTTAAGTCCTGTAATTGCCCTAAGCTTTGCTAATTGTGAGACCACCAGCTGTGATAAAGGAAATTGATTTCATCAGTTGTCAGTCATCCTCCTTTTATTAATGATCAGAAATTCACGTCTCTTCCAGGCAGGGTAAAGTCCTGCTCTGCTCCGCTCCTCTCTGTCAGGCTGAAAGCTTTGGCGGTAGCAAACCCTTGCGTGCTGCGCCGGGAGTTTTTTCTCTCCCCGGTGGTTTCTCTTGCTGGGATCATGCTGAGACGAGTCCTCGTCCTGACGACATGACTTGGAAGTTTCTTGTCAGGCTTGTTCCTTCATCCCTTTGCTTATTAACTAATACATCTGACTTCTAGGGCAGAATCTGTCTGTGCTGTGGCTAAACTGGTTTCTGTTAAATACTGCTGGGCAGCTACATTGCCCTGAGAGGGTGTTGCTAAGTGGAGCGGGTAGTACGGAGATGAAGATGCTTCTAAGAAGAAACAAACAAACAAAAAAAGGCATGCTTCTTTCCATTTTATATGAACTTCAACTAAAATTAGTCATATAGCTAGTTAAGATTTTTTGTTTGACAATACAGCAGCGAATGTTCCTCACCACCTCTCCTTTACTCCAGTGCAAAAGTAGCTCTTAAAAAAAAGCTGTTGAAAGATGGAATTTTATCAGAAGGGAACTTGAAATTTTGCTGGCTGCAGATCCATCAATTCTTGCTCGTTTGGGTTTCAGTTTCAGATAGATGTGTATTGACAAGCCTTGATACTGCTCTTGGAAAAGTAAAAGAGCTCTTAAAAATAATCAGAAAAGAATGAAAAAGAAAACCAGAACAGGCGTGTCCTTCTCCCTCTTCATTCTAAGCGAATGGTTCTTTTCCAGCAGTGCCGACTGGATCTGTACAGGGGAAAAAGCTGCACCAGACTTTCAAACTGTCAGCACTCAGGAGAAATGAATCATTTTAAACCTTCCTGAAGGAACATTGTGGGGAAAAAAATGTTACGGGGTCAGATGAGAGATTTGGCTTAAATGTTGACTTTTGTTTTGCCTCGCTCTGTCTACTGACTTCAGACTTGTCCATCCAAGGTTTAGACACCTGCGGCAGGGCGCATGAGCAGCACCCCTGCAGCCCGGTGGAAGAACTGGTACTGCAGTGTGTAAGTGCTGCATTTAACCAGTGTTCCCAGGAAGAATCGAGGGGTCATGCATCTTTAGTGCTTCAAGGAAAGATGCTGTTGAGTCTGGTGTGGGAGAATGATAGGAGGGGGTAGAAAGTATAAAAGTGAGGCCTCGGGATCCCCGCTGACTGTGTAGTACCGTTCGTTAATTTTGCACAATAATTAGTCTTGTGAATGATGGCCTGTGGAATTCATTCCCTTGTGAGGTATTAATCTGTGAAAAACTTGTCTTCTAATCACAAAGCTCCAGTGTCTTGGAGAATCTCAAAATCTTCTGAAGTTACATTTGCATCACGGCTGTTCGAGTACGAATGTAACTTCTATGACAAAAACACATGAAGGGAATGGATTACATGCTCCAGAAATTGTAAGGAGAATGGAGAACTAGTGAGCTGGGATAGAAAGGATGAGGGTTAGTAAGCAGAAAGGAAATTTTGCAGAAGGATGGTAGGAGTGGGAGGTGGCAGAGAAGCGGAATGTGTGGGTTTAGAGGGCAGGTCTCTGGGTACTAAACGTCACTGGAGCCCAGTCTCGAATGAGAGCTGAGAGCTAGGCCTGCGGAAAACACCTACACACTCAACGCACGAACAAGATTGTGCACAAGCTTGAGTCTCACACAGCTGCAGCAGCAAACATCTGCCTGGAGGGCACCCACCCAGAAAAAGGGGAATTAAATGCTGCCCTTTATGCTGCATGAAGCTTTTCTGGAAAGCTCAACGTAATGAGTGCTGCGCAGCGACGGGAAGAGCGCTGTGGCAAGAAGGACAGCACTGCTTGTTGTACTTTCTCATCACTCTGTGACCTTCATACATTTTATTATTTCAAACACTTAATTGTGTTATTTAAAACCTCTTATAATTACTCAGTTCTCTAGAGGCGTACTTACGGGTTTTGCCTAACAGCCTTGAGTAGATCCTGAAGCAATTATTGAGGAAATCCTGTGAAATACTATATTGTAGAAGCACTCTATGGGTTAGTTATAGCATAACAACTATGGGAATGTACATAACTTGCCAGCTTACTGCCCCTCCGTGCCTGCAGCAGGAAATGGCGGTTCCAAAGGGACAGTACGAGGGACAGTATGGCAGTCCCTGCCAGAACTGCCTTGCTCCACAGTCACTACCTGAGCACTGCTCTCTACCCGAGGCAATGCCTACCAGTACCGTGGTTCAACTGGGACGCAGACAGTCAGAGGTCAGGGAGCAGAAATGTCAGTCATTAGCAATGCTGAATGACTCCTTGGGTTGAATCAGTATTTATTAGCTTTTGAGACACAATTGAAATGGCTATAGATTGAGATAGATGTGTTAAAAAGTAATAAAACAAGAATTACAAGCAATTTCCAGCCTTTTTTGTTTTCACCTCCACTTTGGGAAATGTGGCATAACTTCTTCTCCCTATAAAGTTGTTGTGGGACTTCCCTCTGTATCGTGTATTTTAAAGGTTTTTCTTTGCTCTGTCGTGAAAACTTGCAGTGGTGGGAAGCAAGTACAGCACGTGAGTGCAGGCAGGTGACTCTACCCCTCTGAGCAGGCAGAAGCCTGGTGTCCATTCGAAGAACATCCATGGGGAAAAGCAGATATTTTTAGAGGCACCGTCCAGCAGCGAACTGTTTGTTGCCAGTTTATCTCTGTATTTAAACAATAATCAAGCTCTTCCGCTCTCGGTTGGTGATTCACAGTAATTTTGTCCTCTACAGGCTCTAGATTTGATGAAGGCAGCTGCGTACATTTGATCAGGCTCTTACATCAGTCGAATCCTGACAGGCTGGCACTGTTCTCTTTTAGCACCGTCCTTCATGCATACCAATATTCTGGCATGAGGGTTTCCTAAACTACATGGCTGAGGCTGACCAGCATGGGAACACTGCTACTGCAGAGAAAGAAGAAGTGCCTCGCCTGCAAGGTTCAGGCTATTTTGTTTCCCGTTTAGGTCGCTGCGCTGGAAATGCGATACATCCAGTTAATCTTCAACGGGCGATCTCAGACGTTATAGATCCACTTATACCTTGTGATGAATTACTTCAGTGTTTGGCAAATATTAAATAACATTTTTTTGTTGACATGGAAGTGTGACCTGCAGGCTGCAGCTGGTCCCAGTGTTTGGTGCTGTTTGCGTCCTGCTGTCTGGCTCTTCCTCCCTCTGTTCTCTCGCTATTGAGACGCAGCTGGTTTACGTCTGTCACAATCAATGGAAGGACATTTCCGAGCTGGTAATTGCCGAGAGGATCCGGTGCTGATGGCTTCTGGAGCTGCCAATCCCGGGAGCAGCTTTTGGCTCCTGCCGCGTACAGTGTGTCTGCAGTTTGACCATTTATCTCACTTCACATACTTGAACTGAAAGAAAGGTTTGTGCAGGCACTTGCTGCTCATTCCCTGGCATGTCTTTCTCCCCCTCATCCCCTCCCTCTCCTGTGCGTTATCAGCTATTGCAACAGCACTAAAATGTGTCAAATAAGGTGAATGCTGTTGTCGAGTCCTGAAGTAATGCTTCACAGCGGCTCCATTCAAAATGTGACTTTGAAATAGCCCCTATTTCACAATTATGGGGAAAGAAATATAATTATACTGGCTACATTCTAACTGAGTGTTGCATGCCCAAACTATCAAGCTTTGGCCTTTAAATGCAGCTCCAGAATATTTATTTAGGCATTTTCATAGATGTTTCTAACAACAAAGGCTGGTGAAGACTTAAAGAGAGAGAGAAAGTGGAAGAACAATGCAATCAGGCTGCTGTAGGTGATTGAATCACTTCGCTGAAGATATCAGATGATAAAAAATATTGAGTAGGATCCAGTCTGCAAAATCCTGTTTATGTTGGGACTTAGGTTCCTAAAAGCCACTCAATTTCCAGTCTTGCTTAATCCTGTAGGCATCTAAATTCACTAAGCCACTAAGCCTCACTAACTAGTTGAAAGTTCCTTTGGTTCCTGGTTTTATTCACCTGCAAATGCTCAGATTGCTGTTGCTAGGAAATGGGTGTCTGTCTGTCATCTAAAGCAGTTTGGGATTCAAGCCGAGGAGGACAGGCACTCAAATACTGCCCAAGCCACTTGAAAAAAAAAAAAAAAGAAAAAAGAAAAATGAGATTTCATCAAACCAGTGATTACTTTCATTTGACATAATGACACTGGCCATGTGTTGCTGATTAGCCGAGTGTCTAGCATGCTGACAGAAGAAGGGAGATGCTGGGTGGTTAGCACACTGACAGAAAACTGACAGCAGAAGAGCAATGCTGTTTAGCATCTTTCTTTGATCCAAAGAGCGTGTGGAGCCCTTAGGGCTCTTAGTGGAGCCTAGCTGTACCCAGCTCACTGCGGTGTGCACCCCCTTCATGTTAGATTGTTAGATAAACAAGCAAAACGCCTTGGGAGCAGGGATCAAAAAATAGTAGGTCTCTATCCTTTCCCTTTAAACTTCCCAATTTTTTACCAAGACATATAGAAATTGTATTGAAGAAAGCTCCTAAAAATGTTACCCTTTCCCCTTCCCTTCCCTTCCCTTCCCTTCCCTTCCCTTCCCTTCCCTTCCCTTC
>VWZZ01005057.1:0-88825 GCA_013399095.1 Psophia crepitans | reverse complement strand
TTTCCTCTGTAGAGCTTTCCAGCCACCCCGCCCCCAGCCTGTAGCGCTGCCTGGGGTTGTTGTGGCCAAAGTGCAGGACCCGGCACTTTGCCACATTTAAACTCATCCCATTGGCCTCTGCCCATTGACCTAACCTGTCCTAGTATGTGGCACATACTGTCAAAGGCTTTGCTGAAGTCTAGGTAGACTACATCAACAGCCTTTCCCTCATCCACCAGGCGAGTCACCTGGTCATAGAAAGAGATGAGGTTGGTCAGGCAAGACTTGCCTTTCACGAACCCATGCTGGCTGGGCCTGATCCCCCGGTTGTCACGGACATGGCATGTGATTGTCTTCAAGATGACTTCCTCCAAGGCATTCCCTGGCACTTTGCACTCCTTCCTTTGCATACCAAAATTGTGAGCAAATAATATACTATCCAATTACAGTTGTCAAAGCTTTTGTTGCTTTTCTTTTCAACTGGGAGACTTGTCTAATTCTTCCACCCACATCAGTTGGTCACATAACAGATATTACCTCTGCTGCCAAATATTGTCCTACCTGTATTTTTTTAATTATCATTACAGCAAAATGCTACTTTAGAGAGAGATGTTTTCTAGATAGTATTTTGGAGACTCCCTCTCCCTTTTTCTCCACTGACTATAGGGGAATGCAAGAGACAGTGGTCTCTTAGGCACTTCATTAAGTAATTTGAGACTAATGTGTGCAAGATATCTACTTAAATCTTGATGCTTCCTTGCTGCTTCACCAGGTAACCAATTATTCAAGCAGCTCTAAAGACTTCTGTCACATGGTCAAACTGTCAATACAGAAAAATCCACACTGTTGCAGTCAGAACACAGCATTCATTTGATTTCAGTTTTCAGACATATAGCTTTTAGATTCCAGAACATCCTTCCACAGAAACAATTCCAGATGCCTGAACTTTATCTAAGGGCTCCTTGTCACCAGGGACCCTAGTGGGAGGATGTCTCAGCCTCCAGGGAGCTACAGTCTCACACCATTGTGTTGCAGCTTCCAGGCACACATTCCATTGGTGAAATCAGGGAACACTGTTCAACATGCACCCTGTGTGATTTGCCATAGTCACCAAGAAATCGTTTTCTTGTGATATTTTGGGCAGACTCTCTTTAAGCATGTGAAAAAAAACCCACTGCTCCTCCATGCCCTGATACTGCCTCTGTGGCAATGCTGGAAAACTATCTGCGCAGTCTTTCAGGGGCTCTGTGTGGTTCTGGTTTCTCTGGTATTGGTGCCTGTCTGAATGCTCAGCCAAGTCAAAGGAAACTGTAAAAGGAAAGGCTGCAGAACTTAACAGGAAAGGTGAGACAATGGCACAGATAAGAGCTTCAGGTTCCCAGCTTCAAAGGATTCAGATAACAATGGCTAGGCCATCAAGTGATGGGAAGCATTTGCCTGTCTGGCTCCATCTTTTCTGGGATCAAAAGATGTGAAAAAACCTCAAAGGCCCTTGAAAAGGGAGGGGATTCAGGAGAGTGCCCAGATTGAGTCAGTAAAAAAAACTGCTGGTGGGCTCTGTCCCACATTAAAGGAGGGAGTAGGCCACTTCTTTTGACACAGAAATTGGGAATAAAACAGGCCTTCCTTTTGATAGGGTGGAGAAAACTTGGTAAATAATGCATGTGGGTAACATAATTTGAAAAATAATTTTCCCAGTATTGCATTTCTTCTGGGAAAAAAACCCAAATGCTTCACTTTCCATGACAAATGTTTTCCTTATTACTCTACAAGATATTCAGGCTCCGGGAAGGGAGCTCTTACAACGGCCAAGACTAGGTATATCTGTCTCTTATTCATGGTGAAGAGGGTGATAAAATGTTGGAGGAAGCATTTTTGGGCTCAATTATATCTGTCACTTTTGAGGGTGCATTCATAAGTGGTTGGTAGAGTCTTACACTGCATATGTCACCCTGTGCATAGGAGTCAGAAGACCATGTAGACTATGTTCAGACAGAATACTTGTTTTTCCCTAACGAGACTTCTCTGAACACAAATATTGTGGTCATCAGATCCACTCCCCCAGCACGCAGAGTATTTACTGCTTTCCCATAAATATCTGTGGCCTAGCTGTCTAGCTAGCTGCACTAGAACTCTTGACCATGAAAGCATTTGAGCAAGTACAAAGTTATTAATATTGTCAGGAAGGTATCAGGTTCTGTTTGGACTGTGGTAACTGTTACAGGAACATGTCACAGGTGTTGTGGTTTTCAAGCATTCAGGATTTGCTGGTAGACTTTTTAGAAATTGTTTGCAAGCAATCAGTAAAGATCACCCTTCCTTCTCCAGGTCTTGTTTTAGCACTTCTCTGTAAGACGTTTCAGTAGGAGTTGGCAAACCTGGAGTAGTTCCATTGTCAGTGGAAAGAAACATGTATCTTCAGAACATAGTTATAACTCTGTTAGCCGTTTTTGAATGAGATGACAACCTCAGGAACTGTGTATGTCTTTACATTGACAATAGAGAGGGAGCCAGTTTACAAACAGATTTTTCTTACGCTCTGTTACTTGTCAATGTGTTGACTTAAATACCTCATATATGTGTGTGATATTAGAAATCTGCAAACCATGACCAGCAAGAAACTTTCAAATGATTGGGTATTTCTAATCTTAAGAAAAAAAGAGTGAAACCATATATTGTCATCCCAAATAATTAAATGGTAGCTGCAAAGAAGAGAGAAACATATTCTTTCATTTGTCCACTGGGTTAGGAAAATAATAGCTGCCTAACATTGCTGTAGGGTGTATTTTGATAAAATGTTAAGAAAAACAAATATGGTTATCAACTAAGTGAGCAGTCAATGGAGATTATGGGATCTCTGTCTCTGGAGGTTTTTGAGAATGGGATGGACAAGCACAGAATCATAGAATCTTTAAGGTTGGAAAAAACCTCTAAGATCATCAAGTCCAACTGTCAACCCAACACCATCATGTCTATGAGACCATGTCCCAAAGTTCCATGTCTACACGCTTTTTGAACACCTCCAGTGATGGTGATTCCACCATCTCCCAGGGAAACCTTTTCTGATGCCTGACCATTCTTTTGGTGAAGAAATTTTTCATAACATACAAACTAAACCTTCCCTGGGACAATTTGAGGCTATTTCCTCTTGTGCTATCGCTTGTTACTTGGGAGAAGAGACCAACAGCCACCTCACCGCTACCTCCTTTCAGGTAGTTGTAGAGAGCAATAAGGTCTCCCCTCAGCCTCCTCTTCTCCAGACTAAACAACCCCAGGTCCCTCAGCCACTCCTCATTAGACTTGTGTTCCAGACCCTTCACCAGCTTCTCTGGACACGCTCCAGCACCTCAGTGTCCTTCTTGTATTGAGGGGCCCAAGACTGTACACAGGACTCGAGATGTGGCCTCACCACAGCTGAGTACAGGGGGACGATCACCTCCCTACTCCTGCTGGCCACACTATTCCTGACACAAGCCAGGATGCTCTTGGCGTTCTTGGCCATCTGGGCACACTGCCGGCTCATGTTCAGCTGGCTGTCAACCAGCACCCCCAGGTCTTTTTCCTTCAAGCAGATTTCCAGCCATGAAACATCTGTCAGGAAGAGTGAGCGTTTGTCATGCATGATCTACTCCACCACTAGAAGCAGATGATGCTTATCAGGCTCCCCGTATCCCTGTTTTCTAAGGCTACGTCTCTACTGATAAGTTAAATCTGCCTAGGATCATTTTCTGACATCATGCCAGCTTACACAGAGCAATGTGTATCTATAGCATTAAATTGCCTTCGCCACCCAAACCAAGGTGGCCAGATTCAGCCTACTCAAGATGGACTTTGGCCTGTGCCAACTGCCAAATCATGCCCACAAATTATTTGGGAAGCTGCTAATTGATGTCAGACAAAGTTGTGTGGAGACCCTTCTAACATTTGAACAGTGAAGGTAATCAAGACAAATTGTTCGGGAACATTGCCTGGCCCAGTTTAATTTACTGGTATAGCCATAACCTATAATTCTGTGGCCAAGTCTGTCCACAACCTCATCAGAAACGTTTTCAGTTTTAAAAATGAAATAGAGCTCAATATTCTCTGCTCCAGAAAACAATCAGTCTTTTACTGCTCGTACTAGGCTAGTGAAGATTCTCTGTAGCTCTCATATTTAGACTTCTATCCTTTTTTTCTCAGTAGAGGGCATCCTTAGTACAGTCACTTCAGTAGTCTGTATCCATACAGCAAAGAGTGGGAGCTGACTTCATATTGCCTCCAAAGTAGACTAAACTGAGTAAACACTTGGTACATGTGCATATTTATGAGAAACACTAGGTCTTGTGGAACAACTTCAGCCAGTATTCACTTGAACAGCCTTTCTCCTCTTCCCTGTAATAGGCAAAAAAGGGGAAAGAAGGACTGGAAGACTAGAAAACACTTGTGAAAATTTCTCGCTTAATCTTTTTTTTGCATAGAGAAATAGAGCCAGTATGAGCATAAAGTTAAAATAGCATATTTAAGTTCTTTTCAGGAGAAGGAGGGGAAATTTCTCCATTTACTTTAATTAAAGTTCTCCACAAGCTCTTTTTTTCCCCTTAGGTTTGGGAGCTTGGCAGGCTTTATGTTTTTTAAAAAAATCCAGCTTGCTCACTAGGCAAATTTTCCCATGCTTTCAAAGCTGTACTGTTTAGGCAATCAAATGTTAATCCAACCACAGTCTAGCTTTTACTTTCTTCCCAACAGCTTGATATCTATTGCCATTACTGTTATACCCTCAGATGTAGGGTAGACAGTGATGTCGCTGTCCAGCACGTAAGTGGTAATGAACTGCAGCACAAATAATGAATTGATAACATGCATGTGTTCCTCACCCCCAGAGCATGTGCATGGGTAAGCCAGCTGCAAATGATTTATTCTACGTACCAAAGCTATACTAAATCAAGCCAAACAATATTGCCTTTTTTTTTTTTTATAAGAGTGAAAAAATTCCCACGAAGCTGGTAACTTCTGTCTATTAGCTTATAATCTGTATAACTCAAATGTTTTGCTTTATAATACTCTGCCAGTGGTAAGCATAAAAAAAAAACCACCAAAAAACCCCCAAAACTTTAAGACAGTCTCTAGGGGACTGTGTTAACTTAATAATTGGAAGAGTGAGCCTGCAACTGAAATGAAGAAGGCACGGCTAAGAAAAGAGAGAGTATATGTATTGCTCATCATTGGTGGCATTTACTGATACTTTTAATCCAGGATTCGGGTTTTATCTGGCAATTGGGACAAAAATACAGAGGAAGTTTTAAAACAATGCATTGTTTCATCTTTTTCTCACATCTTTATTATAAAGGAGGTTTGCAAACAAACTTAGCATAGAAAGCGTAATATTTCTTTATTAGAAGCTAAACTTGAATGACAATAATTTTGCTATGATTGTTTTTGATGATAAACTGGAAACAGCATACAGTGATCACTACCACATGTATTTAGACTTGGGTTGGCTAGACTTGTATTCTCCCAGGGAAACTGGGTACTTCAACTGGATTTCATTTTTAAAAATTTATATCTCACTGAGAAATTTCCAACTTAGTTTCCAATCTATTTATTCACAAGAATTCTTAGGGTTTCCACTAACTGTTGCAGATGTTCTTTGCTAGCCTGGGTTCCACAGTCTTGGAACAAGCTCTCGGGAGAGAAAAGGCCTATTTTACGGGATCAGGCTGTTTATTCACGCTGAAGTCAAAAGAACTAGCTGTATCATGTTGCAAACAACAGCAAATTATCTGAACAGATAGATTCCTTTTCTTCAGAAGGATAAATGTGCACGTACACACACATACACACAGAGATAGGCACACAGGCACAGGCACACGTATGCAGGAACTGTTTGGGAGTAAATCTGAGAAAGAAAACGAGGGAGGGACAAGGTTAGAAAAAGTTAATGGGAGAAAAATAACCCCCTTGGGCTTAACTCTGCTCCTGTCAAAGAGGTTTTGTTTGTTTTGTTTTGTCTTGCCTTTTCCCCCAATGAAAACGGATGACTGAGGCCTGATCGTGTTCTCAGCAAAATTATTGTAAAAGCTAGAGTTGGGAGCTGAGTAAAAAGGGGCGCTTGTTGGTGCTTGCCCAGAGAGAGGAGCTCAAAGGTTTAGGGCCTAAAACAGTAGTGTGACATTAATGTCAGAAAGTTTGGACTTCTTTTCTTCATTTATGAAAAAGTGTCCATGTCTTTTTAGGTGCAGAAGTTGGATGGATGCAGTGGTAACAAAGGACCCAGTTTCTCAGAGATTCTTAAGAGCTGCCGGATAAAATTAGGGTTTCATGAAAGGCTGAGAGAGTGCAGACGCTCATAAATAACGATGCTGTCCTCCTTCCTTCAACAGCACTGCAGTGGGGCTCTTCTGGCAGCAGGCACTGTGTTAACGCTTTTAATATGCTTTAAAAATGAGTTTTATTTTTTAATGAAACAGTCTTGCATGTTTTCAAAGAGGGGTTTGTTTTATTTTTAAATGGAAAACCAAAAGTTATTTTTGTTAAAACAATATAGCCGTCTCTTCTTCCTTATCCAGAATGGGGAATTACTCCCTTGGAAATTCATAATGAACTGCATAAACCACATAGTCACAAACATCACTGGAGTCACTCTGTCTCCTGGAGCTGCATCTCTGGATGCTAATTGTACCTAAGCTACACCTTACTCGGCGGGGATGAGAGTAGAGGGGGTCACGGTTTGTTGCTCGTTATATTTACAGCAGAGGCTGTGCTGTATCTTGCTGGCTCTTTCCCAGAAGTCGGCAGAAAGTTGGAAGCGATGCGAGGCGATAGAAAGGTTTCTTTTCCAATCCTTCCTCCCAGCTGCAAAATAAGACGAACATTTCTTCTTATAAACATGAAGGGATAATTTAATTTAAAATAATGAAAAACTAACAGGTATACGGTAATATTTTGTGCCCCAGAAAACAGGTGTTTGCACTGGCCTAGGCATTGTCACGTGAGGCAGATGACTCAAAACAGCTCAGTGTAGATGAGAGTCAGGGGAAAACCCTTTTGCAGGTTTGTTCCTCACTCCTTGTCTGTTAGAAGAAAAAAATATTCCACTGACCTTTTTTAAAATAGATACAAAAAATGCAAGCTGGAGGACAAATCACCAGCAGAAAATGACAAGCCCTAAGCAAGCGCATAATATTTGGCTGAAATCACCCTTCTACTTAGAAGCAAACACCCCCAAAAAACCCGAAACAATGGAAGCAACAATAGCGAGCCTTCCCCTGCTCTGGAGTGCTGGCATCCTCCATGCCTTTTGGTTTTGTTTCAGAAGGAAATCCACCTTCCAGCCATTCAGCCCCAGAAGCTCCTTGGAACAGGTGGTCTCTAAGCTCCAGGGGGAACCAGCAGGCTGAAAGGGAAAAGCTCCCAATTGCCTCCTACCATAGCCCGAGAAAATACTTCATTATTTGTGTTTCTTTACGGAAATCCAGTCTCTTTTATAGCTGAGGCGATACAGACAGCTGTTCCATTTATTTCAAATACTCCCTGTTTCTGGGGTAATCATTTAGAGCTGGTAGCTGAACCTCTGAGCAGAGTCTGCTTGACTTCTTAAATAGGGCTGAAAATCCAGAGTCTGGAGACTGACAGGAACTTTTCTGGTAGTTCTGGTTAACGACTTTGAATTTTCTCATTATTCTTTCCTTTATCTTGCAGCCAGATAGTCTTCCCACAGGAACTGAGGAAAATAATAAAACAATTTGTAAAAGCCTGCTTCAAAACTAAATCTTCACGTGCAGTGTAACCTCTCGTTGGGTGAGGAGTTTGTTTCTCCTTTGACTAGGCTACATTGCTGCCAGTTCGGCAACTCCAGAATTTCTGAGTCACATCTTGATCTGTAAAGGAGCTGGGGGCACGTGCATCATCATATATCGCACTTGCCTCTCCCATTGCTACTGTCGGCGAGTGTTGCCAATTTCCTTAGCGTGGCTAACGGTTCTAATTTAGTTCTGGTTTATATTGGCTTCACTGAGAGCGAATATAGCAGCCCTTCACTTTAGGTGGCACCAGCAGCACTAGATTTGTCATGCCACAGAACAGCCAAAAGAAATACAGTTATTTCTGGGAAGCAGACTTATTTACATATTATATTCTTGTTAGTGCTATATTGTCATAGCTGTCTGTATACTTAACAGGCTTGGACACAAAAGATCTGGAGAAGGCTTGTAGGAGAAGCAGGGAAAAGTGGAACAAAATAAGTGAAGTACTGGAAATATCAGGGAAAAAACCAACTGATACTGCAACAAAAAATTGAGACAAGAGAATACTGAACAGAAAAACATTGGTAACATACAAGAAGGAATCAAATGTGGTCAAATTTAGGCCCTCTACATAAACAAACAAACAAACAGAGAGTGGTAAGCAGTACAAATAGGTGTAGGCTGGCCGGCCCAGGTGTGTTTGGACCCTGCTCTCTGCAAACAGCCAAAGCTGGCTCTTGGCATCTGTAAAAACCACAGTTGGGGCCCTCGCTTTCCTTGGCATTTGAATGCCTGGGACCTTTGTTCCTATTATACCTGGGCAGTAATTATGTATAAACAACAATTATGTATAATGTATACATATTAATGTATTAATTATGTATACCAAATACATGCAAATGTATTAATGTAGATTATTTTGTCAGGACGAGGAATAGAAAGTATCAGATAAAACTTTTACAGCAAAGATGAAAGAAAATCACAGGAGGGCCAAGTGTTTCCAGAGCACACCGGTGTGGTGTTAATCAAAATGGTAATCCCTGAAAGGGAGAGAGCAAGGGTCAGAGCCACCCACTAAAGATATCAGAGAAACGTTGAAAACTGCTGATCCTTGCCAATCTTGGAAGACACCATAAAAATTGTAATTTTGGCTTGTGAGATAGGGGTTATGGGGAAGGCTAAAACATTTAAAGATTGATAAATAGGCATATATGTTTTAAAAATTTGTCTGAAATAAACCCAAATTACAGTCTGTACTGAATTCGTAGATCTGCAGAGCATACTGAAGAAATGTTAAAGGGAAATTATGTTCTTCATTCATTAGCAAACTGGCAGAAGAAGAGATTAATCACTATCATTTTCTTCTGTAATTTCAAGGGGTGTGAAGAAGGCTCTTGGAACAATTCAAATATCTGAATTGCAGAGCACCAAGTGAAAGGAGACAATTGCAGCTGATTTCTGTGAACTGTTGCCCAATGGCAAAATATCTTTTCTTTTTGAGGAACGCATATTCCAGATATCCGCTGCTGGCATTTTGTCATCTACTTCGTCGGATGCTGTGCTTCCTGTTTTGGATCCTATACCGAGCACATGTGGTAACTAACTTTTATCAAATCTGACAGCAGACCACTGTTTGATAGACTAGTTTCTGAAAAAATGTGTGGAACTTTCTGGATTAAACACAAGGAAGTTCAAACCCTGTTGGCCACCCTCCAGCAGCCTTCATGCAAAACTACTCGAAGATTATTAAGAGCATTCTCTTAGATATATCTCTAAATCAATTTTGAGACATTACAAGTCCGTAGCTTGTCTCACTATAGGGAAATTGTCTGAAAAGTTTAATTTCTTGAAGGCAAGTAAAGATGATTTTTCCAGGTATCAAGCAGAGGAAGCCTGATTGTGACATCTCCATAAATACTCAGGTCACAGCTGCAAATTTTAAAGCCAAGAAATAGTCTATAAAAGGGGGGTGACAAAAACTGTTTTTGGAAACTCTGGGTTCAGTGTCTGGCTGGGAGAATACGAATTCTAAAAAGAACATGCCTCTATTTCTACACAATTTCCAGTCATCAGAGGAAAACCTTATGGAATTTAAAAAGAATATTCACCTTTCAATCAACTCATCAATTTCTAAAACAGAGATGTAATCCTGTGTTGAATTTTATTGGATGGCTTACAGACTTTCAGAAAGGATCTAATTCTAAATTAACATTTTTCTACACCTTTGTTGGTTTCACCTCTATTATATTCTCTGGAATTTTCCATACGGATGAGGAAAATCTCTTTATTACCTGAAACAAGGGAAACTTGCCCATTTAAAAGCCATGGGATGAGGGTATGTGTGTATGGCACAGCTCAGTGTTTTGCAGAGATACTGGAAGCTGCCCTGGATAATCTTGCTGGGTTATGGGAGCATTCAAAAGCCACCTGGACTCGTTCCTGTGTGATCTACTCTAGGTGATCCTGCTCTGGCAGGGGGGTTGGACTAGATGGTCTCTAGAGGCCCCTTCCAACCCCTACCACTCTGTGAATGGGAAGCGTTATAGCTGTATTAATACAAGACTCCACTCAGGCTCATATCATTTGCTTCACAGATGAGTCTATCAGCCTGTAGAAGGTTGTACTGATGCAAAGAGTTTTTTGGTGGTTCCACAGTAACCCATTTAGATTTCACATGGCCTTTTTGGGGCATCACATCTTGTTAAGCAGATTCTCCAAAAGTGGCTGGAAGGAAGAAAATGCTTGTGTGAGAGGTGCGTCCCCTATGAAAGGTGTCAAGAACTGGGAATGCCAAATGCAATTATTTACTGTTGATCCTGATCTTCGAGATTATCTTCCAAGAAATAAGCAGACTAATGTACAGTGAGGAGGAGGAAAGTGTGCCTAGTGTGGTTGCATAGGTTAGCCACAGGCCTAGTGATCTGATCTAAGGCACTGGAGCTGGAGTTGTGAAATGCCTCTGCCTTCCCACTTGCGCACTTTAACACAGTGAGAAACTAGTTTTTCCAATGCACCTATGAATCTGATCCCAGACAATGTCTGAGATTTTAAAGTAAAAGTTTAGATCTTCTGAGGATGTACCTATAATGAACTCCATGTACCATAATTCACACCATTTTGTGGTGATTTTTATTATTCTGAGGACAGTCGCCCCATATTGTACAGACCATAAATTCCACTAATAACAAAAGATTGTTTAAAATTTGTTTTTGCAAGTGGCCAGCTGTTTCAGCTGTACAATAACTGTGATTTCAATTTAAAATTTCACCCCGTTTGCAAGAGCGAGGAATTTCGTTCACCACATGTGTCTGGATTCCTTTACATTATCCTAACACACACACACAATTGTCAAGCTAGACTTTGACAATGAAATTAGTGTCATGGATAAAAAAAAATAAGAGCTTTAGCCTCTAGGTGCACCTGTTTACAGCAAGTAGGCAGGCTCAGTCGGGGGGGGTGTGTGTCAGTCTGCCACTGCAGCTGTTCCATTACCATAAAAACCATAGTATTTATTAAGTTTTAAGCCTTTCTGAACTCCGTAACTTTGGCTTACAAAGGGAGGCTGTAATGCTATGTCTGGACTGTGATAATAGTTCAGATAAAGATCCAGCATGTGACTCCTAATGACAGCATTAAGTCTATTGGAAGGAACTATATCAAACTATACGCAGTAAAGCAGACAGCAAATATGAACCATGAAGAATTAATGATTAACTACTCGCTGCATGCTTCACTGGGAACAGCACTGCCATTGAAGGAGCCTGCAAACTCTGTGGAGGAAGTTAACGCACAAGCTGGAGTCACACAGCATGGTAAAAATCACAAATGCACTGCTTAAAGTTTAGGGGTGTGTTTTTCAGTGCAAGAAAGTTGTTTCCTTTACAAATAAATGTCAGGGCTTGTTCATGTCCCCAGTCCTGCAGCTGATTCTGTATGGACAGGACACCCTGTACCTTCAATAGACTTCACATACACACATAGAATTTAATGGCAGTCCCAGGCACGTCCACATGGATTCCCTTAAGGGGTACTAGTTCCAGTTATGACAATCAACCAAACCAAGACATTGTATTACATCTTCATTATTCTTTAAAGACTGTTTGTGGTTTTTCTTTTTCTAGGAGAAATTAGTGTGGGCTTATACTCATTAATTTTGGTGCAATCTGTAATTTCAACAACCCGTAACATTTGAAAGCTGACTGTGGAGGTGCCACCTTGTAAATTACTTCTCAGTTAACATCCACAGCTTCAAACTAACGTCACTGAGAGAACTGGCCGGAAACCCTGGAGAACCGAATACCATGGGTACTGAGAGGCTGTGAAGATGAAATCCTTCTCCCGCCGTTCCTGGCAATGAGGAATTACTACCTTGCAACTGCTCTCTTACTTCTGTGCAAGGTACAAGTCTTGGCTCCCGCTGCCCTGGGAATTCAGTGGGAGCTAGGAAAAGCAGGCAGAAGCACCTGCCTCTCCCAGAAATGAAATCCTAATGTCACCTAGTGTGTTGTGGGTCACCTCTGTCCACATCAACATCTAGAGATCCAGCCTGCTCCACCACAGTGCAGGGTAGTGGTGCTCTGGGGACCTGCCTGGCCTGTGAGGCCCCCGGTCTGCACAGCCCCAAAGGCATGCTGCAGCTGAAATCCTGAGCACCAGTGATGCACAAGTGTGGAGTGGTGCTGTACGAAGCTCTTTCTGTAGTCAATGAAGGAAAGCAGACAACCCCAAAGGTCAATTCAGCTGGCCTTGGATTTAAATCACCTAACTGTAGAAGACTGCACTGACAGTGTGAAATGATGAGGCTCCAACCTTAAAGCTTGCTGGAAGTGCATGGTTGTTTACCTAAGTCAAGTGCCAAGTACAGAAATTATGTTTATGCCAATACAGTTCTATTTATGGCACTTCTATTTATCTTGCAGTCGTGAATGGGCCTAATGAAAATGAGGATGAGCTCCAGTATAATGAGGAAAGTAGGTTATGATGTTCTCTTCCTAAAACTACAGGAAATTTTCAGTGTTAAACAAGAAGTACTCAGTGGTTTGGGTCAGTGTTTTGTTCCAGCCTGGTGCAACTCTTGATTTCTCCACGTCCTGACACCGTATCCCATCACTTTATAACCAGCACAACGCACGCTGATTGCATTTATATTCTTGCAATGGCTTTCACATTTGTTTTCTGCTGCTAGATCAGCGGGAATTTGGAGAACTCTCAATTAGTTCTGGTTTATGACAGGTATGAACACCTTAACCTGCTGTGGTGGGCTGGCTTTGGCTGGCTGCCAGGCACGCGCCCACTCACTCCCTCACTCCCCTTCCTCAACAGGGCAAGGGGGAGAAAATAGGATGGAAAAGCTCATGGGTGGGCATAAAGACAGGGAGATCACTCAACGATTACTGTTATGGGCAAAACAGACTCTACACAGAGAAAATTAGTTTGTTTTATTGCCAGTTAAAATAGAGTAGGATGGTGTGGAACAAAGCCTACAACTAATACACCTTCACCCTCCTCCATTTCTTCCCAGGCTCAACTCCTTCATTCTCAGCTTCTCTACCTCTTCCCCCAGGAGTGGTGCAAGGGCATGGAGAACTGAGGCTGGGGTCAGTCTGTAACAGCTTCTCTATGCCACTCCTTCCCTCTCACAATTTTCCCTTCCTTCAGCTCGGGTCCTTCCCATCAGCTGCAGTTCCCTTCATCAGCCTGCTCTGGTGTGGTGCAGGGAAATATGTGTTCCACAAAGGTCTTCTCCAGGGGCTGCAGGGGAACTTCTTCAGGGGAACCTCTGCTGCAGCGCTTGGAGTGACTTGTTTTCCTCCTCTGAGCTTGGTGTTCCCTGGGCTGCCAGGGTGATGGGGGCTGGAGCATCTCTTGTATGAGGAAAGGCTGAGAGAGCTGGGTCTGTTTAGTCTGGAGAAGACTGAGAGGGGATCCCATTGATACTTATAAATATCTAAAGGGTGGATGTCAAGAGATGGGGCCAGACTCTTCTCAGTGGTGCCCAGTGACAGAATGAGGGTCAATGGGCACAAACTGGAACACAGGAAGTTCCATCTGAATATGAGGAAAAGCCTCTTTACTCTGAGGGTGACGGAGCACTGGCACAGGCTGCCCAGAGAGGGTGTGGAGTCTCCATCTCTGGAGACATTCAAAACCTGCCTGGATGCAATCCTGTGCAGCCTGCTCTAGGTGATCCTGCTCTAGCGGGGGGGTCTGGACTCAATGATCTCCAGAGGTCCCTTCCAATTCCTACCAGTCTGTGATTCTGTGTGTTGTTTCTCACTCTTTTTGTTCCTTTTTCCACTCTCTGTCCTGTGGGTNCTGTGCTGCCTGCTCTGGGTGATCCTGCTCTAGCGGGGGTGTTTGGACTTGATGATCTCCAGAGGTCCCTTCCAACTCCTACCAGTCTGTGATTCTGTGTGTTGTTTCTCACTCTTTTTGTTCCTTTTTCCACTCTCTGTCCTGTGGGTTTTTTTCTCTTTTTTTAAACCCATTTTCCCCGAGACGCCCCCACCCTGGCCGTGCGGCTGGGCTGTGCCCTGCGGTGGGTGGGTTGGAGCTGGCTGGAACCGGCTGTGTCCGGCACGGGGCAGCCCCGGCCTCTCCTCACAGAGGCCCCGGCACCTCTGCTGCCGCCAGCACCTGGGCATCTGCACCCTGTGCAGCTCCACAGGGGCCCAGATCCGTTCTTTTCTGTCTCATCTGATCTAAACACAGCAGGCAATTTTATCAGTACGCAGATTTGCAGTCACGTGTGGGAACCCTTTCGTCTCTTTCATTCATCCCAGAGTAAGTTCTCTAGTCTACAGTTATTGATCAGGGTCGCTCTGCGGCCAGCGGAGAGAGACAGGTGTGTATCCAGCATGTCCTAAATTATGGATGGGTGGCTGGGCTAGGTATCCCTTCAGCAGGCTTGTCCCTCTCCACTGGTTACAGAGGTGGGGGGGACAAGATATTATTTCCTTCTTTCTTTTCCCTGGAGTCTGCTGGGCGTATACTCTAAACCAGCATGATTCTCTGCCTTTCAGAGAGGAAACAGCCTTTCCTACATGACTATCTGATTTTACTGCTTTGTGGATCAAACAGCTTCTGGAATTTCACAGTCATGGCAGTCTCATTATGGAGATTTGACAGCCCAGTACCACAGCAGGACTTCATGAAGTTCCATGCAAGTTTTGGAGTCTTTGGATCTTGGGTATGGGAGTACATGTGTGTGTGTGTGTGTGTGCATGCATACACTGCTAAAGGGAAGAGGTCAGCGAGCAGGTTTGAGTGCAAGACCTGTGATGATCCACCCTGGTCAATGAACACGTCTTTGGCTCTGTTTTGGACCGCTCCGACTAGCTGCCTCCAAGACAAAGCTTCTCAGGAGGCCCCAAGCCAATCGGTGCCAAATGACTTTTGATTTAGCAGCCGAGACACAGCTATTGCCTGCCCTGTAGCAACATACAGAATACCGTGTGTTGAATGGGCCTGGGGTACAAACAAAGTACTGGGTTTCAAGGAAGAAGTGAGGAAGTGTTTTTAAAAATAAGGATGTGGAATGATGACTCTATGGGAGAGGTCCAATTTCTCAAACAAAGGCATTTGGAGCCATTTGAGATGCCCTGAGGTACCAAACATGTCAGCTGAGTGCTGGGAAACACAGCACAGCGCCTGTGGGGGATTTGCTCCTGGCATGGAAGCCAGGCACCCACTGGGCTATCCTGCGGTGCCTGCAGTCACAACAGGGCCGCATGTTTAGGCAACCGTATCATGCGCTTATTCATTAATCACATTTTCTTTAAGGAATTGATTTCAGAATCTGTTTTGTCTTTTCTTCTTTCTCTATATAGCTATTTAGGGAGTTAGGATATCCTTACTGAAAATGAGTAGCACTTTGCATTATGAGTAGACATTAGTTTCAGTATTATTTACCCCAGTGACAACTCTGCTGATGAATGTGAGAATGGCAAAACCAGCCAAAAATGAATGTATGAGAAAGGGGAATTGTTCCTAATATTCCCTATTAATTTGAATCCCTGTTTGTTTGTTGTTTTTTTTTTAAGAATTTGGAATCACCTAAAACTTTCTCTGACCTGCTTTTTAAATTAATAATTTCTTTGGATTCTCCTGTTTTATAAATTAAAAAAAAAAATCATCCTTGCATTACAAAAACCACATTTTCTTTTAATTTAGTGGCTGCTTTCCAAAGCAGGAAGTTAAGAAAATAAAGCAACTTTATAGCCAGTGTAAGATAAATAGTACTGTCCTAAGAGAGAACACTATTTATACTCCCTTTGTATTTATACTTCCTATTCTGTCCTCTTCCCTATTCCACTGACTGTAATTAAAATCGTAGCTTCTGAAGTAATGTTACTTTCCTTTCCAGTGGTAATGCTGTTTTACTCCCTACAGAAATTATAATGGTGTGATTGCTAGTGTAGGCAAGCTAAAAAAGACAGCTAACACTTTAATCTGTGCCATTTAAATCTGGTCTTTGTAGGTGGGTCGTTATGATGAAACAGGCGATGGTTTCACAAACGTCTTATCATGAGTAGAGTCTTGATGTTGCACATGTTCTGACAATGACAGTGCTGTGCAAAAATACTCATATTTCTGAATGTGTGTCCTCTTTTCAGAAGAAGGGGAGGTGACTTGGGTTTCAGGTGGGATAGAGTCACATAGCACTTACATTGGCTCTTTGTTCAGTCTGTATGGAGAAATACATCCTTAGGGTGCTTGGTTTGTCCTCTGGGCCTCTTCATGGGCACATATGCCTCCTCACTGAGCGAAGAGAGAAACATGTTGCATCATTCATTGGGACTGTATTGCTCACTTACAGTGATACACGTCATGTATAGGGACATATGCCAGGTGCTTAAATTAGCCACCCTAGACCTGGACAGAGGCTATTATATAAAAGTGGTGCTATCATTGCCATCATCATCAAGTTAGCAAAGAAAAACCTGGAAATAATTCCAGCTCATGGACTTCAAGTACGTGGGATCAGATAAGGGACAAAGAGAGGAAACGTTTCAGGGCCACCCTTGTCCTTGGTGGCTGTGTCTACAAAGGAAAATGCATTTGTTCCAGCCGATGCAAAGCAAAATAGCCATGTCGCTGTAGGCGGGTTGCAGTGGTGCTGGGGCAGCAGCCGTGGGCAGCACGTGGGCTGGTTGGTGGGAGTGATCCCTGAGTTGCATCTCCCCGGGACAGCTCACACGTCTGGTGTCACAGAGAACCAGTTGCTTTGTTTCAAAAGAAAGCTGGAGAGATAATTAGTGCTTATGAATTAGCTTAGGGACATTAGATAATTGGGAGTGTATGGGGGGGTGCCAAGATATTTGACAGCGTAAGAATAACTATTATTTCCTAAATTATTCTCCTGTATGAATACTGTGCTGGCTGTGGTAGAGTCCTCCCGAGACACCTGTCCTGCACCAACTACCTAGGTTAAGCCTAACAGAGGGTCTGGATTAAACTGTCGGTGCGCTTTGAGCACCATAGTCCTTTAATGAATCTAATTATGAGGGAATTCATAATGTAGTATTGTTTGTATGTGGTGCTGGGCAGGAAGTTCATGGGACTGAAACCCATTAATACAAAAATCACTCATAAAAAACAGCGACAGAATTATCCTGCTATCATAAACTCGTATCTTTTGGGACTTACAAGTTACTGTAAGCAAATAACTGTTACTGTAAGAAAAAACAAACTGAAACAACGCCTTGTTAATTGGCAAGGCTTTTTCAGGATGAATAAACGCTCTTTCATGCAAATCCAAACAATGCCATGCACAGTGGAGACTGATCCTTATTTAGAATCTACAATCAATATAGGCAAACTGCACAGTCTGAGGCTGCCTCATCACACTCCTTTTGAAGGTGGTAGAGTTAAATCCCTCAGAATACCAGAGCTCCAGGAAGAAAAGGCACTGTCCGATGTCGAATGACATAAAGAAATGCTGATATAAAACAGTGAAACATACCTTCATCCATCCCTTCTCTAAAGCCAGCGACTGGTTTGAGTAAAGCTCAGTCATACCTAGAGCTTTTCCAATCGGCAATGTGCGTAAGAGCTGTCTGGCAGATGTGGAATAAATCCAAGAGAAATGCAGGACACGCTGGACAGGCTGCACGTGCAGCGCAAGGGGCAGTGCTCGCTCTGCCTGTCTGCTGCTGCTCCCTGGAGCTGTTAGGTGAAAGTGGGTGGCCAAGAAGGGCACCTTGCAGGAGACGGGACCGAGCTATTGTATAGCCGGCAACCCCAGATATAAAGTTTTGACCTGTGCCAGAGCTACCAGACATCCAAAAGTCACAACCAAACCTATAAATGTATCAAAATATGCCTAGAGGGAGCCTCTCAGGAGAAAGGGGTGAGGGCGGGGAGGGAGAGGGGGCACGTTCAGAAGAAATGGAAAAGCTCACTACATGCTAGAGTGACTGCAGACAGTGACATGAAACAGATCTCTCAACTCTTCTCGGTGTTTTTGAGGCTAGAACAGTTCTTTTTTAAACATCGTTAATTTTTGTGAGCTTATAAATGTTAAAATGTGATCAAAGTAACAGTTTGTTCATTAATAATATGCTCTAGAACTGAGCAGCGATTCCTAATTGCGGAATGGGTAGTACTCAGCCCGGCTTTCTGATTGGCTTTAGGGAGCTTGAATGCACGGCCTTATTTCACTGCAAAGCCCTGGCAGACTTTGCACATTAAAATTCTAAACTGTCTAAGTAGGTGTGAAACTAATTTTGTGTTTATTTTTTAAAAACCACCTATGATCATTTAGGGCCATCCACTTCACTTTGGGAGGCCCTTACCTAGCTGCAGGTGGGCCCTAGGAGACAATAAAGCCCACCTCAGAGAGGATAATTTCTTCAATATCATAACCTGAATATTTATAGCTTCTGGAATCGTTGTAGCTACTTATCCATGTTTCCAGCCACAACTTTTCTTAATAAGAAGGGCTTTGAAAAACTTGCTAAATCTGGACATAAAAGGAAACAGAAGTTTTCCTAGTGCAGTGGAATTTTTTAAAAGTCACATAGTAACTTTATTGATGAAACAAGGAAGAAAGCACTTTTCCACCAGACTTTGCAGAGCTTATTTACAAAACACAAGATTTTTTCATTAATGTGTAGGCAAGGCACAGTCATGACGAGGTTTCCTGCAGAGTGAGGACACTTATGTGGCTAGTCATTTCATCAGTGGGTTATCTTATTCCTTTGCTTGTGGTGTTTTAATATGTTTATGAGAGGCAAACCCTGGGGGGGGGTAAAAGGACTTACAGAGAGATGAAAGAACTCAGAGACATTTTGGGTTTTTAGAGTTTTATTTAACATGTGAAAATGCGTGCTACATCCTATTTACACAAATGCAAAAATGTTTGCAAATCACCTTGTGCATCTATAATTCATATCTTGACTGACTCTGCTTTGCAGTTTGCTTAGTCACTGACAGAGACAAGCTCCAAGTCACCAAAATTGGTCAGTGAAGTCCAAGGAGCACTGAAATGATGCTGGCTGACTGGATCTCACCCTCAGATTCAGATGCCTGATTTTGTGTATCTAAATAAAAGTGTCTGCAAGTAAACTAAAGAGCCAAGTTTCTTTTCCTGTCAGTGGAGAAGCACTGAAGTAATTTTATTCTTTTTATTTATTTACTTATCAAACTCCAAAGTTCTGAAGATGGACAGCCAGGAGGACAGCCAGGATGTAGGTGCTAAGCAGTTGTGTGTCTCCTCTCAGCATGAATGCCAACAGAACTACAGGTAAGAGTGCAGATAAAAATCAATGCCACTATCAAAATTTTCAGAAATGGAGCCAAATTTTCAAAGATCCTGCAGCAAATAACTTCATTGTTCTCTGTAGGGGTGGTAGGATGAAAAATGCTTTTACAAATGTGGCCCTTCTCACTCAGAGGTACAGAAAGATCCTCACACCACCAAATAGGTTGACTTTAGCTGCTGAATGAGGTTTCGAACTTAGTGCAAGCAGGTTATAAATCATCTGGGGAAGCTGTAATGCCTTATTGTGAATGACTAGGAAGCATTGCAGTTCTGTGCAAGTGCATTGTAGGTATGCTTAATAGGCTACTATGTATGTTTATGTTTATATTACTGTCTCTACTTGTGTTATTACTACATTTATAAGTGTAGGGACTAAAAGCTGAAGTATCATTTTCCTACTATGTATTGTCCCTCTAAATCAGGACTAATGACTGTAAATACGTAAAAAGAGTGAGTCAGCAATGCCAGTCTCTGTCCTGTGAGTAAATAATTGCTCTGGAAACTATCTACCATCAGTTCAACATCTTTTACCTTAAGATATTAAAAAACAAGACACTGCTGTTTCCAGCCATGGGGACTTCTCTCTTTAAGACAAATCTCGCAAATAATAGACTGTGAACCAGATCCCCCCTGCCTTTGTATCCAGAAAGAGGAGGCTTTGGTTCTTTAATTAAGTGGTCCGAATCCTTTTTCTTTTTTTTCCACAGGGTTGGAAAACTAAAATAAAAGGACTGATTGATTATAACAACAAGCTGAACACCAGATGTTTTATGAATATATGGCTTCCCCAGCCCACACCCATGTGCATGTAAGAGAAAAAGAAAAACAAAGGACTGTTTATAATTGTCAGAATATTAAAACCTTTGCTTATTCAATGTTCTTTCTTCGCTGGCCTGTTCATGCAGCCAAAAAATTGATTTATGACATAGACCATTCATTGCTTGAGTTTTGCTTTCCAAACTTGGTAGAAGTATTTCATAGCCATAGTCAGATGTCTTTCTTTATGTAAATTTTGATAATTTGGAGGCTATCTTTAAACCAGTTCCTGAAACCGCAGGCCGTAATAACTCATTTGGATTCATGCGCTCTGCTCAGTCCCATGAAGACAAATTGCCGGGTTCGGTGTCCTTTGCCAAAAGAGAGGAACATTCCCTTCTCCTGTTACATAACACTGAGACACTTGAGCAGGAGAGACAGGAACCAAGGCTTGCTGACTCGCAGGTATTCTGCAGCTTTGGGGCTTTCTGCCACGCTTTAGAGTATCTTTTATGGAAATCCAAATACTGTTCTCCTACAAATTTGCGAACGAAGCGATTACTAGTGCATCGGCCTTTCCCAGAAAGAAAGGCTGTGGACCAAAGCTTTCCTGCTGTACCCATGCAAACACTTCCGTTTGTTTTTAAAGGATTTTTTTGTTTCAGCAATGCAAGAGTTGGTCCAAGAACATATTAGAAAAAAAGTTCATCATACTGTTTTATAGTTTCTATGAAAATCCAAGGTTGTATTTCCAGAGCTGTCAAAGAGCAAAATCCTTCTCAGGATTCATTACTACCTTTAACTCCTTGGCTGACAAAGTACCTGAAAGTGGGGTTTTTTTTCATGGCATTGCTGCTTTCATGGGTTTATTGTTTCACATCATTTGATAGTGTTCTAAAACACACTTCAGATTTCACAGGTTGTTTTGAGCCTGAGGCAGCCACACTTTAAAGACAGACAGTTAAAACCAGAAATTATGCATTAGCAGGAAACAGTGGCCTCGCGCAGGTAGGCTGTTGGTAGCCCTGCAAGGCTACTGTTAGCTTGAACTAGGATCTTGAACTGCCTGAACCCATGCTTTGCACGTGCTACACTTAGGTGTAACTGAGAAATGACACGACTGCCTTGTTTAAGCTGTGAGATGGCTAAAAACCTGTCACACAAAATCCCCTGCTTTTCTGTTTGAACTGTTCTTCAGCAGTTTTTATAGTCTGTATATTTAAATTGAGATAACTCCCTTAGTATTTTCCCCAACTTAAATATATACACATACGTGCGTGAGTTTAGCTTCGTCTCTGAGAGGAGCAAGGCTTAGGCCATCACATGGCGAAGAGCATGTCCATATGTCTTGCTCATTCCTCCTCCGTAATAGCTTTTGAACTAGTTGCTATGTGACAACCAAAACTAACAAGCAGGAGGTCCCAGAAGCCCTAACTTCCTACACATTTTATGGAAACTGATGGCTGCAGAGGCAAGAAAAACCCAAATAAGGGCTGCTACTGAGGGAAAAGCCACTATAATCCAGCTCTGTAACGTTTGAAGGGATTGCAGGTGACCAGTTTGCATGCACTGCTGGCTGCAGGACAGTACCTCTCACTGCTTTCTTGACCAAAGAGCTGAGTGCCATGGGAGGCATCTCAGGGGAGTGTGAAGGGACACGTGGAGTAGGAGCGCACAGGTAAACAAAGCTAGTTCATCCCACTGCTCACTGAACCATTTATGCGTATATCTGTACATGTATAGCATGATGAAAAATCTGAACAGGTTTTATATGTACTGCTGAGGGCATGAGAACTGATCTCTCCTGGTATCAAGTTGGCATTGGCCAGCTGAGGATCTTGGGGTTTTCTTAGGCAGTATTTAACCAAAGAAGGAGAAAAAGGGAAAAGAGAGGATTCGAATCATAGGCTAGTTATTTCCGGGACTTAAATATTTTGTTAGTTTACTCGACTTCGCAGACTAGAGTTCAAGACTTCATTCTAATGGACAGATCAGCATTTTTTTTTTTTTCTGGTGCAGATATGGAGACAAGATTCTGTCCGCACACTTATTCTCAGCAAGACCATCAAATAGGCTATAAAGTTCCTCCTCAATCTATAAGCGGAAATGTCTGATAATACATAAATGTTTATCATTCTTACACTTAAAATAGAAGCACCAGGATTGCCTTTTACAAACAAAATTTTAGAGTCCCTGATATTAAAATGCTGAAAAAGTACATCAGGTTATGCTTTAGTCTAGAGAAAACGCAGTGTATTTTTAGCCCCTTTACTAACAGTTCTAATTTCTTGTTGAAATAATATATCCATTTAAGAAAGGGTCATTGGAAGACTACCAAAACCAAAGTTAGAACATTGAATTTTAGTGTAAGGCATGTAATAATCCTGATTATTCCCAGTAATAAGTGGAAATTAATATCTTTCTTTTTTTCGTTTGTATTTTTCCTCCTAATATGCAGTCATGGATTGAAAAAAACCCTTGTGAACTAAGGTGTGGCTTCGTTTTGAGCACCTGATAGCAGTGCACGTGGTCTTTCTATAAAGCTCTGTATTATACAAATCTATAGACATTTATAGTGCTCTGTAGTATTGTCACTGAAAATGAGATTTAAAGATTTCAGCAGCTGACATATGCTAAGTGGTTAGCACAGGCCCAGTTCTTCAGTATCACCTTTGACAGACATTACCATCTCCTCTATTCTTGTTTAAACATTCATTTAACTGTACTCCAACCCGAATCTTTGCAAGTATCTTGCATTAAATGTGTATATAAAATATTTGGTGGTGGGGACAGTAATAAGAAAATGACAGACTGGGAGCATGGTTTCCCTCCAGGCTCTCCATATATTCTTTGAAGAAAGCGAGGCACCGGCAAAATGCAGTTAAAGGTTTTGATGGGTTAAGTCACACACTCTGTCAAGGAATGGATCATTATCAGCTGTATCTGTACCACTGGCTCCTCTGCAGGTCTGTGCAGTCCTTGAGCCGGGAGCCGCTGCAACCAGCCTCAGGAGGCCCACGCAACAACGCTTCCCCAGGCAGCTTCAGAAGGCAGGCAGGGGGTTCAGCGTGTCATCGTACATCCCACCCACGGGTGACACTGGTGAGGTCGACCTCCGTCTTATCAACACTTTACCACTGAAGAGGAGAGAGTGTGTGAGGTTAAGGGTTAGGGTTAGGTCTTTGGAGGTTTAGGAGTAGAGCTGATTTGGTGCATTCAGATTCTTCTGGTTGCAGTGGGAGCTGCTCATGAAGCTGTTCCTAAAATCTCCACAAAACCATTACTGGACTCTTTGTTCAAAATCCTCAAAGCTATTCAGGTATCAAGCACTCAGTACTTACAAGAGTCCGTGTCTCACTTTACCCTGTGTAAAGAAATGTCTTAGAGTTGTGCCACGTGTCATGGGAGCTAAGATGTGACTCTCATGGAGTCCCCATAGCTGTAGGGAGCAGGTGCTCTGACTGTGCGTTTTCTGCCGGCCTGCTTCAATGTCATATCAGAAAGTTTCCTTTACAAAGGGTTGTATTTCCAGATTGTATACCTGATTTCATCTGAACTTACATTGAAATATACCAAAATTCCTAAAGATTTGCATTTGTCTATGTAAAATGCTTCTCTCAGTAAATAAATGTGGATTTATAGAGCCTATGTTTTTAGCAAAAACTGGAACAGCTGAATTGACCATGATCTAAAAATATGCTATGTAGCCATCCAGCTACTTGTATCAAGGCTGAGGAGTGGACAATGTAACTGTGAATAGCTGAGGGTGGTTGTTTTTTTTCCCAAAAAGTGAAGAATGGAAAATACATGAAATATCAGACAGTTTGGCAGTTAAAGCAGACAGAAGACAGAATGAGGAATCGTGATATAATAAATAGACAAGGGGAAGAAATAATTCTTTCTCTGCTTTTTCCACGCACAGGAACACTTAGATGCAACTTCCTTTTTTTAAACGCGCCTATGTCAAATGCACGAGGACCCTGATAATGACATTAATACTAACAAAAGAGGGAATTTGATAGCCTAAAATGTGCACACTGCGATTGCAGATTTATTTTACACAAACCAGATAGTATCAGCCAAAGATAATCCCTGTCACAGAACAGAGACAGTGTTTCTTATTCAAATATAGAACTCTGCTATATATAGCCTACTTTATAAACTTTATTCTTCAGAGATGAAATTATTTAGCTCCTTATGAGGTATAATAGTGTAGTCCAAAGCAAAAGCACCTTTCAATGCTGATCACCTTCATCAGGATGCATTTCATTATGCTCCGTTTCTAACTTGATGGGTAACAAGACAACTACTTTGATTACATTCATTAAAGGAAAAGAAGAAAGAAAAATAGGAAAGCAGGTGGAGAACAAGGTTTTTGAGAGTCCGTCCTATCCTGCTTTGGTTTTGAGACCCACACAGTGCAGATACAGGCAGAAGCACAGCCCGTGGAGGTGCCCACCTTTTCTCCAGCAACCCAGAGCTCAACGCACCTGAGTGTAATTGCATGAGCAACGCCTGAATGGAGGAAATATCCATTGCTTCTCCAGTAGAAGTTGGGATACCACTCGAAGTGGAAAAAATCCCACAGATCAGAGGGAGAATAGTTTACCCCCCTTCAGGTCCAAATTCTAGTGCTAAATGTATTGGCTGGTGGTGAAGGAGGGACATATGTATATTCAAATGACTTTGCGTCTAGCTCATGAGATCTAGGCTCAAGGTTAGGACTTTTCACTAAGGAATTGAATTCTAATAACTAAATGATAGGGTCCATGAGAGAGGCCTTATTTTTCTGCCCTACTGAATTTGGTGCATTTGAAATTAATATGGATCAGGTGAAGAAAAAGACTAGAGGTTTATAGTGCGGATAGCTGGGAGAGAAAGGTCATTCTTTGACTCCAGTCCTGGTGGCTCCCATTTGTCATGCAAAGCAGAACAGCTTTCCACAGAAAAGCTCATGTGTCTGCTAGGCTGGTTATGTGCTCTGGAACATTGAAGGACACATTTTAAGCTCACAAACTGAGGTAAAAGGAAGATTTGAACTTTGGCTTCCTATATTGAATAGTATTATCCTAACCAGTAAGACATATGCCTCCTCTGATCTGTGAATTGTTCCAAATCTCCTTCACAAATGTAACCCCACTTTAGAATTATTTTTTTTTAGACACTTAGCTGTGCCAATGTGTAATTTTTGAATGTTTTCCTCATTTTTTTGTGCCAGCACAAATTTGCCAAATCTGATTTGCATTGAAGAAACTCTTCCACTTGAAATTGCTGTGTTGTTTTTTTGGTTTGGTTTGTTTTGTTTTTTCCTTTTGTTTGTTGTTCTTGTTGTTGTTTGGTTGGTTTTGGGATTTTTTTTTTGGGGGGGAGGGTTATTGATTTTTCCCCATAAAATAAATTCATTATTGAAAATAACTCCTTGGCCACCCTATAGTAAAGCATTCCTGGGTATGTTATAGGAGACCAATGCATTCTCCTCAGTGCCTGAGCTCCTTGTTCAGTGCACCAGCTCTCCTCTCCCCAGTTTCTGAGGCAAGCTTGGCAGATTAATTCCATATTAGCCAAAGAGTGTGATCAGAGGGCCAAACACAGTGGAATATTAGTTTTCCATGTGCATAAGCCCCTGAAGTGAGAGGTGTGAGCACGCTGGAATTTTCTAACCCTACAGGGCAGAAGTGTAAAGGGAGAGATTCAGCCAGGGAGCAGCATAAGCTGCCAAGTGTTCAGACAGGAATAAGAGAGGAATCTCTGGCTGCTAGTGCTAATCCTCCCAGAGCTACAGTTTGCTGATGGCACTGCCAATCATTCTTACTTTTTTAGTGCACTGCTTTCCCATATGCCTTTATTTATTTATGTATTTCCTGTAGGATTTAAGTCATTAGAAATTCTGAAGCTAATGGATTTTCTTGTTGATGCATTGTGATGTCAAGACTTATACAAGTGCCATGGCCCGACGTTACTGCATTTCTCTAGTTGATGTTTACCTAATGCTAAATAAGAACATTGTTTTTGAGGGAACTTGTTCAAAGATGGGAAATATGGGAAATTTCACGTACCAACAGAATGAGTGAGTGAGAAAAATGGTGTGACAAGCGTCTTTGTAGAGAGGTTTTTCCCTCCTGCATTTTAGAGCAATGCAGAACATCCGGAACCATGGAGGTTCCCAGAATTTTACTTGAAACAAAACAAAGGCCCCTGTTTCTTTTCAGCTTGAAACCACCTGATCCTCATCTGAACCTGGAAGGCTGATATTCTCTTTGTTCTCCGCTTCAATCAATTAGGTGGACGTGCACAGATTTTTTGAATCTGCTTACTGCTTACTTATGACACCAGAAGGATGTTCCAAACTGGTGGTCACTGAATTCTTTTACTTAAATCAAAACATTCTGTGGAAATCTAAATGTAACCATCTTTTCTTTTCCCAAGACTGATAATAAGCAGACTCATAAACTAAAGAGGTACAGTATCTCTTTCCAATAGAGTGTAAAGACAGAACCGCATCATATATTTAGGCTAGCTGGTAGAGGCTAAATTCAGTCCTCTGCTGCATTCTTTGGGATCATATTGAACTCAATGAGAACCACCTGCAAACAGAATTTGACCCCAAAATGAAAGCCTGGCCACAGATTTGATTTGAATTACTTGACTTAAAAGTGAGGTAGGCTTTTTTTTTTGGTAGTATTTTTGGAGTAGTTGTAATAGTAATAATAAAGACAGGACATTTCTCTATGGAATATGTAAGAAAATATTTAGAAATACTTTTGGAAAATAGTGATGACCTGCTGTGCTGTGCCATTTTTAAAAATGTGCCATTTTTCTTTGGTATACTGGAGCTATTATACTTGAGATAGCAGGTTTTTTTCTTTGGTGCCATATGACTCATAAATTCACCTGGGCATCGGTTTACAAATGGGTGGAGTCTCGTTCAGAAGCAGAACACTGTCTGATCTGCTTCGGTTTAAGCAAACCTGTGCACCCGCCACACACTGCGATTAACTTGTTTTTAATGTCTTGTTAAACGACAAAACATGCAGGTTAAGAAATCTGTTTTCTACTTTGTTTACAAGCAAGAAGTTAAAAGTTGTGACAATCGTTCGATAATAATAGTCTCAAGAAAAGAAAAGTAAAGCTTCTCACTGGCTTAAGCCTAACGTACTTCTGTCAGTTCTACTGCAGGTAAGAGGATGACTGGAAAATTTGGTCTAACTTTTCTTGAGTTTTCCTTAATTTCCTCAGTTAATCATGGTAATAGTGAAAAATGTGCATTCCGTTACTTAACGTACACCTGACTATGTGCCTGCCAGTGAAGCATCATGACTTCTGAGGTCAGAATATCTCTGGTTCATGTTCCTTCTAAATAATAGTCCAGTGGTGGCAGCAACGTCTAGTTGTTAGAAGCTAAAAGAAGTACCCTTGAAATATTTCAAATACTCTCATGTACTTGAAACACTCATTTAATAAATGTGTAATCTTGAACAATGGAAAGTGTGAGTGATTAAAACATGTACACTCATCTTTTGAAATATAGTTTCTCTCTCCTCTTTCTTTGTCCCCTTTGTAATCAGAAAAAAAAACATGAGTGAATTGTACAGGCACCTGAGAGATGTGTACCTAAAATTGAGTGACTGGATGCCAATGGTATTTTCAAGGACATGGGAGACATTGACTTAAACTGAGGACTGAAACCACTAGAACATGTTCTTAGGCATATTCTCACTCCCCTTGTTCTCTTCTGCTCCTTCAGTCCCTCCTCATCTTTAAAAAGTGTTTGATTAAATAGAAGAGCTCTCTTGCTTTTTGAACAGTTAGCCATTTAGGGCCAGATCAGATACCTTTTCTTAGAATGAGTAGTACCCTCCTCCACAAGAGTCCTTAAGATTGCAATAGTACTAATGGCAGCGTACGGTGTTCCTTCAAAGTAACAGTATTCTGGCCATTAAAAAGCATACCTGCTATAAGGTCACTTATGCAAGATGTTTCCATTATGTACTGCAAATGTACAATTATCAAAGGTAGTTTGGACATCAAACGATAGCATGAGCTAAGCAAGCTTTCCCAGGACCCCAAACACTGGTGTGAATAGTCAAACTACGTAGAAGCATGTATGTCAGAGTGGTACTGGTACCAAAGGGAGCTCACTTGGGTACATGCCAGAAGTAGGGAAACTCTCTCGTCCAGGCTTCAGTATGGATTAGCCACGTACACTCTCTTTCCCCTTGTGGACACTGGATTAGAAGTTGCACTGTGGACTCACCTCAAAGTATGTGGCTTGGCTGTATCTGCACCATCTTGCTCCAAACCCCTTGTGAGTGAAGGTCACAGGCTCTCAAAGCATTGCCTTTGCTTGATTGTCACTAAAAGGATAGTTTTACTTCACTGGCTTTGCAGTGATCCTGTGGTCTGGTACAGATGATACTGGAGCAGATTTTGAGAAACAGGGTGACAGCGTCCAGAGGGCACCCACTCTCCAGAAAATTTGGCTGCCTGGGCTCAGAGCCAGCATAGAGATGATTTAGATGTTGTCCTGGTTTTGCTGGGATAGAATCATAGAACTAATTTTCTGCAGAGAAAGCTGCATTTTAGAGCAGACTGCAGCACTTAATTCTGTGAGAACAAAGTTGATAAGGCACTTTGATTAAGCTTATGGCCAGGTATGGAATGCCGGTTTCTGTAGTGATTAAGGTCTTGAGGAGTCTTGAGACAGCCAGGTGCAGAAGCTAGGAGGGGCGAAAGCCAGGGCATCTGACCCAAGCTGGCCAACAGAAATATTCCATACCATAAACGTCACGCTCACTATAAATTAGGATATTCTCTGGGATGACCCCCTCTAATGGCTGCCGTCCCTGGAGGGTCTCACCAGTTGTTCTGTTCCCGAGACCCACCCTCTGCTCCCGAGACCTCCACTGCCTGACGTGGTGACTGTCACGTGTTGGCTGGAGCTGCGCTGCTCGCTGTGTGCAGCATCAGCACTCCCTGCTGAGAGCGTGCAGTTCACCATCCCTGTACCGGCTGTGTATAACCTGCTGTATTTTATACTGGTATTGGGGTTATTAAGACTTTTGTGCTTTTATTAAATCTGTTTCTATTTCAACCCACACATTACCTTTTCTTTTCCCAATTCCCACTCCTCACGTGAGGGGGGGCAGCATTGGGAAACAAAACAACTGTCTAAACCATGACAGGCGTCCAGCCATGACACACCTCAGTGGGGCTGCTTCTGCTTTGCTTGGGAGCTGCTTTTACGCTCTGGCTCTCATCCCTGGTCTCTGCCTCAGCTATACTGGAGCTATGCCTGTGCCTTGTCTTGTATCTCTCCAGTTTGGACCTTGATCCTGATCCACTGACTTGACTTTGTTGCTTGGCCTGACACCTGGCTCACCAGTATGGATTTGCAGAGTGATTAACAGGCTCTCAGTTGATGCTGATCACCATTCCTGGACCTGCCCTGCCCTGCCCTGCCTGAGTGCTGTGGGGCTGGGTCCCTCATCAGGCAGGCTGACCCATAGCTCTCAGGCTGCCTTCCCTCTCGGTGCAGGCTGTTCTCACTGCTTCCTGGCCCACAGCATCGCACCCAGCTGTGCGCTGCAGCAGTGCTGACATCACATCTGATCTACAACTTTGTACTGCCTACCTAACAGAATGAGAAAACTTGTGCTTATGGACCATCTGACCTGTCTTGCGTGATCAGCTTAAATGAAATACCTTCTGCCCTGGAAGTGCCTGCTTCTCTCTGTTGATTAAAAAATGAGCCTTTAAAAAGTCCATGAAATATAAGCATGCACTTTGTAGCTTTTGAAATTTGGACAGATGAGTCCCAGTATGGTGTCCATACCTGGCTCTGATCAACTGTTGATCAGATTGTTTGTTTCCTATATTCTACTGTAAATGTTTAGGTTATTATATTCACTGGGGCAAAAGCTGTCTCTTACTGTCGAGGTCTGTAGACCACAACACATGATATCCCACAACCTGGACATTGGGGCACTACTGTAATACAAATATTATTTTCAGTGTTACATGCAGTAAAAATATACTAGCTCTCTGTGGCTAAAATTATATGGAGGTCAACCCCTAATTTCAGAAGAGTAATGCAGTTTAGTAAAATTTTGAACTAACACCTCTTCCCCCATTTGTGCTATTGAAGCACTTTGTGCACTCCTACCAAATTTCCAGAGGGCTTGGGGTGATAGGGAAGAGCTTGGGTAGTGAACCAAAGAATCTGTGACTCTATCAGTTCTAGCAATTAGAATCCTTTTTATTCTCTGTGAACTGTCTATTCAGTTTCCATAGCCTCCTTCGGGTCCAGAGAAACCAACTACTCTCCTAAGAGAAGATGATACTAGCATTACTACCACCATGTCATCTCTGAGTTGACAATGTTCTCTACTGTGGACAGTCTAATTTCTAAATCTGAAGGTGGTATTGTCTAACCACATTCGGTCAGTACATCATCTCCTTTGTGTTTATGGCATTTGGTGACTTGATGGTTGCCTGCTTGAGATATTAATTAAAAGAGTAGTTCAGAATTTTTAAAAGTAGATTTGAAAGGTTAGTTGACAGCAAGAACCAGCTTGATTTTAGAAATTTCCAAGAGTGTGACAGCTCCCATATATTTGAGCTACAGCCAGTTTCTTTTCCTTGACCATCCTTACTTATCAGGCTGTGTTTGATTTTAAGCCCTTGTCCTGGGAGCTCATAGGTTTCCGTTCCAGTCTTTTCTTTGTTTTCATTCTTCTGGAATGTGAACATAGATCCTAAAAGCCCTGTTTGGCTACAGACGTGTCCAAACCTCAGCTACTGGGAGCCTGTGATGTGTTTCTTTGCTTGCTAGTCATATTCAGCATGGGGTTATAATTTTGCTTTTTGAAACTTCTGTGCATGAATTGATGAGTTAATCTAAATGAGCAGGTCAAATAATTCGCAGAATTGCCTGCCTCTTGTTAGCCTGAGGGTTGGGAGCACATGAATGCTCTCAAATCTGCATCTCCCACATGGCATCCCATTGCTGTGCCCACTTGAGTCAAAGGACAAGAAGCAAGTACTCCTTTGAAGTACTACCTTAAACAAGAGATAAGGAATAGTAAACTTAACTGAAGCCTAACTGATGGCAAACAATTCTGTCTTCTCATGCACAATAAGCAATTGCCGAAACTGTCTTTCAACCCGCGTAATGTAATCATGACAGCAATCAACCAAGCCCAGTCTCTTTTTTTGCACTTCCCATGTTATTCTTTTACTTCAGCAGATCTTCCCTATAAAACTGAGTGATAAGACTTTGCAGTTGCATCCATGTTTCAGAAGAAACAGTGCACGAGGTAATGACAGGTTTCGTCACCATAGCGGTGGCTGTAAACAGTTCCTAAGCTTCCTGTTCCTGAGTGATATTGCAGTGGCTTCCTGCAATTACACAATATATTGTCATGCAGATTAGCTACGGGTCACTGCATGGGGATAGGAAACTTCAGAGGTTTCTGTTGAACCTGTCAGGTTGGCAGATCTAACATAATGTTGGGATCCCCTCCAGCATTCCTCTCCGTAATCCACACAGTTTATTGCAGGCTTTCTCCGAGAAGGGGGTGTAAAACAAGTTGTAGTGTTCCCCTGAGGAAATGCCCCAAATGCCTGGTTTAGGAACAGGCATTCAGACTCTGTCATTCCTTGAGGGAAGATGAGGACTGCAGGCTTGCAGGAAAGCAAGCTGAAGGAAACTGCTGGGATACAGAAGTGTCTCTTTTGGGACGACAGTAGAGTTTGAAACCCTTATGGACTTGGTCTGTCTTCCTCTGAAAAAAGAACATAACAAACATGCATGTGTAACTCCTGATCTGGGAGTGAAATGAGAAAGACAGTGAATGTGTGGCTTTTTCATTAACGTGCTAAGGACAAAGCTGGGGAAGAGATGTGCTTCCTCATGCTTAGGAGCTGGCATTTAACAGTGGTCTTATTATATATCTAAAATCAGGGCAAATATCCAATAAACCAAAGAGCTGAGCAGGAGACATCAGAAGCAACCCGTGAAGTTTAGAAAGGGTCAGCTGAAAAAAGGGCTAACGTAAGCAAGGAAGGAACCAGTCACAGTCTGTCTGTCTGCAGTTTAGAAAATCTCACACATCCAAAGTAAAGGACAATGTATTTGGAGTACAAACCACATGCTGATACTGTAATATAAGCCACGTATACTCAGAAGTGTAAGTGCAGATCACATTTAATACGGATAAAGAACATGATTGGGAGCCTTTATGAGAGAACTAGACTTAAGAATTAAGTCTAGGATTAGAAACAGACATGTCATGAGCCCTATCAGAAAGCACAGAGGTGTGCTGTGGTAAGATTAGACAGAGTTTTGGGGATCTAGAAAAGCTGCTTGCTCTTACTCCTGGTCCCTCACCATGGTGTTTTTGTATGTATATGTTGTGGTTTTACTCCAGCCGTTGGCTGGGCACCACGCAGACGCTCACTCAGTCCCCCCCCATCGGAAAGGAGGAGAGAATCAGAAGAGTGAAAGTGAGAAAAGTCGTGGGTTCAGGTACAAGAGTTTAATGAGTGAAGCAAAAGCCGCGTGCACAAGCAAAGCAAAACAAGGAATTCATTCCCCACTCCCCACGGCAGGCAGGGGTTCAGCCATCCCCAGGACAGCAGGGCTCCGTCACGCATAATGGTGACTTGGGAAGACAAACGCCATCACTCCAAACGCCGCTGCCCTCCCTTCTTCTTCCCCCCAGCCCCTTACAAACCAAGCATGATGCCATATGGTATGGAATATCCCTTTGGTCAGTTGGGGTCAGCTGCCCTGGCTGTCCCCTCCCAGCTCCCCGCACACCCCCAGCCATCCCGCCGGCGGGGCGGTGCGAGAAGCAGCAAAGGCCTTGGCTCTGTGTGAGCATCGCTCAGCAACAGCAAAAACATCTCTGCACTATCAATGTTTCCAGCGTTCCAAAACACAGCCCCATACTAGCTACTGTGAAGAAAATTAACTCTTTCAGCTGAAACCAAGACATTGTATAATCAATTAAATTGTGTAGCAAATGTGAGTGATTCCAAAGGACATTAGCCATCTTTCGAGATGTTCTTTTTGGAGGACCTTAAAAATATTTTCTCCTTTTTAATGGGATCATCTCTGAGAGGAGTTTACATTTTTCCTACCTTCCTAATAGACAAACTAATTGTCTATGATAATATCAGCAACTCTCTCTATTAATCTTTTCCCTGCTGTTAAGGGATATTGTGATTTACAGGCTTGACAGTACTGTGAACATCTAAAAAACTACTAGAAAGGCAGCAGAAAACTGGACAAGTCTGGGAATGCTTTGGTTTCTCTTCAACTCCTTTCAGTTAAACCTTCTGCTGAAGGCAGGAGTTCTGGTCCAGGCAACCCAGAAAGGCCACTGCTCCCTGTTCTCTGGTGTTACTGTGGTGGAAGAAGGAAGCATATACTTATATTCCGGTCTTGTTTTAAGCATTCAGTAAAGTAACTGATATGAAAAATCCTTTTTTTTCCCCTTTTTCTCTGAGTAAACCTACAGAAATTGTTTTTAAAAAACGCTTCCCACTCGTGCTCAACAGATGTCTGTCCCCCCTTTCTGCATCCCCACTGCTGCAATTATCTTCTTGAAGCCATATGGGGAGGAGCACAGGCCAGACATTCACTGAATTGACTCATTTATTAATCATTATCTCTTGTAAGAATGAGCAAATTTACTGGCTTGTGTCTGAACAAACGTTTTCTGCACAGATTCTACAAGTCAGCATTTTCTGAGGCTGAAAGAGCCTAAAGATGAGAAAAGCACTGCCTCCCTCCATTAACAGTGCTTCCCCCAGAATCTGCTGCTTACTCTGAGTAGCCAGAGCAGCCGCGATGTGGTTTGTGCTCTGGCAGAGGCTTTGTGCATGCAGAACATCTTAACTTCTGTCATGGTAGAGGACTGTGTTCTAACAAGCTGGTTGAAGCTTATGCTTCAGCTTGTCATGGTATGTTTATTTAAAGGCTTAACAGCTTGCCATGGTTTCACTTGATGTTATTGTTAATAGGAAGTGTTTTGTTTTGACTCTCTTTCCTTCCTGACTTAGGGTCCCTTTTGCATCATGGCTGTCCCCAGACCTTCCTTTGCTCTCTTTCGACGTGTTCTGCGGTCATATCTGCGCAATCAGGTAGGCAGCACAGGGATCACGACAGCTAAAATCAAGGCCAAATTGATCACAGGCTGCCTCAGAGTAGGGCTGGCCAGATTTTAAATCTTCTGTTTGGAAGAATTTTTCACATATAAAAATATCTTTTAAGCCTCAGTACTCTCTCTCTCCCCCACCAGAGGCAAACTCTGGTGGAAAATCTTTTGGGGAAGTATTACAGAAAATTCAGGTTTCATCTGTCATTTGAGTTACAATAATGTGATATATGACTTATCTTAAAATGAAACATTTTACAGAAAATAGAAATTAAATACCTACATTTCTGAGAAGAAAGCAAAACCCACCCAGACCCTTTATATATTTCACTGGAATTAAATTTTAGAGTGGAAGAATATGGCTGAACCAAAATCTGTTAAAGTGAATGGCGTGACTCCTCTTGACCCTAGCAGCTTCTGGGTCAGGGCCGACCCAGTGAACCCCAAAGAGGGCCATTTAGTAGGTAGTTGATTGGTGTAACCAAATTGTGAGAACAAGTACAGTAGCTGCAGTGGGCTGATGAATATAGCTAAACTGCTGTTCTCTAAACAGTCAAATAGCTAAATATCACTTAAGTGGCTTGGCTTAAATTACCTTGGAACAAGTTACTGTGAAAGGGAAATGAAAGCATATAAATGAGTCTGGGACACTTGTATTCGTTTGCGGAGAAGTGAGGGAAACAATTAAGATAAACCAGAAAATGGCAGGCGTGTTGAGCCATATGGCCCTTTCCTGTTTCTAACACTTCTTTTGTTTAACTTTTCCAAAGCAATTTTGTCACTATTATTACTGTGGTTGTTTCAGTTTTAAACATGTTTTCCTAGCATTCAATCTTTTCCCCAGCTGCCCCTCTCCAAAAAAAAAAGAAAAGTAAAAAGAGAGAGAAGAGAAGAAAAAAAGTCCCAACACAATTAAAAATAAATGCTGTAAAAGTCTTTAAGATGCTCTTTGGCTCATGTTGCCTTTAAAACTTTGCACTGTATGCTGGTTTCTTTTGTTTTTGCTTTCAGCCTGTTTTGCCCAGCTGTTGGGCACTCCTATGTTCTGCTATAGCAAAACAGATGCGGGCTACAGATCACATGGACTGCTCCAGTTGAATGAAAGCAGCTTTGGTCATTAATCCTGGCTATAGGCTCTTTGGATTTATTTTTTTTTTTTTAAGCAAGTTGTCTTTTTTTTCCCTTTTTTTTTTTTTTTTGAGCTAGCTTTTAATCATGGTTTAGAAAAAATTAAGAAACGGGTTTAAAAAAGTGTGAGAGACAGAGATCAAGCAGGCTGCTGTGTGCTTTGAAGCATGAAAAATAAAGGAAAAAAGAAGCTTTTATTGTCAGGAAATGGCAAATACCTAGCTCAGTTTAACAATTCTGTCTGGCTGCTAGATAGGGAAGTAATGCCTTTGGCAGTACATAAACTCTTGTTTTCTTGCCCTTTGTCTTCCGGTGTAAAACACTGCTGAAAAAATCACCTGTCCATTGCAAAGTTAAACTACTGGCTTTAACACAGTTGCATGGGAACTTCGGTTTATTAATGAATACAACATACCCTCTTTGATTTGAATGCTTTCAGAGCCCTGAAAAGATTCAAAAGGCATCGCTTCCTGCACCAGCGGCGTGCCTTTATACATCTCAGTGGTTCACCCCTACCCAGCTGCTATATCTCATTAACAAGCGTTTGGCCATCGCTGCAAACTTCGCAGTGTTGACACTTGAAAGGCCCAGGCAGGCGCTGGCAGGCTATCAGCTATGGCAACAGGAAACTGCCCCAAGACAACACTGAGAAAACAGCAGCTGCGAAAGCCAAAAGCAAAAGAGGACGGAGAGAGCTAGGTGTTTCCAGGCTGCGCTGTTTTCCATATGGGCTGTTTGTGCGGCACAACCATGCCAAGGGAGGGGAGGAGGAGAAAAAAAAGAGAAAAGAAAGGTCTAATAAGGAGGTTGATATAAGCTCGGTACATGCTAGGGCATTAAATACTTTTTTGTTACATTTTAATGGTTTCCTAAAGTCTGTTTTCATGCAAATAAAAGCCTGCCTGTCTAAGGAGTTCACAAAAGCCAGGCCTAGGGGCCGTCTGCGAGTCAGGCTCCCTGAGCCATCTCTGGCCTGGGGTGGCTGCAAGCTGCCACCCTTCCCAAAGGCACACATGGCCCCTGTCCCCGTCCTTGTCGCTGGTCCTATCTGCTGGACACTTAGCTCCTGTGATTTGGTATGGCTGTACCCTACGTATCTGCGGCCGCAGTGCTCAGCTCCAAACGGGCTCTGTTTCCTCAGTGGCACTGGAGCGGCAAGGACCAAGCTCGTCAGCCAAAATGGGGGCTTCACCGCTGCAAGAACACCAAATCTACTGCTGCCCTGCCCCAGGCAGAGCATGTTTTTCACGCACTTTACATCAGAGAGCTACTGAGCTCAGAGGGGGAGGAACCCTACAGAAGCCGGTGGGGTGAATGCTTTTATCACTATACCTTGGGATGAATGAAGCTCACTGGCAATCGATGACAAAGAGGTGAAACAGCAAAGGAATGGTGAAATGTGGAGCAGTGAAACTGGGATTCTCACTTAACCATATTATACTGCTATTTATATATATAAAGGAAAAGTAAACCCTGGATGCAGTGTGTCCTACCTATTGCTCTGCGCTTCCGCTGGTGCACCTGAGGATAGGCTGCGAGCAGGCACCAGGTTAACTGGTGCAAGTTAACTAAAACTCATTCTGCAAACATCTAGAGGAAATCTTCAAGTAACAACGAGCAGATTCATGCGACAGCAATGGAAGCAGCAGCAACAGAAAGCAAACTGACATGAACTCAAGACTCACTACCTCCTTAACATTTTCAATGGTCTGGAAAAAACCTCTCAAATAGTTTTAAGTTTTTAATAAGGATCAGTCATTATTTTTCCAGTGGTTCAAATGTAGCGCTAACCATTGCCATGTTTCTTCCTTCAGCTCCTTCAGGGGTTTTGCAGCTGCGAGAGGCTTGCAGGCGGATGTTTAGATAATCCAAGTTTGTATTTTACATTTACAGGTAGAAGTTGTATACACTATCACTATTACAGAAAATGGAAACTATTTTCTCAAGCCTCATGCGCGTCAAGCTCCGTGGCTTATACTAAAAGTGGATTTTATAGCCTGTTGTGTACACTTTGTGCTTCCTGTGCCAAGGAACCACAAGACACAAAACCTGCAACCTGTGAAGTTCCCCTGCTTCAGACCTCGGCGTAGCATCGTCACCGGTGGTTTCCAGCATGGCAGTGCAGGCTTCCAGCTCTCTAATATGCGGTGCAGCTATGGGGTGACTCAGGCGGTGATTCAGTAGGTGGCAAACTTCCCTCTGTCAATATTGAACTTATGCCCCACTATCCAGGTATGCAGCACTGTTTAAAGAACTATCCTTCTGATGGGATACAAGAGCAATGCAGTGACTGATTACTGTTGTTCAAGGTCCCGTGGAAGTTAATTTTGGCAAGGGTGGAAGTATTAACTCCTGGGTGCAAGCCAGGTTTCAGTTTAGAGGAAGACATTCTGCTTAAGCTTTCCTTTCCCATCCTTACGCTGGTTTGTAATCTTGTTCTTCCCGATGGCTTCTTTCCACATGACGCAAAGCTGCGCATTCTGGTGTGGGAGATGATTTCTCTGGATCCAAGGAACAGGGGATGGTGCTGATATCCTGAGACAAGCAGAGAGAAAGCATAGCAGGACTGATATTAATCCCTGTTATTAAAAGTGTTCCCTCACCCTTTGTTCAAAAGTACAACAACCTAGAGATGTTTGAGATCAGGCCTGGATTCTCACATGGTATCTGCTGGCAAAAGAGCATGCACGTGACAGGGTAGAGCAAATTCAAGCTTACCATGCTGCTCATTACCGTGATACAGGCCACGTGGAGATAGCAGCTAATTCTAAATAAAGTACCTTACTAATAAGAATTGTATGCTGCCAGAAGCACGTAAGGCCACTTCTCCTGAGTTCGTACTGGTTCCATTTTATGTAACCAAACTATATTATTATTTTATATTTCTGCGACGATATTAAGTGTGGATCCTGATATTCTTAAAAGCCTTCCATATTTCAGATGTTTGCTAGTTGAGAAGTGGTGCTCCTGGCAATTAAAGTGAGCAATACTTGCTCTGCGGCTGGCGTGTCCCTGTAACAGAGCAGTTAGCTACCACACTTTCATGCCAGGAGTAAGTGGGTGTGCTCACCTCAGCATGTAACTCTCTCTCTTTTGCTCATTTGTGCAGCTTCATAGGTTTCTGATGGGTTTTTTGATTTGCTTTTTTCTCCTTCTGATCAGATACTTTCATGTTTTGGTATCTGTCTGTGCACAGACACAGCTTCTACTCTCTTTTGCTTGAGGAAGAATTGCAGAATTCCCCCGTGACTTGCAAAACTATCAAGAATGTATAGGGGTGTTTGACAATTTACTTGTCATTCTTGCCACCCAGATAGGGAATTACTGGTCTGATGAAACAGCAAGGAGATTTGGAGTTGTAGTGTTATTTCCCCTGGGAGCTACGTTAAGACAATAAAACATTTATTGGTATCAGAGTTGGTTCCTCACTGTCATGAAAAAGAAAAACAATTTCCAAGCAGAACAAGCTTACAGAAATAAAAGAGTATTTTCTGAGTCTATACTAAGAAGTGCTTATTGATGATTTTGAGAAGCAGCAGGATATATGACAGAACATAGTCTTGCTCTAGAAGTGTAGAAAAAACTGTATCCATCACGGTAGACAAAACCAGTGCTTTGTCTCGCTCATCGGACAACACTGTCGTAAATTTATACACATGAAGACAGACGTATGAGAAGTATATCACCAAATAGCTACTTTATTGTATAACTGTGATAAACTATGGCTCTGTCAGCAAGGAGAAAAAAGAAAAAACCCCACTGTAAAATACAGTGCAAGTCTATGCTCTTATTTATAAAGTCATTTTTTTCTGTGACTTGATGAGTTCAGTGTCATTCATTCTATGAAACCTTATATATCTCAGATAACGTGAAACACTGTGTATGTTGTTAAGATTCAACCTATTATTTTAATGTGATGTACTGCAAGTATTCATATTAGTGTATCCTTTGTTTTTCCTCATGGGACCTGAAAAAAGTACATCTGACCTTGCATGTTTAAAATGAAAATGTAAATTGTTTTTCCACATTATAACTTTGATCCTCATACAAAAAAAAGAATATTAAGGAATTCCTTTTTACATTTATTTATTTATGAAGGCAATGGGGAATTAGAATTTTGAATTTCAGATTCTGTCACTTCAATAATACCAGACTTTCAGCCACATTGACTATACAAAACAAAATTGTGTACCTGTCAAATAAAACTTAGAATTTCAGAATGAGATTTTAAATGCTCCAAGACTACTTTTTTCTCTCTTTCTTAAACCAAGCGTAAGAAAAATCTGTATAGAAATATTAACATTTCCTTAGTTACAAGAATACTACTGTGTATTTTTTAAAGGAAATCCTTGTCTTACAAATGTCTTTTAAGGGAAGCAGGTCTGAGGTAGTAGCTTGGCCACATAGATTGTTTAGGAGTCTTTTGGATTTGCTTCTTCATATGAGCGTCTAAGATTATTTCTGGTAGACAAAACAGCTAGGCCCCGATCCACAAAGCACTCAAACATTTACACAATTTCCAGTTCATAAAAAGTGCCATGAAAAATAATTCATTATAGGCACATTTATTTGAAAGATTTCTTGGTGTTCTGCTTTAAGAAATGATAGCTGATTTGAAATTGAGAAAAGTACCATAAAATGGGTTTCTTCAGCTCGATCAGGTTCAGTGAAGATCGTAAAGGACTGTAAAAGCCTGGATTCATTCAGTCTCGTGCTTTTGCAAAGCTCCTGTGAATGTTTTGTATCATTGCTGTCAGATGTGATTTTCTCTGCCGCTGCAGATGTGCACAACAGATTTACTGTTACAAGTAATGCACAGTAAATTCCTGACATAGAGGCATTTAGAGCCGCTGCCAGATGTCTCATTTTAATAATACATTTGTATATCCTAGCTCTAGAGGGACAATTAAGCTGTGAACAATAAAGATAAAATCAGTGGAGGACAGGTATTACCACTTTATTGTTGTAGTAAATCTACGGTCCTCAATAAAATGAATGAATTCAGTTTTGGTTTTGTGTTGTTACAACAGGATTACTATCATCTAGGTCTCATTCAACAAATAGTGGATGGGGACATGTCTTTATTACAGCTGTCTGCATGGGAAGAAGGTCGCCTGTTGCTCCATCACTTCTCTGACAGTTTGGATGCAGAATTGTCTCTGTCAGGCTCCAGGATGCATTAGGTAAATGCAATCTCATTTCCATCCTCAGCAAATTAGCGATGTTGAGAGATCCGTTGGCTGGGCACCGCCAGTTTGTTATGCCTGGGAAACACTGCCTGACCTTGTGAAGGGCTTATCTGTTTGCTACAAGTACAGGGAAATGGTGCAAGGAGGTTTTAATACTTACCCTCTTTATAGCTTTCCCTTGGAAAGAGTTCTTGAACGAGTTTTGTTTAGCTGGTACAAACACAAAGGGCTACCTCCACAGCCAAGGGTGTCTGGGAGTTGCCCAGAATAAAAGCCTCAACCCCAAAGAGAAAGAGAGGGAGAGAGCAGGTCTAAATCATGCCTTTACTTAAAATTAGTGGGATTGTGCAGACGCTGTTAAAAGAAACAGTAAGAAGTCCCTAGGTGAGTCAAGGCCCAACCTTTTTCTAGAAATTCAATATTGTTTAAACCGAATGAGAAATTCTCATATCGGTACTCACTGCTCTGTGCTACCCTATGGCGCTCTCCAAGATATACTAGGATTCTGTATTTAGGTGTTAATATTAAAAGGTGTATGGATTATAAGAATCACAACAGAGAAGAAATAAAGGTGTTGCTGAGGGAAGTATTCCCTAAAAACTTGTAATGCTCCTGTCTGGCCTTAGATAACCCAGTCTTACCTGGCTTAAAGATGAAGGACCCAGCACTTCCCTGGGTAGTTTGTGCCAGCAGTTAATCACTGCCATGGGGAAGAAAGAAAAGAAAAGAAAAATCTGTCGTGAAGTTTGAAACTGATTGGCTTTGACTCTTAGCCTTCACTTCTCATAACGCCTAAATGAGCAGTCGCATGAGCCCAAACTGCCCTTGTTCTGGCTTGCAGGGGTGTGCAAAATGTTTAACAAAAGGTGGCTGTAGGCAACGAGCCCTTCAGACTGTTGCTTCCAATGATGGCTCTTGTCTGAAATTGCCGATAGCAGAATGTGATGCAGCCCCCGTTCCGTTCCCATTTCCTGTTTTCAGGGGCTTTGCTTGGCTGGCTGTATGGTTGGGTCCTTCCTCTGGGGTTGTGTCCTCTCTCTCCAGGTCACCTGGGCTAAGTAAGCTGGGCTGTGTGCCCCATAGTCATGTACCCCAATAACTCTGGGCTGCACATTAAGGTTGGAAGTGGCTGCAATCTATCCTCATGTTGGGGAAAAAACATGTGCAGGGGTGAGGAATGAGCCCTGGCATCTTCCAATACACACACCAAACTGGAGTGCTGGGAAACCAGGATGGTGGCCTGCATCTGCCTTCACTTTAAACACATCCCTTGTGATACAGAAGAGGTGGGAAAGGGGTATAAAAACTACGTTTTTAAAAGATTTGTTTCTGAGGGTGATGGTTGGAGAATCCCTCTCTTTTCAGAGCCACAGTAAAATTGTTTAGCATACATTATAGCTTCCCCCCACAGGGTCTCCCAAAATTCTGGTCTGAAGCAAGCATGCTTGACTACGATCAATCTGGATCACACCCTTTAGTAGATTCAATTTACAAGTGTCCCTCTTCAAACTACCCCTCCTTTCCAAGTAAAAATGAGGCAGCATGTGGACAGACAGTTTTAAGAATTATCCCCCGGGCCCTGTTAAAGAAACCAATTCATAGATACTCATGTGTTAACCACATGTGTGTCACTTTGCCAGTAAGTACTTAGAAGCTAATGGTGATGGGGTAATGAAAATGGGTGAAACCATGGAAGGCCACTAAAAAACGTGCAAACTTTTTGAAGAACAATTAATCAATTAGCAAGCCACTGGACTATCAACATGAAACATAATATAAGAAGAATAAGAAGAAAAGCTGTTAACAGTCCTGCCAAACCATTATTAGCAATTCTTAGCTTCCTTCAGGCACATCCTCCTGTCCTCCCCCCTCCACCCCCTTGCATTTTTCCTTGCAAATCGTAGAAGCTGTGTGCCAAATTGCTTCCCTGATTTCAGTGGTCCAGAAAGTCTCCCTGGCGTAAATCAACCTGTTCTGGAGACGTGTCCCTTCAGCTGGGTCTGGCAGATTAACAAGGAAAAGGGAAGAGACAATGGTACAGTCAGACAAGCCCTCCAAAATGCACATTAGTTGAGAGCTAATAGCTGATTAGTAAAATCTTCCCATCGTTTAAAGATGCATTTTCCTTAGTGATGAAAGCCAGGTGTCCTAGACCTCAAGTCTATGTCTGATCTTCTAGGTCAGTTCCAGGGTAGGTTTACGCTGTGATTAGCATGGGGTTTGCAGTTTGGGTAGGCATGTGTGCAAGTTAGCTCTTAATGTCATAGCTCGGACAAGATTCAGTGGTGTAGCTGCAGGGAAACCCAAAAAGCACACTCAGACTGAATCCTGTGCTGCTGTTAGGGTCCAGTCAAGCTAATGACCCACATAATGCCTTAAGTGAGGTTGTAGCAGACCATACACTTCGCCGTTGCCCCCCACAGTGATTTCAAGGTTACCCTTGGATTACACGGCAAGCAGTGTCGTCTTCCTCCGTGCGGAAGAGTACATTGTTGTTTTACCTTGCTTTTCCTCTGTAAGACAAAAAGAGTGTCACTCTGGAATTTGCAGCGTGTGAACTATGATTTTCTCAAGTCTGGAGAGTGACATTTGTGCAATTAATTACCGGTAAGTACTGCATCCAACCCACTTTAAACTCTGCCAAGTGGCTCTGTGAGCTGTTTTCCTTCTTGGCCTGCTGATACATATGCCCAACTTTTTTTACAAAATGCTGGAATACAAGGATATACGATTGTAAAAGAAGTTGCAACCAGATGAATATTCAGGGTCAAATATATGTATTTTAAAGAACATCTATAAATAATTACTTTCCATTTTTAATCCCATTTTACTATCAGATAGTAAATTCTTTATAAAATACAAAATTAGATGTTATTACAGAAATACCTTCCTGTTAAAGCACTCACATGCAAAAAATGTCTTTTAAAACAGCTATGAAGTTTTGGTCTTGATTAGTGTTTTGTTGTTTCATAATGTGAAATATAAATTATAAATAATATATTTTAACTCTGTCATAATCTATTAAAAATCTATTATTGGTGGAAAATGTTTTAATATTCTTCGTGCATCTACTAAATAGATCAAGAATAAATTGATAGTAATGTGTAAAGATGTAATTTAACCTGAGTTATCTAGTTATCCATGTATAAAAAAGAAAATAGGTTATATGAGACACATAGACACCCTTCCTTTTCCCAGAAGAACCTATACCAATGTCTGCCAGAAAACAATTTCCATAGAGGGTGATTACCTTACATTAATGTTCCTAAGTCTTGTGATACGTCTTTTTGCTTTTTTCCAAAATCTTTCATTGTCAGAGCAACGCGATTAACGAGGAACCTCGACGTTCATTAAAAACCTTAATGCTGTCTCCTATCTGACAGCTTGTACAAATGTATTGGCTAAATCTGTTTGACTTTTGTAGTCGCCTGAGCCCTAACAGGCACACTGCAGGAGCTGAAGGAGCATTTTCTCAATGTCTGGGTAACTGCATGTCCTCCCTTATTTCCGAGGCAGCCTCTGACTGTATGACTACCCTGATAAGAAAAAAATAGAGGCCACGATCCCCTCAAGCACTGGATCCTTGTTTTTCTGTATTGCTTAACTATCATTTCATTCCCTGACTCCAGTTTGGACTGCCTCAGTTAGCTGCTGCTCTGACAAAGCTCAGGAGTGACAACAGAAGGTTAATTTCAGAGGACATGACTGTAGCAGGCTGGCCTCAATCTACCCTAAACAATCCCCTGACAGCATCCCAACCGTCAAACAACCAAACAGGCTCTCGTGGAACCCACTAAGGAAGGCAATGAACAACTTCAGTCCTCCCTGGCAGCTGTGACACAGTCCCTATGCTATTTTAGACACTTTTAACTGGGACAAAACATGCAATGAGTAATAAGAACATCTCAGGAAGTCATGCAGAAGACTCTGGACAAACTGCTGTATACTGTGGGTATGGTCAGTCTGTTCTAGGTGTCACTAGCCCTGGGATCCCAAGGTTGCCTGGCCTCGGGATCGGTACCACTCTCTAAATGTACGGTGGACTTTGGAAAACGAGGCTCCTGTGTTTGTGTGCAAATCTAATTAGTACATTGTTTTTCATTATGCCAATTTTCCCCAGCAGCCAGGCCAGATCTCCATTTACCAGGTCATTAATGATTTGCCTGATAATCAGATCTAAGTTGATTTTAACTGTTTGGTTTAAATCCCTGAGGATTAGAGTACCTGGATGTTTTAATGCTATTGGGGACCACTGAAAATCCCACCGACTAAGTAATGCTTGGTATGTTTGTTCAGTTAATCCTAACAGCTCAAGCTTGTTTCAATTAATTTTATACCCAGACAACTGCTTGAGCTTTTCAGTGCATTCTAAAAACTTGTGTATAGATCTTTAGAAATTATCTGAAAATAGAGCAGTCTGAACCCCACCTTTACTGGACAGAAAGTTTTAAATCTTACACAACACCTCTCTGTGCACTAAAAGTTAGAGCCCTGCTTTTGTTTATCTCATATAAGCATTTATGCCCAGGCTCTGCTTCAGTGCATGAAGAGTTCTACTGGAACTGGCTGTCATGAATGGTGTTAAATCTAGTTGACGGCTGGTCACTAGCGGCGTTCCCCAGGGCTCGGTCTTGGGGCCGGCACTGTTCAATATCTTTATTGACAACCTGGACGAGGGGATAGAGTCCACCCTCAGTAAGTTTGCAGATGACACCAAACTGGGAGGCAGTGTCAGTCTGCTTGAGGGTAGGGTGGCTCTCCAGAGAGATCTGGACAGGTTGGATCGATGGGCCGAGGTCAACTCTATGAGATTTAACAAGGTCAAGTGCTGGGTCCTGCACTTTGGCCACAACAACCCTGGGCAGCGCTACAGGCTTGGGGTGTCGTGGCTGGAGAGCTGCCTGGCAGAGAAGGACCTGGGGGTACTGGTTGACAGCCGACTCAACATGAGCTGGCAGTGTGCCCAGGTGGCCAAGAAGGCCAACAGCATCCTGGCCTGCATCAGGAATGGCGTGGCCAGCAGGAGTAGGGAAGTGATAGATAGTCCCCCTGTACTCGGCTCTGGTGAGGCCTCACCTCGAGTACTGTGTCCAGTTTTGGGCCCCTCAATACAAGAAGGACATTGAGCTACTGGAGCGTGTCCAGAGAAGGGCAACGAAACTGGTGAAGGGACTGGAAAACAAATCTTATGAGGAGCGGCTGAGGGAACTGGGCTTGTTTAGTGTGGAGAAGAGGAGGCTGAGGGGAGACCTGATCGCTCTCTACAACTACCTGAAAGGAGGTTGTAGTGAGGTGGGTGTCGGTCCCTTCTCCCAAGTAACAAGTGACAGGACAAGGGGGAATGGCCTCAAGTTGCATCAGGGCAGGTTTAGGTTGGATATTAGGAAAAACTTCTTCATGGAAAGAGTAGTGAGGCATTGGAATGGACTGCCCAGAGATGTGGTTGAATCGCCGTCCCTGGAGACATTCAAAAAACGTGTAGAAGTGGCACTCCAGGACATAGTCTAGTAGGCATGGTGGTGTTAGGTTGACGGTTGGACTTGATGATCTCAGAGGTCCTTTCCAACTTTAGTGATTCTATGATTCTATGGTGCAGCTATGCTTAATGTTCACACTATATTGATGACTGAGTTGGCTGGGTCAAGACCTCAGTTTCCTCAGTTAGGCCAGTCCCAATAGCCATTCTCACTGAGAGACTTAAAATCAAGAAGGAAAAATTTACCTACAGGCTCATTTTCCCTCCACATCCAGTTTTCAGCATGCAGAAGGTGCAGCTCAAAAGTGTTCTAATACAGAACACCTTGTTCTCTGGGTCCAGCTCAGATTAGGCACAGTCTTATAGTAAAAGCAGAAGCATTATAGGGCCACCTGGAGTCTCTTTTGGTCCTCTCAGATTGAATGCACTTGGAGACCCATGCCATCTCAAGGGCCTTCAGCAGGTTACTAAAGAAAAGACAGGAAACTTAAAAATGGGCAATGTTCTAGCTTGGCCCTTACGCCACAAGACTGCAAGGTCTCCTATAGGACCAACACATTTCTGCAGAAACCCACTTAACAAACTTGGGGTCTACTAGTTTAGTTTTTATTCAGCTCAGGTAATTCTGTTATGTATGAGATTAAAATTAGGGAAAAGTAAACATAAATCTCCAAAGACTTCACTCTCAAGTACTCTGCTACGCTCTCCTGCAGGGTTACATGCCCAGGACTTCCTTCTCATCTGCCACCCGTGGGCCATCTGCCTCAAAACACAGGTGCTCACCATCTTTATTACTGTCTACCCAGGTGCCCTTTATGGCTTGATCCTTGCAGTCATGGTTTCCTAACTCAAGCTTCCAACCTTGAGTCTGTGGGAGCCTACAAAATCAGTGGGCTGTCTCCTGCATGTTTACAGGAAGTCAAGTATGTCCATAGCTGAGGTGGAATGGCTGAATGAGGGGAGGCTATGGTGTTCCCTCTGCTGTTTATAGTCTGGTCTGTGATTTTAAACTGCTGCTCCACACTTCCCACACCTCTGGTTTTACTCCACTGAAAACACGGGTAGTCGTAACAGTCTGTGGTTATGATGGAGCTACTGGCTCTGGCATGGTTGTCAGCTGCCCAACTGCCCATCTTTCAACAAAGCTTCTCCACAACCTGGGCCGTCTCTGCTGCTGTCAGGAGCTGCTGGATGTTCTGGAAATGATGAAGCATGGTCACACACGGGAGAGATGGTGGGTGACAGCACCATCTGCATTGCTACCAGCCCTCATACTGGGGCAAGACTGACCCTTGTGTCGTTGCAAGTTCACCTTAACAAGTCTGTTACAGGTTAAACATAATTTGGTCCTTTAAGCCAAGAGCTCACACTGCAGCAGCCTGCCAGACCCTTAAACCAAAGGCTTCTTCAAGAAAAAGCTGAGGTTTTATTCAATGCCAAGCATATTCAAGACCTGATCTGTCTCACTTGCAGAGGAACAGCTGTCTTCTCTCTGCACAGTCTGCTCTGCCACCACAGGTCTAGAGAAACAGAAATGGACTCAGCAACACCCTGTTCACTAGTGTCCTTGATCAGGGAGGGGGGAAACTCCTTCAGCAGTGATAACACTGCATCTCTTATGCATTTCACCTCTTCAAACCGGTGTATTGGGTATGGGTGACTTCACTGGATGGCTGGTGGCCTACTGTCTGCTGATGAAGGATGGGCTGCCTGAAGAGCTAGCGGTTTTGCAGCCAAGAGGAGGCTGGGAGGAACTATTATGAGAGAGAGGACAGCATCTCACACCAAAGCCCCTGAATTGAAGGGGGATACACTCTGTCTCGTAGAATGAGTCTCTGGGGACGTGCACGATGCTAGTGGCCTTCAGAAATGTATCAGTAGGTCATCCACAGGCCACCAGAAAAAGTCCGCTGGAGGGTGGTGGAAGAGGTGGGTGCACCTGAGGTATCGGCATTCACAGTGCCTTGACGAATCGTTCTGAAAACTGCGGAGGCAGGGAGCTGTTCCCCACTCGCAGCAGGAGCTAGCATCTTGGGGCAATCTGTGCAAGCACTCCCCAGAGCAAGGAAGGGGTCCATAGTCCCTCTCAGAAACAGGCGACTTATAGAGGCTGAGTACAGGAAAACGTGACTGGCAGCAGGAAGTTAGCGCTGACCGCCAGCCCGCAGTACCCCTCCTCGGCCTTTCTTCTTGCTTTTTCTATCCCCAGAGCAAGAAAATAAGGCAGTGGTTTTTGTTGACGGCTGCAAGGAAAACAAAAGGCTGGGGAAAAGCTTACTCCCAGCCCTCCTTACCTCCGTCGCAGGGGGAGGGCCGGGGTGGGGGAGCTCACAGCAGGGCCGAGGCTGGCGTTTTGGAGAGCGATGGCAGGGCTCGGGGGGAGACGGCAGGAAGCGAGAACCCACCGTCTCCCCGCCCGGCGCAAACACATACAGACTTAACCTACAGCTGAACTTTTGCCCTTGAGTGACCAGTGCCATTAGGACGCAGGTCAAAAGGTTGCAGGGTGACAGAAAATGGAACTTTATTGAATGAAAGAGAAAATGAAAAAATTCCTTTGTTTGCTTAACTCCGTGTGGTTTGTATAGCCACTGTGATCCCATAATGGAGTCCAGAGTGAAAAAGTAACTTGATTTATCACATGCAAAGAAGAAAAAAAAGAGGGGGGGGGGATGTCACTAAGGGAATAACTAAAAAAACCCACCAAACCAGTGAAAGAATAAAACTCCCAAATGCCTAAAACATTAGAATAAATGTGACTTTAATCAATAAAAGCCCTTTTATATAAATGAGGCAGAGAAAGAATTTTCATTCTTTAGGAACAAGTGTATATTAAGAACACCAGTGTGTATATGAGTGTATATTAAGGACACGAGTGAGGCACATTAAAAGAATATTCTTCCCGTTTGAGTCAGGAATATGTGCACGTATATGAGCAGCTGGCTTTAAAATATTTTGGTTTGACACACGTTTGAGTGCCAAAATCATAGCTTTATATGCATAATCCATCTTCATTTATATGCAAATGCAAACCCCAGATATTTAAAATCAGTGTGAGGAGAGGAAACATCTCTGGATAGGTAGAGAGAAAATGGGGCAGACTGGTAGGGCTCTGACTGAAACTGGAGATTCCAAATGAGCTCAGCTAAATGTAACCTGAAATCCCAGCACATTTGGCATGCTTGATACATGTTGGGTTTTTTCATTTCTTGACAGACTGTGATCCATCAGTAAAGATACGATTAGTTAAAATCAGATGTTTTAAAATACTGGATTTTTAGTAGAATGGCATATTCTGAATCAGATCCAGAGAGTTATAAGGGCTAATGTGCTAATTCTGGGCTGTCTCACTAGTGAGATAAAAATCCGTGGAGCTAGAGCACAGGAAACCTGACAAAGTCCAAAGCTGCGCCAGGTAGTAATTTTCAGGATATATAGGTACTCCCAGAAACACCTAAATAAATAAAAAAAAAGAATGCGTTAAAGACAGACCTTTAGAGAATTAAATGCTTCATGATGACTAAGGAGCAGGTTTTGGCACTTGAGCACATACATATGAAGGTGCTGTGAGTGTGATGAGTGGTACTATACCACTTTTTTTTTCTCATGCATACAGCTAAAACTCAGATCCGGACTAATTTTGGGTGTTGCAGTCATGTATCTCAGTTACTGCAGTGTCTTGTGGTTTTGTTCCTGAAAAAAAGAGGCGTGCTTTCTTCATATCTATTTGGACTGCTGCTGTCAAGATCGTTACCCCCATCTGTTGCCTTGAGTTTGTCATAACTCTACTTGTCTCTTTGCTCTTCCTTCTCCACGCTAACAAATCGACTACTTTTTCCTCTTCCCACATAAATGGCACTGTGCTCAGTACTAAAAGGCTGACTGTTACCTCCATTTGGACTGTGATACCAGTTTCTGTCATCTCGTTTTTAATTTTCAGGCATGGATTTCCAATTTTTCATCTTCCTCTCCACGCAAGTGGAGGAGGAAATCCCCATAAATGCGTGCAAACCTGCTTTGTTTGCTGACCTCAAAAAATCTATTCTGTTGACCGTTGCTGTTACACAGCTTTCTTCAGCTCTCCCATCAGGCTGTCTGATTCCATCTAGTGTAAGCACTCAGACCCCTGAAATCTTCCTTTTTTGTTCTCATTAGTACAATGCCTAAAGCAATGGGGTCCCCATTCCTGCCTAAGGTTTCCAGTTTGCTTGGGTAATACAAATAGTAATTATTAGTAATAACCACCTCGGTCACACAAAGCTAAATCAAGAGTAACTCCATTAATTCTCAGTGTAAATAACCCATGTTTACATGAGTATAATGGAGAAGAATATTTTCTCCTTATAATAGTTTTTGTATTCACCTACAGAGACTAATTACCACATATCTCCCCTTACACCCCTCAAGATTGCAGAAAATGTGGCTTTTAGGAAAATAGGGGAAAAAAGTATAATACAGTGTATTTCATATGCGATATTACGATTGAACTATGAGGTAGTAAATTAAAAGCCTATGAAATTCTTTAAAATGCTATTTAAAAATAAACTTGTTTCTACATGAAATCTTGAAGGGACTTTCAGTTTCTTTTCTCATTCTCTCTGTTTTCTTCTCACAAGCATAGTTAGACACATCATAGCTTACTGGCTCGCAACCTGTCTCTGAAAACAATGAAAGCTGCTTTTAAGGTCATGGAAAGAATCTGAAAGAAGGATCTTATATTTTGTAAAGCAAATTTGCTTCTGGTCTAAGATCCTTTATGCCAAGTTTCAGTGAATTTTTACAGCCAAATTATACACTTCCTCTGACAATTTTTCAATGCTACCAGACAATTTGGCTGCATGGTATTGTTATCAAAATGCTAAAAGAAAAACTCAACAACTCATTATGTTAGGGAACTAGTGGCACTAGACAGTTATTATGATTTTTAGTGCTGTTTCTGTTCAGCAAGTATTAACATGTTTGGAAAAGGGGAAGAAAGGGTGGTAATAAAGACTAGAATTTTTCTGTGGGTGGATGAATGATTAGGCCTTAGCACACTGCCAGAGACAGAAAGTAATTTGTGGAAGGCATTCTTCAAAGCAGAGATATTTTGGAAGTATAAGTATTGTGCATTGTATACCATACGCCAACCTTTTGGGAGGTCACGTCAGAGTGGTGGGAGAAATTTAGGGAAAAAAAAATAATCAGCAACAAACCCCACTGGATTTCATCATCTTCACCTATTCACCAGGAATGAGGCGCCTGGAAAATATGAATCTCGCAATTAAACTTGCCTTTCTCGACAATAATGTCTGCTAGACAATAGAGATGCATCCTTATGAACAAAGCCAGGGTATTCTGTACGGTGATGGAGGGTTTCTGCAGCTATTACAGAAGGGGATGCAAAAAATGTTGAAGGATTTAGGGTGAAACTCTTCTGTAACCAACTAACACCTACCCTTAGTATGGACAAAGCATCTGTGGATGCATCTTTGAATCGAGAGATTTGGACTATAGTGGCAGACTAGATGATTCATTCAGACTAAACAGATGTTAGATATAAGACTTGTAGATGGCTGAAGTTGAAGGATGTGAATCCCACTCACAGAAACTACCTATACTTGTTGTTTTGGCACTCCTTGTTGTGCGTATAAAGAACCAACCTCTGATCACTGCTGGTAGCGTCACCGCGGCAGTCATGGTGTTGAATGCTGCAGAAGGCATTTATACAAAAGCAGAAAGATGATCCTACTTAATATTAAAAACACCCACCATGAAAAAATATGGATCATTTGAAAAACCAAACACCCTCCTTGAAAAACAGAACAAAAATAGGTTAATTACTTTTAGAATATATGCAAGTGCCATGTGCAATCAGTCCGTAGCTTCTCTGTGAAAACCGCCAGCTTGTTCTGGTCATGCTAGAGAGGGGCTACTGCTGGGAAATAGCTAAGATGCCCCCTCATTTAACACAGACCACAGAACAGCTGCCGGATATGAATGCCTTTCAGTCACCATTGATCAGGGATCGATTCAAATTACTGACCTAGAAATAAAAGGCTGCATATTGAAGAACAAATTTCCTAGACCATTCTGCCTTCAGTAATGAGAAATGCAATTGTCTGCCACATTTAGCTTTCAGCTGTCAAACACAGAAGAAATAGATGACCTCAAAGCATGACAATATGAAAAAATGTCTAAAACTTAGGGCATTTTTCCTGGTAAGTGCATTTGTTGTTTTGTGTGTGTGTGTGTTTGACAGCTTCCTCCCTGAGGTTGGGAGTTAGGTGTTTACAATATTAGGCAAAGGCAGGAAACTAATATTTTGTTTTCCACACTTTATTATAAAAGCTTGCTTTAGAAATGGCTTCTCAATTCTAAACTTCTTATATTACATTAAGACCCACAGGGAGGATGTGCTTTCAAATGCTGGGTTAGAGCACTCAGGATTTGGATTCCAGTCCTCGGCTTTGCAAGGACTGCCTCCGTGGCCTTGGCAAGCTGCTTAGATTTTCCCCGTCTCAGATTCCCATTTACAAATGGGGAAAAGTAATGTTCCCCTATCCTGGGAATATTTTGAAACTAAAGTCGCAGGTAACTGAAAGACACTCTGCTACACATATACAAATGATCAATTTGACAATCTTATTGGGCTCTTTTGACTAGCTAATGTTTCCTTTGAAGGCTGAGTTGGGAATACAAGGCTGAAATGCAGGATTTATGGGTATCGTTTTCATGCTTATGGTCCTTAGAGATAAAAACAAACAACACTCCCCTCTCCCCAACCACTGAAGAAAATGGGTCAATCGAAAATTATCACAGTGACAGGTTTTTCCTTTCATTAGGATTACAAAACACTCAGTGTTAGTAAGAATTGTAGAGATTTTTCTGACAGAATTAATTATTCTGAATGATTAGTTTGTTATGCTCCTTGCAGGCACCAAGTTTGGAAGAGGAAGTGCTTTGTCTTTCGATTAAAAATATCCAAACAGCTCTGTGGAGTCATGATCTGAGAAACCAAAACAAGTCCTTAACCGTAGATAAATGAAGGTTGGCTGATCCCAGTTTGTAGAAAGCCAGAGGAAGCCCTCTGCTCTGACCCCGCGCCCTCTGGCATCACAGCTGGTGCACGAGCACAAAGACAACTTGGATGTAGATGCTGCTGTGGGCACTTTACACAGGCTAGATTGTAAATTTGTCCATTTATGAGTGTCCTGCGGGGGTTCCCACCAACTCAGAAGACAAAGCAAGAGTTGAAGCGAACAAAGCATATCCATAAAAGCTCCTCTGATTGCCACTATTAATAAAATGGAGGCCGTAAACAAATTTACTGTGCACTGTTTCTTAAGTAGGGGAGCAGGAAAGCAGGGGGTGCCTCCCTTGAACTGAAGGAAGTGTGTGTGCTACACAGGGTGAGTGCAGAAGGCATATACTCTCTATGAAAAATAAATCTGGCTGCCTTTTCCTTTACACTTCTTACTACTGGGCTGTGGACATGAATTTTGTTGTACCTGAAATCCCAAATTGCCTTGGCAGAAACTTGCAAATTTTTGTTTGCAGCACACGTAAAACAGATAGGTTTTTAAATTCTTCTGACACGTATAACCATACTCCAATGTACTTCAAGGTCCACCTCCAACTTGCATATTTTTCATTTTCATTGACCCTTTCTAGCAATAAGGACAACATGCTTGTTTTTGATGCCAACATCTATTATGAAGCATTAGATATGGTCCAAAAATCACAGCAGCTTTACACAAGTGACTCAAACTTGGGGGAATGATTGACAGAGAAAGCTACATTTCTTTCAAAATGCCGAGCCCTGTTCCTTCCAGTCCCATGTACAAGGAAACCAGTTCACATGATGTTTTCACCTTTAGGTCATAAATGTTCATATGTTTTCCAGGACTTCCTGTTCTGGTTTCCGACTCATGCTAAAGGAGTTCTGCAAAGCACCGCAGAGGCTGGCAAAGTGGGGAACGAAGCTTGGTTGGAGGTGATAATGCACCAACCCCTTCAGTTTTTTTGATGGAAACAGTTTTTGTCTGATTGTGTCAGTCATACAGCTGTTCTGCTGTAGCCTGCCTGCAGGTATCCATCTGCAAAACTATACTGCTTCCCAAAGCCACTACCGTGAAGGTAAATACATTGATTGCTGATTGATTGCTGACTGGGCAATGAAGACCCAAAGCTAAAAGCAGTGGATATTCCCAGTGGGTCTGCAAGTCAAGTAGGTGGTAAGGAGTATTTCTGTGGCCCAGCAGAGAGATCTTCCACAAGGGGTAAAGAGCTTTAGCATGCCTGGGATCAGTCCCTGGCAACGTGACCTGCTGAGGTGCACAGCAAATGCCAGAATCACAGGGCATTAGAACATGAAGATACTACTCGTGCTGTAGCTTTCTGCATTGCACTTGTATCCTTTTACAGATAATTGGCTTTTAGGACTTAGTACAAACTTTATACTGAAGAAAACTGGGTAACTAGCATGGAAATTAATCTGCTCCCCAGGGAACCAAGCATCAAACATAGCCAAGAGGTCCACGTGTTTTGTTTTTGGGTTTTTTTCCTCCCGCTTACCTTCATTAGTGCCAGGTGAGTTCTGGGTAGAAACTGGACACCTAGCTTAGCTCGAATTCGTGGTCTGGAAACCACTAAGAAAAGCCAGTTCCCGTGTTTAACATCTCAAGCCTAACATCACACGGTCGCACTCTGTCATGCAGTAACGCTGACGGCAGTGCAGGAAATAGCCTGGAGAAACGCCCTCATTCTGTTTCATTTGGAGCTCATTTGCTCTGAAACTTCCAGTGACAAAATTATGGTGCAGTTTTAATAGGAGTATGTGTCTAAACTCATACTCATGTTTTTTCTGCAAATCTGGGTTAGAAGATCTCATTTTTCTCCTCCCACACATACACTCTCTGCCAACTGCACAAACAATGACCTGTATTCATCCACACTGTAACTCTGTTGACATCATCAGGCTACTACAGAGATAAATTTGGTCCAGTGAGGCAAAGTGCTGTGAAATGGTTTGATTTTTCTCTTTTACCCAAGGAAAATGCATTTGGAAACATATCATACTTCCATGCTGACACACAGGAATGTCTTCATCATTATCAGGTGATTGATTTTCCTGCAGATTCATGAGGTTTTTTTTTAAATCAATGCTTCAATTGCAAATGCAGTGTATGATATTTCATTTTCTATTGGATAAAAATCCACGAGTTTGTTGTTATTCTGCTTATAAACAAGTTTTTAGAATTATCAGCATGAACTTTTCTTTTTTCCCCCAAAAAAGGTTAGGTGTTTCCAGCCTTTCTTCTGTTTTTAAGAACGTTTGAGTTCATGATATCCATGATTCAAAGATGGAGTATCAAGAGCACCTAAGTGTTCTGGGGACTAATCTGCATTTTTGAAATTAACTTAAGTATGACTTCAATAGGATTTAGGAACCCTAAGTTAGGAAACTAAGCTGCCCTGCCCATGAACGGGAAGCGGTAGTGACAAAGACTAGGGTCTGCAACACCTAGCACGCTGAGCAGAGGTACACCTAAACAACCTGAAAGTAAAAGCTGTGAAAAAGATATAGCTGAGATTGTGTCTCTTGCCCAGGCACAAGAATTAACTACATCTTGAGATAGGTGCCTCTGAGATGAAGATCTAGAGCCAGAAGTTGCCTTTGGATTCATGTGGCTGGATTGCTGTTCTCCTTTAAAATGCAGCTTTGTAAGAGCAAAGTGTCCTTCACTCGAAGCAATGTGAACTTCCTTTTCTATACAGTACAGTGGAACTGGAGAAAGAGAGATTTCCTTTGAACTGATTTCATTTTTTTGTCTCAGATTTACAACAGGAGAGATAGTGAAAGGTGCTGTTCACAGCATAGAAAGCTCTTAGATAGTCTGCTTAATACAAGCAATAAAGTGAGTTGCTAATAGAATCAGTTATCACGTTGTTCACAACGAAATCTGAATGACCAACACCTGATACTGGCAGGTTTCCTCAAAACATGAAATCCTGCTTCAAAATGTGTTGCAAGACCAACATTTCGGATTTCCCTGTAAACTACTTGTTGCAAGTGGGACTTAGAAATGACCATGTCTGAGGTTTTTGAAATTTCTTTGGCTTTGGTATAATCAGATTCAGATTATCTTCCTGCAAAATTGGTATAATAATATTTAAATGCTTAGAAAAGATTTAATTACTTAATTAATATTTATACAGTCATCAGAGATCCTTGTCTGTGAGATATCGTGCTAATTTTACTACAAGAAATTTCACTGAACGTTTAATTAAAAATGTAATACAAGGGTTTAAATTTCTTACTGTATTTAAATTTATTTAAATTATTTTGTATTCTTTAATATAAAAATTAAAATTAAAGTAGTAGTAGCACATCCTTTCCCCTTACCCCCGCCAAATATATATATTCAGGCCATCAAAGCCATGAAAACAAGTGTATGAGAGCAGGAAGATTTTGTAGTAAATAAAGAATCATCCGATGAGTTTGGAATGGAACCAGATCTTTCCTCTATGCCTTGTGTAGCTGATTTTCACCTCACAGCTTGGTTTACACATCCCACAAATAACCCCATGCAGAGGACAGTTCTGCATGATGGGAATTCAGCCCCTGGTACCAGTCCTTCAAAAACTGACTCCTTGTAGTGCCTAGAAAACTGGGTAGAAGTAAAAACAACTGGCTAGTTCGGAGTGAAGCTATAGTCTGGTTTGGGACCACTTGCTCCCAGCTCTGATAACTTTTTGCAACTATCTGCTTTCACTGCACACGCAAGGGCAGAGACTCCTACGCTCAAACACACGTGCAGTTGACTGTGACGTTCATTTGTAGCAGCGTTGCCCGCAGTGCTGGCTAGCCAGTTTGGGGAGTAAATGAAGTATAACTAGAGTCCATGACCTCCAGATAAACCGAGCACATTACACATGCTCTGAAACTAAACACCTCATATGGTAAATTAAAAATGGAAATGGGAGTGTTTGCCTGGTAGGATGCACTTCCTCTTCCCATCTTCAAGCTTCATATACTCTGAGGGGAAAAATTTCAGAAAAAGAAAACAAACTTTAGGAGATTAGGGAGACTGGCAGATCTATTTTGTCCATATCTGCTGGAGAAGAGATTGAGAAAAAGTCTGTTGTGCCCAGGCAAGTATACAATAGTGCCTGCCTGGATCCATGTAATCCATCACCATATCAGAGCCTGGCCCAGCCTGGTTCCAGCACTCAGCTCAGAGTGAGGCAGTGATACCACATCACAGCAGTACCTGTACTGCTGAGGAGTCACGCACAGGCTGTCACAGGCCATGTATTTCACAGAATCACCTGGAATCACAGAAGGTTTGAGGCTGTTTTGACACACTCCAGATGTGTCTCACCAGTGCTGAGTAGAGCACACCTGGCTGGTGTTATCATCCACTTCTCCTAATTTTGAATTGCCTGCAAACTTGCTGAGGGAGAATGTTGGCCCATCATCACAATAATTAATAAAGAACCTTCAAAGTTTTCAGTGCAGTAGATGTTGTCTCTCAAATTAGCAGATACCTGCTCACTTGTGAAGATGATGTGTGTACCGGCACACCAAACGTCTTGAAAGGAACTGGTAGATCCATACCAGTAATTGACAAGAACAGTGAATTTTTCTTCTCTATTTGGATTACAAAAGTTTGGATGGCCTTTGTCTGAGTTGTGTGGTATAAGGCATTAATGGACCAAGTTCCCTCACCACACAGACCATATGCTGTTTTTTCTCACTGCTAGGAAGTCACTCTGAAGTAAGCTGTTGGTATCCCTCTACACAGACTCAAAGCCGCATGTGATATGCAACACTCTGCATGTCTAGAACATACTAGGAAAAACTAAATTTTGTTCCTTGTAGACAAATTCAGCTTTAGAGTGTGCTTTATGTAAGCACAAAATCTGTTTAGAGACCAAGGTACCCAGAGGTAGCTGCCCAAAATCTGTGCCATTTTTCTCCACAAAACAAATAACTCTCCAATGCCTCCTGCGTTATGAGATTAACTATCGGAACCCTAGGTTTGATGGTTTGAAATGCCAGTGAACCTTCCAGATGCACGAAAAGCCCACTTAGCTCCCTGGCACTTCTACAGACTAATTCTTCAGACCTGAGCGTGTGAACGAGACTGCCATAAGAAGACAATAGGGAAGAACACCTGGTGCTCTCCATGGCTAGAAGCCTTCTCTGACAGACAGGAATTTCAGCACGGAAAGCATGCTCTGAGAAAGGCAACTAACATGCTCTGACACTCCTTATGTGGAAATCCAGCTGGTCGCAGATGACATCTTTTGCAACTGGTCAAATACTGTGGAAAAGACAAACCACTAACGAGTAATAATCAGCCTCTTTGGTAATCTTTCTGTTGCACTTTATGGCTGGAAGGAAATGAAGGTGTTTTCACTTCCAGTTCTTTGCATGCCATCTCAAAAGGATGCTGAGTGATGCAATATACAAATCCCATTGCTACAGAGTGAATGAATACTTGAAAGCTAAATCTGTCCATCAGTACCTGCGAGAAACGTCAGACTTGGAAGGAAAGCTCCAAAGGGAAAAAAATTACCCACATGCTGACAGATCAGGCTTTCATTTCCCATCTGCTGATGAGAAATGAGATGAAGGTGATAACTTTTTGAGAGATGGTTGTATATTGATCCCCTTCTTGAGGAAAGAAAGATGTGATGCGTGATACTTTCTTACCTTCCCCTTGCACTTCTTACGTACTCGGAGTGATAAGCAGTTTCCACATGAGCTGCGCGGCTCCCTGCGATAAACACCTGTGTGTATACATCGTGTGACCCACCAATCCACCGCTGTAAGAAGCCTCAGAAGCAGCAGAATGTTTTCTTTTGAGGGTGAAATGTGATTTGTCCTAATCAACCAGGTCAACAGAACTCAATCATATAAACCAGGTCCTTACTGTCAAACCAAGGTTTCCTGCAGGTTTTGCCTTTCCTACTCGCTAAAGAGAGCCTCCCTACTCCATTCACTTTCTCTCTCCACTTGAGCTAACTTCTGCATCCACCCAAGCAGGGATTTAGATTGCCTCTTTCAGTCACAAATTCGCAGATCCACAGAGTGGTAGGGGTTGGAAGGGACCTCTAGAGATCATCTAGTCCAACCCACCTGCCAGAGCAAGATCTCCTAGAGTAATCACACAGAAACAAGTCCAGGCAACTTTTGAATGTCTCCACAGAAGGAGACTCCACAACCTCTCTGGGTAGCCTGTTCCAGTGCTCTGTTACCCTCACAGTGAAGTAGTATTGCCTCACATTCAGGTTGAACCTTCTATTTTCCAGTTTATGGCCATTGCCCTTTGTCCTGTCACTGGACACCACTGAGAAGAGCCTGGCTCCATCTTCCTGACACCCACCCTTCAGATATTTATAAGCATTAATAAGATCCCCTCTCAGCCACCTCTTCTCCAAGCTAAACAGACTCAGCTCTCTCAGCCTTTCCTCATATGGTAGCTGCTCCAGGCCTTTAATCATCTTAGTGGCCCTGCGCTGAATCCTCTGCAGTAGTTCCTTGTCCTTCTTGAACTGGGGAGCCCAGAACTGGACACAGTACTCCAGGTGAGGCCTCACCAGCGCAAAGTAGAGGGGGAGGATAACTTCCCTCAATCTGCTGGCTGTGGTCTTCTTAATGCATCCCAGGATGCCATCGGCCTTCTTGGCCATGAGGGCACACTGTTGTCTCGTGGTCATCCTGTTGTCCACGCAGATTCCAAGGTCCTTTTCCCCAGAGCTGCCCTCCAACAGATCAACTCCCAACCTGTACTGATACGTGGGGTTGTTCTTCCCCAGATGAACACTTTACACTTGCCCTTGCTGAGTTTCGTTATATTTCTCTCCGCCCAGCTCTCCAGCCTGTCTCGTTCACACAAGTCCCGCAAACCCATCCAAGCCCATGCTGCCGGCTGCTGTGTTGCAATCTCACATATTCACAGTGCAGCTCAACAGCTTCTCATTCACTTGAGGGACTACTCTGTATGCTGTTTTCTGAACCCTGGGAAGAAGTGTGGTGTTACACTGGACTATTTTGGAAGGCATGTTTCAGGTGGTAGCCTGACATCAAACCTTCTCCGCCATGTTTGCCCACATGCCTCTTGGCTTATTCCTCAAACCATTCCAAGAACCTGCACCTCAGCTGCATGACTTAGACATGTTGCATGGCTGCCCTGTCACCAGATCAGGAGTTTTGTCAAACATATAAGTGAATTACACTTTTCCCAGTCTTGGTTACATCTTGGTTACATCAAAACATTTCTATCTTATGTTCTTCAGCTCAAAATCTGCTCAGACTCCTTCTTCATTAAAACGCCATTCAATGGCAATGATTCAGAAAGGAAATATTTATTTAAAAGATATTTCTGATAATGTTCTTAACCTAGAATAGGCCAAAAAACTTAGGTGAAATTGTTAATTAGGGTCTAATTTGCTAGCACAAATAGTCCCATTGATTTCAATAGAATAACATGAATTGTCGAAATGAGCAGGTTTTCCCTGAGGTAAACCTTTAAATTAAATGTTGATGGAAAACTTCATATGGGGAACTGTTGACTGAATTTGAAATATGTAGCTCTGATTCTGGACTAATTTTTTACTTTAAGACTTGGTATGCTTGCCTACATATATTTTACCCAACGGAGAAGAAAGGAGCGTCTCATTAGAAAAATGAAATGTCAGCGTATTTTTCTGTTTCTCCTCTTTGCTCTTCATTTGAAATAACTGATTGTTTTACTATGTGTTTGGGTTTTTGAATAATTTAAATGATTGTAGAAAGCTAAGTCAAAATGTTTGGCGTATTCTTTTGAATTAGGTAAAGTTAGATTCTTATCTCCTTCGTGTTGTTTATTGTTTGATGTATTTGATATGTAGCACCTAAAAGCCCGGATCAAGATGGCAATGCCGCTGTGCTATAGAATCATAGGATCATTAAGGTTGGGAGAGACCTCCATGCCAAATCCTGCTTTCCGTGGAGCAGTGAAGAGATTTCATGGCCCATACCAACATCTATTACACGCACAAATGTGAAGACGTACGTTCCACAAGAGAATGTGTACTCCTACGCACGTGGGTGTGAGTGTGTGCGGACACACTTGCTCATGCACATGTGCACTTTGCCCTCGCTTTGAGTGTCTGATGTGCGGTGAGAGAATTTTAATCCCGTTTATCGACCTTTCTGAGAAGTGAAGGGAAAGAGGGGAGGGGGAAGCATGCAACACCTGCAGTTTATTTCCTTTAAAGAGACGACTTGAAGATAATGGAGATGAGATGGAAGGAGAATACTGCCCATTGCCAGGAGCTTTGCTCACAAGACATACAATGCATGGCCTCAGAAGCCGACGGGGAACTGTTGCCGCTGGGATGAAGAACAGTACTGCCAGGGGGTCACGGAGCAGTGCGTGCAATTGATTAGAGGTATAAGTCTTTAAGGTGGCAGCAGGGAAAATGTTCAGTGACCAAATCAATCTGCTAAATGACCTTTCCTCCAGATGTGTACAAAGTTATTCTTTTAAAGCTGAATTTGCATTCAGGTGCTTTAGCTTAGTGGGTTTTGAAGGCGCTGGAAGCCGAGCGACTGTCTGTGGGAAGGTAATTTGGAACAAAGGGTTCATGAGAGCATTTATTTAGCATGAAAAATACCCACCTGATGTTTGAAAATGGAACTGCAAGGGAATCCAGAAACGAGATGCAAGAAGCATAACAGCTAATATTTATTGGTGATAGGAAACTGACTGCTATTTAGAGGGCATTCCTAGCCCACTGATACCAGTGGTAGCTTTTCAGGAGGTGTTTGGCTGGGTCTTTGGTGAACATCATCCCCAGTTTGTAGAGATAATTTAAACAATGTGATTGGGTACTATTTAAGGCAGTAGATTCCTAAATAATTACATTGTTTATGACAAGCTACATTTATGCAAGTTTAAGTATGGCATACACTGTATTTCTCTTATGAACTTCAGCGTGAGTTTTTCTATGTGAAAATTAAGATGGGGATATTTTAACCATGTTAGAGCTGGGTGCTTCTTTGGCCCTCCTTTCTTCTGGTTTTTCTTTGCTTAGTAAGGAAAAAAATTCATGTTGCAGTACACTCAAATTTAACCCATTCGTGTATTCCTGTCATGTATTTCCATGTACTGTTATTCAATACTGACCAAAAAAACCCCACCAACAGCAAAAAAAAAGCCCCAAAACCCCCAAAACCCAAACCAAAAAACCCCATCTCTCTTTTGGTAATGAAATATTTTTCAACAAGAAAAATTCCTTCTTCTTCAAATTCTGTTCGTGCCATAATGTGCCCTGATTCTTACTGATGTGGAGAAATTCACGGCTCTTTTGTGATCTAAAGCAGACCAGAATGTAACATTCCACAGATGAAAGCTGCATAAGCAGCAGCATGGAGTTCCTGGCAGAAATCTGTGTCAGGAGAAATGTTTTCAGCCACAAGACCGATTTATGCTCCTCACAACCGAGCAGTGAAAGTGCCTACCCCCAGATAAACTGCAGCGTTGGGCAGACGCGATTACACTGTTGGGAGTGGCAGGAGAGGGTCGCCGGTTGTGCTGCTATCTTGTATTTGCACCACTAAAGTTTCAGTCGTGAAGACAAGTTACAGTTTTCAGCTTCAAATGGTTCTTGGTGGAACACTGCATATAAATGTCTTAATTTTCTCATGATTTCTCTTACAATTCACTCTGCTAAAAGCTGTTAGTTCAGACTGAGTGAAAAAGTAGTATTTTGGTATAAATCTTACAATACAATGTTACATCCTTGCTTTTGACATATTTCATGGTTTCAAGATCTTTTTGCAAGACAGCTTTTCATTTCTTTTAAGTCTGACAGCTGAACGTATTCTTTGCTATGACAAAGTATTGATGCTCACATCTAAGAAAGACACTGACACGAGCGAAAATGTCAGAAAAGATTTCCACCCCCAACACTAGGAAGTATAAAGGTTACACTGCCAGAATCTGCTGGGCTCACATGCGAAACCAGTACTTATCCAGTTACCTCCATCTCCCACATTTGCTTCTCCTTTATCATATGATTTTTTACACTAGAATAACAGCTGAACAGCTGAACTCATTTTTGACTATTATCTGTTGAAAATTCGATAGTGCTGATAATGATTGGTTTCCCTCAGTATGAGTACACATATACAAGAGGAATTTTGTTGTTCTCACCTCCTGTTTTGTTCAGTGTTTTGGTGTCCTACAGCTGGCATCTGAGAAATGCCCTAAGTACCAGGTATAAGAAACTATCAGCGTTGTACTGTCTTTAGCAGCTATCCACAGGCACTGGTCTCACACATACCTCTGCAATCGAAACCAAACCTCCTATTTCAGCTGTGAGACACAGCACTGAATCTCCCAGTCGCTGTAGCCAGGAGAGAAAAATGTGCTCAAAGCTTTTCTTTTTTTTTTCTTAAGGGTAACACACTTCAACAATCAAAGGGTGAAACCAACTAAAAGTCACACAGAACTGTATTTAAAATCATTGGTTTGAGAGTACAGGGTGCGTGTGTGGGGGGGTTGTGTGTGGGAGAAATCCCCTTAACTAAACGCATTAGAAAAATGGAATGAATGTAAAATTCAACAGTTTAATTGGATCCCGAGGAATTATCTTGGAACCTGCAAACTGGCTTCCAAGCCCTGCTAACCAACTTACCTTCATCAAATGCTTAAAGGCTTTCCTCACATTGTCAAAAGCATTTTAAGCAAGCACAACACTCAGCTACATACCATGACAAATTTTGCCTGTAGGCTGTTAAAATGGCTTTAAACTAGTAAGGCATGCTCTTAAAATATGTATATATATACACTTTGTACATATTTCATCCCAAGCTGATTCCCTCCTCCCTAGCTGCTTTCTTTTTTCCCCCCCCCCCCCCCCCTTACCCCCCGCTCTTTTAGCCTTTATATCTTTGGAGTGTAGCAGGGTTATTAATTAATGAACTTGTGTATTTTCCCTCTTTAGCTGCTGAAGAGCGAGGAACTGTCAATCAACGGGGACCCTCCTGAATTAGGTGAATGCTGACATTTGGCAAGTGTCATCACAGTTGCCTGCCCATGCCCTTGTAATGCTCTGAGCCAGTGACCCTTCCCTCTTTGTCACACATTTCAGGTAGCACTCAGAGCTCATTGTGTGCAACTGAGGTCAACCGCCAACCAAACCAAGTGCTCTGTCCTGCTCGCACAAAGCTTTCCCTGAAGGCAAGAGAAAAGAATAATAAAAGGGGGAAATGGCCTGCTGAGCAAAGGCTCTGAGCCTTTTATAACAGGAGGTCGGTTTTGATTATAGGAAGGAACCTTCAGTGGCCATGGAAACCAAAATGCCACACAAAAGCCAGAGGGTGCTTGGGAGGTAAACAACATAGATGAAAGGTGATGGTGCTTTTAATCTTCTCAATCAATGTGCTTAGGTGGGTGACTTTAATTTAATCCATGTCTGATTAACCCTCTCCCTTTGTTTACACCATTATAGGAGTTTTTCTCCTGTAAAATTTTTAAACAAATGTTAAAAAATTCCAGGAGAGGGCTGGTCGTTGCAGTGTTTTCATCCTATTCACCCCCCTGATGTAATCATGGATGTTCTCATTATCCACATAAATGCCTCATCCTTCTTACTCCTGCTAAGCTTATCCTCAGTGCTATATTTTTGAATGAGAGAGTGAAAGTTCTTATACAAATACAAATTCTTGTGACTTTCTTTTTCGGACACCTAGCAGGATGAAATAACTGGAAACAATGGCACTCAGTAAGGAAACCTTTTCCATCAAGAAGCCTTGGAGCAGTTTGGTGAAAACTGGTTTTGATTTGGTTGAATTATGAGCCCTTGAAAACTGCACATCGCACACGCTCAGACATTTTTAAATAACAGCGGTGGGTTTAATGACAGCTGAACGTTCGGAAGGAAGTTGTGCTGTGCATGCGTGCGCGGCTAATTTACCTACTTACTGAAAAATATACTCAGGGGTAGCGCTCCGAATGAACCCTGCCACATTCAGTTTGGGTTGACTTACACGGCTGAAAATTCCCCCCGACGGCTGCGCAAAGTTTTCCACAATAATGAGCATTTTATGGGTGAGATTTTCAAAAGCCAGTCCCCATTTAGGAGAGCAGATCCCATTCAGACAGGAAAAGGGAAGTGAGGGGAAAATAAAAAAAAAAAGGCCCAGGGGAATTTGTGTTCCTATACCTACCGGGGTTAAGGGGTACATTCAATAAAGACAGGCATTTAAGCACTTATCTCAGTCTCAGTGTCATTAGAGTATGAGCTTTAAAACCTCTCTGAATCTTGTCCTGGCTCCTGAATGAAAATAAAATGCACACTGATTCAGTTAAACAGTCTGGAGGAAGAGAAAGGTGCTTCAAAACAGCATTTGCAGAAAAAACTGCCTAAGCTCACTGACTTCAAGTGCTCTTAGCCCTTCCCAGAGCTAAGTTGCCTTTGCCATGGCAGCCAACAGCTGCCTGTATCCAGCCAAAAACTCGGTCTTTTCCTGAGACCGGCTGCCCACCTCAATTCTTTGAAAAAGTAAAGCAGAATGTAGTGTTTCCTTTTAAAATACAGGCAGAAGAGGCACTGTAACTGATGCTGCCCGCTCTCCATGCAATAACCCGGCAGTAAGTGTGCCCAGGGAGCAGAGAGCTGAGCACCATGCCTTCCTCAATGCCAGGATGCTTGAACCTGGTCCCCTGCTGTCCAGCCAAGCGGGTCAAGGCCTGGGAAAGAGGATGTTGTTGGAGCTGGGCTGCTCTTCAGAAATAAACATGACAACTGGGGCCCAGAAAGAAAAAACAAAAATTGCATGTGAACTCCTAACTCTGTAATCCTAGCAGTAAGATAAGGTCCCTCTGAAAAGATGTCTCTTAGGCTTAGCAGGGAGCAATGTGCCTGGATACTAGGCCAGAGTAATACTTTGCTGGAACTGCGGTAAAACTGCAAATGCTTCAGGACCTTCAAGGTAAAAACAGAAATTATAAAAGAAAGACAAGATCTAAGCACAGCTTTCTGAGCTACAGTTTCAGGCTAATCAACCAAGTCTTTCTAAACCCTGTTTTTACCTTGCCCTAATTCCATAAAGGGCCACAGATGCCAATGCCTGATTTTTAACTGACCTGCTGCTATTTGCTTGAGAAGAGTGTAAGATACAGAGGATCCTAATTACGAACTTCCCAGTAGTTACAAAGCAAGAGCAAAAAGTTGCATCCACTAGCCAAAAGGAAGTGTAAAGGAAAATCTCTAGTCACCGACTCTAGGCAAAGGAGAGGCTCTGCTTTCGGTGAGGTTGACAGCAGTGAACCCTCCTGTAACATTAGACGCCTCAGCCAGGTAACACTTGCTGAGGAAAACCACAGATGTGGTTAGTTGCCTCCTTCTGCTGACAGTGAGCACTCCCATGCCATTTGAAATATTAGTTCCTGCTCTTCTGTTAGATCTGGGGCTTGACTCTTCTTCCACAGCTCTGCAATGGGGCCTCTTGCTGCTAAGCTGGAATATGTTCTGAGACAGACATTGGAGAGGGCTCCTCAGCTTAAGACAAAGTCTTTTAAACAAGGTGAGAAATATTTTGCTTTTCATTCAATCCATGGCTATTTGGTATTGAAGAGTCTGGATCCAAGAACCTTGCCAAAGCTATAGTCATTCTCTCTCTCTCTGAGTCAACTGGCATTCAAGTAATTTATATAAAATGGAAGAGCATAAACAAGCAGGAAGAAAAAGGGACCCACACAAGTGTCTGTCAATAACTTTCATGCTGGCAGTAGAAATTTTAGGTTCTGTGTGATATGATCCTGGTCATGGATCAGGGACACAACCCATTCCTCTTCATTCTCTTCTACTTTGATTAGTCAAAGTTAGACATTACCTTCTGGAGCTCCTTGTTAGCAAGTCCCCATACAGCTAAGCAGTGTCACAAGTTTGAATATTACATATAAAATCCAAAGGACAATTGTCAGTATATGGGGCCTTCCAGGTGACAAATCAGCAACTATGGACTGGAGGTGCTTTTAGGATTAGCTATCAGATGAACAATTGGTTTTCAGAGTCTTTGTTACAAGCAAGTTTTACCGCTCGTGTTCATGAATCTTTCAAGGACTGAAGCTTTTCAGCTCTTCCAACAATAAAGTGCAATGTATCTAACATTTTGAAAGGATTGCGGTCCTTGTGCATGAAATTGTGCCCAGTGGGTACAAGAATTACCCTTGTGCATGTAACCTACATGTGAATGCAGTGGGAAGCGAGGAGCTTTCCTTCTCACTTCCTACGTGTATTAATATAAAAGTTGCCTACAGCTGCATGATCCATGCTATGAAGATTTAAATTTGAGCTGAACTTGCTTTAGACTTCACATGAGCTGGTAGGCATCTTTCAAGGGGTACTAACCTCTGATAAATTTCTTCTTCTGCCTACCTATGTTCAGGAAATTTTTCTCGAGATTCTCTGAAGCAAACAAAATTTGGTTTGCTTCATCTAACAAACCCAAGGGTTGTAGTTGACAGTGTATTGTGTCACACCAAAGAACTCACAGCACTGTTCTCACAAAGGAGCAAAAAACAAACAAATACTGCAATCCTCCCTGAATTTCGCTCAAGCAAAACTCAGCTTAGTATACTAGTCTATTTAATGAGAACCTTGTGATCTGTAATACCAGTTGGATTTGTAGAGTTCTGGCTTTCGATAAAGTACCTTGAATCAAAGAGCCTGTGAAATATTTCTCAGATAACTATGCAGCAGGGCAAGATCAGGCCAATAGGATGGAAAAGGAAAGAGAAAGGTTTTTCCAGGATTTTGGCAGGTTTCAAAGGACCTTCCACTCATCTGTCAGAGGGCCACATTCTCATTTTTGCCCTGGAAATTTTGTTGGTCTCTTTAAGAAGGTAAAGAATGAACAGAAAAAGTAAAGCAAGTAAGTAGTGGAAATATGCCACATTATGGGATCAATATCTTACTCTGTAAAGATAAAAGTAATGTATTACTTCATTTAGACAACAAATTATAGAACTACTCAAGAAATAACGGGTAGTGGAAGAGAAAAGTCTTTCTATGGACCTGGAGGGAATGTCAACAGCACCAAGACTGAGAATATTGCTGTGAAGATGAGGAACTGAAGAGAAAGATGGTAAAGTGCTATTTTAGATTTTGGTTGTGTTCTTACCAGGACTTTCGGGCCGTTCACCACTGCTTGTGACTATTGCTACTTGTCTCCTTTGACTGCTTTAATAACATTTTGCAGATGCAAACAAATTTTTACCTATTATTTGGGGTTAATTTTCCAACATCGAAGTTACCAACTTTGCTGGTATATTTTAAAATACTCTAACGCCCTCAATAACTTGAAAACATCAGAATGAATGCATAATTTATTACATGCTCCACTCTGCTGAAAGAGTCCCTAAGTTGCAGTGGGTAAACCTGGGATTCTGAAAAAGGAAAAGGTTGTTTCTTTCTTCACCGTGTGGTTGGATTGTGACAGGCACAGCATCTGAATCCAGGCAAATCGCTAGGTTCCTGTGAAGTTACAAGTGTCCATGCCTGCTGCTCAATAACAGAAATGTTGTGTGGTCAATTTAGGCAACCCAGTGATCACCATGAAATCTATTGACATTTTCCTTAGACTTAATGTGGATACTTAGCCAAACCTCTTTGGCTGAGCAATTGAGCTTTATCATACTCCTTTCCTCTTCTCCCAGCTAAAAATATAAATACTCTTATATTTATGCTAGTGCAACACCACCTACTAGGAGGCAAGGGTAAGAAAGCTAGCTCTTTTAAAAATTAATGAGCCTTGGAAGGAAATGAAGCTGAGAGAGTATGAAAGCATATGAATTTCTCCTATACAGAAGAACCAGCATTCATTAAACTGTAACTCTACACTGTTCAAAGCTCCAGTTCACTTCAGCAGTAGATTAGTATGGGCAAGGACTATAGAGCTCAGGATACGTGTTTTTCTCCAGCCTGGAAAAATATATTACTGCATCTGTGGATAACAAGATTAGCAAAGCCTTTTGCTTTGTCACAGCAACATGTGCCTACCTGTGCATTAGATGCAATAAAATTTGGTCTTGCTATAGTCTGAAAAAATGGGAGATTTATATCCAGTGCTAGATTTGGGGCCCTGCGCAATGGTAGCAATGGTAAACATAATCTTATTTTTAGGCTGTCGGATGATGAGAATGACATTAACTGAGCATATTAAGAATGGCAGCCTGGAGTTTTTGGTGCTAGTTAATATAAGAACTTAGAAGAGGTGAAAATAGATGTTCTTACAAATAATTCTATTAAGCAAGATATCTTTTAATTGTTTCTTTATTACTTAAAAGGATTAAAAACTGTTAACCCTTTATAGCTCTCTTTTAAGTGAAAAGAGATGGAAAATTATTGGAAACTAATACACTACATTATCGTTAGATATTTGTTCCCAGATGATCACGTAATTTGGGTTTTTGTACAAGAGAGTGTTGCTTATTCTTTCTCATCCATCACAAAATAGTCTCAAAGAACTCACATTCCAGGTCAGAATGCTAAACACGCCCATTGACGTGGATTCCTCTTGCTGTGTACGTTTCAGACTTTTTCTCATATTCAGTTTTCTATTGAGGGTCATTTCTGTTTTATACAAAACATTTCTATCAATATATCTGTATAAAATGGAAGTTGATTGTTATTGCTATATTAGAACAAGCATACTGTGTTCATCGTTACATAATTATAAATGTTATTCCTAATATCGTCTCGGAATAAGCTATATACATGCGACACAGATCATACAGAAATGATTGTATCCATGCTAATGAACCATTTTACCTGAATTACCAAAGGTAAATAAAGAAATACAGCCTTACAACTCTGAAAGGAAGTTGCTGTCAGATATGATGGATTGGATTTCCTGGCTCTATGGTTGGTAAATTTATATTTAGTCTTCATTTGATTATCAACTATCCATATTGTGTTTATTGCATCATCTGTCACTAAGGGGTGATAAAATAATTTCTATGGAGACACAGATCCACCATTAGAAATGGAGATTTTTTGAGGAGACCCACTTGTTTTGTCTTTGAAAGACCAGCTGTACAAGGAGTGATTTACCAAAAATGAGGAAGACTAAGTCCGTATTCTTTCCAAGCAGCCACTGTTGTCATTTTTAAACAACATTAATAAATGCAAGTAGCTGATGGATATCCAGTATCTGAAACAATTCTGCTTTTCTTAGGAGTATACAGCATCTGTAGTCCCAAAATCAGATTAATGTTCAGGTGCTAGTCACAAGAGGGAGCTCAGTGCTTCACAGCTATAACAGAAATAGATCTGGACTGAGAAGCAAAATTTGAATAGTTTCTAAAAGGGCACAGAATTTATAAATCAGTAGAAATTTTCAGTGCTTGGACTATATTAATTAATCTTGGATTTATCATAGAACATCACCCTTTGGCATCAAAGAAAGAAGAGTATTTCCAACTCAGCTAACATACAGCTCACAGCTCAATTTCTCTGTCTTTCACCTTCCCAGTTCCTCATATTTCTATTTCTTTGTCAAAAGTAAGGTTAAAATGGAATGGAAGCTGATGGTTCCTAACAGCAGTTTAAAGCAAAAAACCTCATACAGTAATACTGTATTAGTCTTAGGAGTGGACCAGAACCAAACTTTCTATCATGGTTAAAAACATTCAGAATTATACATTTGAAATATCATGACATTTGAAATTACATGATAAATAAAATACAAAAAAATGGAAATGAGATTTTTCAAAAAAGTCTGGTCGCACACCTGAGATATCCTGGCTTGATAACTGCACATTGCAGATAAGCTGGAGACCATAATAGCCACGGGCACCATATTAGTATGCACCAAAATGGTCAGCTACACCAACAGCCCAGAAATCGGAGCGTGGATGAGCTGCCAAAGCCAACCTGGTTATTTTTGAAATTAACACATTTGCCTGGAATACTTTGTTTTTTAAAAAATGGCATTTTTCAACGGAGGAACCATCAACTGATAAAATTGCGGTCAGGTTAACTTGAAAAGAAGGGTATTAAAGCCAGCTATCATGACAACTAACATCAAGTTTTCAAGAAATCTAAACTTTTTCCAATCTTTAGACATGCATACTACTTAAATTGTGTTAAGTCCACCCCATAAATTATATCATGGGGAAAAGTATGATTTGGGCATTTCAGTGTTTGTTGTTCCAGATTAAACTAGGCTGATTTTTGTAACAATGGTTCTTTTCTTCCTTGCCCCACCCACTCCTGGTGTTGCCTAGGTGATGTAGTTGTTCAGATGCTGTGGGCTTCTTCGAGTGTTTACTTATCAGCACTGCAAAGCCCGTGGAATGGATTGGCTTGCTGAATTGGATTTACAACTGTTTTTCTTCCCCAGAACAGTGGAAAGTAACTGTCATATGTTTCTTCCTTCTTCCTATAGATTCCCTTGTCTTCACGTCTCTTAACCTACTCTATCTTTGACATTCTCTCTCTTTTTCACACTCTACATTCCCTGGCATGTTTCCCACTCCTTCTTGCAAAACTATATTATTCTCATCTCTTGGCCAACTGTTTTGAAGATGTCTGGTGAAATGGGAAATTTAAAAAGTAGAGTCTGTACATATCTCACCAGAAAAAGGTTTGTGATGGTTGCGAACTAGAAGCTGAAGCAAATAACCTCTGCAACATCTTTCTGAGGAAATTCTGGATCCTGTGACAGTTAAAGTGCTTAAATCAAGTTTAGATCCAAAAGGTACACTTTCAGCCTGTAGTCATGGACTTGCTGTCAAAAGTACTTGTTGAAATTCCATACTCTGTTTTATACCCAGTTGTTCAAAATAAATAAGCCTAATGATCCCTTCTGGCCTTATCAAGATTTGATTTTATAATTTCAAAGGGCCACCATGTCCTACCACTTTTGGTAGGGATGAAGTCAAGTGCTGGTATGTTACTAAAGCAATTTATTAGGAAAGAAGGTTCATGAAATATAATAGCATATTTCTTAAAGTCTCCATTTTAAAGAAATCAATTTATGAATTAGGATTATTTGATTTTTAATGTTTAAGAAGCTGTTTTCTAAATTTAGAAAAAGCACTATAATTTTGGATAGTGTAAGTTTGTGCTTGCAAATAGCTGAAACCTTGCATTAAGAATAAAACAACCTCACTTATGAATACAAGCAAAGATTTTATGATAGACATGCACACAGTAAGATACAAGATTTACATTTCCATGTATACATAATGGATATGTAATGGATATATTAGTAATATAAAGGAAAAAGACTCAATTAAAATTTGCTGCTGAAATTGTCTCTGGCAGAAGACAGGATTCTAAGTAGACTACTTTTTTTATCTGAAGTACCTTTTTATCCATTAAAAGTTTTCTTCAAAACTTTTTGAGCAGAATACATGAATGTCTGGCTTCAGGATTATTTTCTCTCTCATTTCCCAAAGAAACAAGATGTATGTTATTACACTGTCTGCGTAACCTTCCATCTTTCTGACTATTGTCAGCTGTCTTTAAACTGTAAAAATGTGTTGGCCACATTTTGATAGAATTCTCATGAATTTAATCAATGTTAGCCAACTTTTTGAAAAAAAAAGACCCTATTAGGGTCCCATTTAAGGAGAAAGTACAGTCTCTTGTCTTTCCTGTGCGGTTGTTCAGAAGTCAAGATGCAACTACTATCTGACCAAGTAGCATTTGTATAAATAACTAGATAATCAACACACACATGAATTGGCCATAACAAATGGTGTCCCTTCCTTTCCAGCAGGTCAGAGAACGGAGAATTTGGGAGGAAAATGAGGGTATTACAGTGTATGGCACAGAAGACACAAATCCATAGGAAACCAGATGTCGTTAATTGCTCTTTTCAATAACAAAGACGATTCATATAACAGAGGAGGAACCTTGTCGTACAGCCATGAAGTAAGTTCAAAAGAGGCCAGGCGACTTACCCTGAGAGAAAAATTTGAAAATCCTGCTTTTAACCATCTAGATGCTCTTGCAATCAAGGCAACAAAGCAAGCTATATATCAACACAGGACATTTTGAGTTAATTCCAGTAGCCCTTACGGGCAATGTCTTGGCAGCCAGGATCTGACGACTGTGAGACTCCTCAGCCACACTCTTCACCTAGAGACATCCCATCCCCAAGGGCTGCTAGCTGCATCCCACTGATCTTCTCTGATAGAAACCTGAGGAGGCACAGATGGTCCAACTCTACAGCTGTAAAGGCACTGAGAACATCAAAGTCAAGACTTCATTTCCCTCCAGCACAGCAGGTTTTAAAACAACAACAACAACAAAAACCTCCTAAACTGTCTATAGCTCAGGAAGTAATCTCAACCCAAATTGGCAAGAACTCAGATAGCTTCAAATTGGAAAATGTGCAATTAATTTGCTAAATGCGAGGTGACATGCCTGAGAGGATGGTCTGTATTTGAAAACAGGGAAAGTTGATTAAAAATTGTGCTCTCTACTAAGAAGGAAATAGTCATCCTGAATCTATGATTTAGAGCATGATTTTATTGTACTCTCACTCAAGTGTGCAATGCCTGATTGAAAATGAAACAAATCTAATTAATTAATATTGGCCTCCCGCTATCATGCATCTGCACCACACTTCTTGAATGACAATCCTAAACATCAGAAAAATATAAAACTCTTTATAATCAAGGACCTTATAAACAACATAATTAAAAAAAAAAAACCCACACCAACTCCCCAAACCGTATCCTATTGCTAAGAATAATCCAATGGTATTTTAACCACCCCACCGAACAGACAGGCCTTACATCGCGCTCTGAATTTCGCCAAACTGGGGCTCTGGCGGAGGGCCAAAGGAAGCAGGTTTCAGCGGCGCGGGCCCTCCACTGAGAACACCCTACCGCTGGTCCCCCCGAGCCGGGGCTCTGCACATTCATTTTATGTGTAGTGCTCCTGTGTCTCACAACTGCTATGTCTGATATTTTCTTTATGACTTCAGCTTATTTGCAGATTTGGCTGCAAGATGTATTTTCGCACAGTACTCAATACAAAGTCTAAAACTGAAGCTCAGAAATACAGTCTAGCAAACTTAACTGAATTAACTTGATCTGTAGAAATAATAACAGACAGAGGAATCTATTCCTATGCGGTTTTGACAATTTCTGGCATGTGTGATGACACCAAAAAGTGTCATAGAAAAAGTACGTACAGCCTTAGCTGTCAGTTGGGTGAAATTGCTTCACAGATACCTGACAGAAACACAGAGAAGCCAGAAAAGTAACGTTAAGTCATTAGTAGCAGATAAGAACCACAAACACTCACCACCACTTTTGTACTCTACATCTCAGAGTGGCATTCTAACCCGTCTAACTCTTCTCACCGCAACTTCTCTTCAGAAAGCTACCAATGGCCAGTATATCTATTTAATGGATCATTATATCTGAAGGGATAATGTGGGCATTTGGTTGTTGGGGTCTTTTTTTTTGGGGGGGAGAGGGAAAAAAAGTAAATTGGCCTGTGTAAAATGTGTAAGGAGCAGTCACAAGTGCATGATCTGTGGGTACGGTGTCTGTGGTCTCTGCAAAGTTATGGATCAGTGCATGGAAGAAGATTTCTGCTAGGTGGCCATAGATTTTTTTTTCCTTCCTTTTTTTGGTTTCCATGTGGTTTGTATTGTAATCTAAAGATGAAGTTACAGTCTTTCCAAACATACAAAAATACAAGTCAACCTGTTGACAAATAACATTGTTTCAGATGTTTATCTTCTCAACTGCTGATCAAACCCCTTTCCAATTTGTGCATAACCTTCTATTATGAAAAAAACCCCATTTTTTTTCCTAAACACAAAGTACCTATTTCAACAGATCATCTTTCACTGATTCAATAGGATGAATCATGCTGAATGAATGCAAATAGAGATGTTGTCAGTTTCAGAAGAAAATCTCTAAACAATTAGGGGACTGCTGTGGTTGGATTCCTCTCTGTCCATGCTATTAGGCTTTAGGGCTTAAAAAAACCCTCTATATTTGTATTTCTGCACAGAAAACTATGCCAGTGATCTGACCTCAATCCATGAACTCTTTAAGAGAACAGCACAGGTGCTAGAGATGGCTAAGAAGAGACGGCTGGAGAAGCATATTTATTATTTTTATTGTACACCTCACACTGACACTTGATTGATTAATACAAAACATCCAACCCTTTCCAGCAGCTGGAAAAATTTTTATCTCATCATTAACATTCCCATCAAGTGATGAGCTATAAAACTTCTGCCTGCAAATCCAAATTGAAGAACGGTCAGACAGAATCAATATTTTTTCATGCAGTAAAACCTCAAAAAACTGTCCAACTGGATATCTTCATGTCTGCTGTTAATATCTGGAGTGAATTCCATGGACAATACTATGACTTGCCAAAGTACTTGAGCACATGCTTGATTTTAAGCTTTGAATGATCCCATTTGCCTGAAGCAGGCAGGCCAAACTAGGGATGGAGCTGGAGCCAGCAGCAGTCCTTCCACAGCCTTCAGTCAGCACCTCTAGGAGTTCTGCTACCCGGATGCAGGTGGCCCAGCTATTTTGAATACATTTAGGTTTAGCAAACATTTACCTGGAGGATAGGATGTAAATGCAGGAAAAAGTTTAACCAAACCATATGACAGAGAAGCATCAAAAATCTGTTGTTATGGGAAGTAAGCCAACACAAAATATTGTAGATAATGTATTTATGAGCTTCAGGGTATATTTCTGGCTGCAATTCTCTCAAGAATATCATACTGATTACAAAGCAGTATGAAATTAATATTTCCTATGATATTTCCTATTCAAGCTGTGATAATAATTTCATATTTGGCCAAATGTGTAGAAACTTCTAACTGCATGCAAAATGAGCAGTCTGAAGTAAAAAGAGTTATCTGAACATACAGTTGTATCAGTGAGAAATTCTGCTGGATTCTTGTTTCACATGTAGATCAGAAAAAGCAGGTCTCAATGGAGTCACCAGGCAGCCAGAATGCCTCATTTCTCTAGTGCAGCCATTCTCCTAGCATTAGAATCTAAATAAAAATTACTAATATCCCTATTGCCATGAAAATCTATGCACTGTTTGAATGTATAGGAGCATTTCTATAATTGACTGCTTCTAGGTATTCAAACATGGAGTTCTGGTTTTGGTTTGTATGGATAAAATGCTGCAATAGTGGAATACAGCAATACAATAAAAACAGATGGAAAACAACCTCAGTCTGGCAAGGTATTTTACATGCAGAATGAAGGGATGCTTAGCAAAAGATTAAGCATGGCTTTACAGACCTAGTTTACTCAAAAATGCTCTTGGCTAATTACACAACTTTTTTTTTTTTTTCCTGATGCCTTAAATTCTGAAGTTTTTAAACCCTATAATCACAACTGTTGGCGAGTCTGTCCCCAAGATTCCCCTGTCACTAAGAGTTTTCCTCTTGCCTTCACAAGGGTAGAAAAAAACCCTCATCACTCTGGATTCATCATGCTAAAGAGTTTTGCTGGAAACTCATCACATGTGGTCAGTGTGGGTTGGCAAGTGCCAGATTTTGTTAGCAAACTCTATCCACTAACCTTACCACCAAAGTTGAACCTGCCAGAGACCACTTTCCCTGATGGCACTACTGACAGAGTCTTTGTCAAATCTGGAATGAGCAAATAAGTTTAAACAAAAGAAGAACTTAGACTACTCAAACAACTTTTCGAAACTCAAAGTGTGTTCCCAATGAATCAGTACTTTTATTTTTAAAAAAAGAAAAGCTGACATAACATTTCTTGACTGGTTTTTGTTCTGTAGGAATTTTAAAATTCCTGGTTTGTGCCAGGCCAGTAAGTAGAAACAGAAAATGCTATAGAACTACCTTTCCTTGTGAAGTTTTTCACAAAAGAAAAAAAAAAGTTGGATAAATCTCTCAAGAATATCTCTTTTTGGAACTTTTACCACTAAGTTTTACAAATTCAAGATTAAGCCAATTTAAACTTAACTTCCACCACCCTTCCTGCCCCCTCACCCCCCCCCCCAAAAAAAAAAAAATGGTGGGGAGATTTTATGTCAGAAATCAGATATAACACCAGACCAGATTTAGACATGGATATAAGTTTCCTTAATGGTTTAAGAGATAGAAATACTGCCAGAGTTGTGCTATTATGGGAAGCTTAATTTCATGTAAATAGTCTGGAAAATATTTGTACTTTATCTTGGTAGCATCCAGAAATAGCTGGGTTTAAGGACTGGAACTTTTCTTCACTACTCACCAAACCAGCAGGAGGTAATGCTTTTATCAGTTTTGTTTTGGCACATGGTAAAGAGATAATGGAAGTTCTAATTATAGCAGATAGCCTTGAATCCTGATCTGATTTAGTTTAAATTAAATATAAAAGCAAACACAGGCTAGACAGCAATGATGGGTCTTTATTTCAAAAAGGCCGGCCTGGAGAACTTTATGAAAACTATTCCCTGAGATTTACAAGAAAGAAGAGTTAGACATGAGGTCTCTCAGCAGTGGAACAGCTTTAGACTCAACACAAAATAAGTGTGATAAAAGGAGTGAATTGAGTGTTTTTGTGTCATCCAGAAAGGATGACATTGGCATTGTGGCAAATAAATTAAGATAAACAAGGTAAATGAAGAAATATATGTAGCAATTAAGATTGCAGACAACATACAAGCAAAACTCAACACATTCAACACAGGTATTCAATAGTCTCCATCTCATGTGGCCAAAATAACTAATCTATGCACTTGCAAGATCTTGTAGCAAAGACTTACGACAATTTATCAAGTTGGATGTGTTAATTCATCAGGTGGTCCAGCAGTTTAGTAAAGGAACAGGCATGTCACAGGATCATAGAATCATTTAGATTGGAAAAGGCCTTTAAGATCATCAGGTCCAAGCATTAACCTAACACTGCCAAGCTCACCACTAAACCATGTCCCTAAGCACCACATCTATGTGTCTCTAAAATACCTCCAGGGAGGGTGACTCAACCACTTCCCTGGGCAGCCTGTGCCAATGACTGACAACCCTTTTGGTGAAGAAATTTTTCCTAATATCCAATCTGAACCTCCCCGGCACAATTTCAGGCCATTTCCTCTTGTCCTATTGCTTGTTACTTGGGAGAAGAGACCAACGTCCATCTTACTACAACCTCCTTACAAGTAGTTGTAGAGGGCAATAAGGTGTCACCCTCAGCCTCCTCTTTTCCAGGCAAAACAACCCCAGGTCCCTCAGCCGCTCTTCGTAAGACTTGTGCTCCAGACCCTTCACCAGCTTCATTGCTCTTCTTTGGACATGCTCCAGTACCTTAATGTCTTTCTTGTAGTGACCCAGCTGCAGGACCAAGCACTGAGCCTTGTTGAACCTCACTCATATAGTTGGCCTTAGCCCATCGATCCAGCCTGTCCAGATCCCTCTACAGAACCTTCCTACCCTGGAGCAGATCAACACTCCCACCTAACTTGGTGTCATCTGCAAACTTACTGAGGGTGCACTCAATCCCCTCATCCAGATCATTGATAAGGATATTAAAGAGAACTAGTCCAAGTATTGAACCTTGAGGAACACCACCTGTGACTGACTGCCAGCTGAGTTTAACTCCATTCACTCACCACTGTCTCTAAGCCACTACACTGCAAGGAATGATGAAGCCACTTAGGGCAGGCTGGACAGCACTCCATAGACTTCTGATGGGAATAGTTGGACTGCCTGAAGTTTTGACCTTTTGCTCTGCCTTTGCATTTTGTTCAATAATATCTTAATGAATACTGAATACACAGTTCATGATGGAGATAACGACAACCTAAAATTTCTTTCTCGTCCTAAAGGACTGTGGTCGTCACTAAGTAAGAGAGTCAGTTTTCTTGCTTATTTTCCCCAGTGGACTCATTTTGCTTTGCACAGTGGAAGATGTTCAGCTCAAGGCTCTGTGGCGGCAGAGGTAATTTCTGAGGAGGTGGAAGCTGTGGAACTGTGTTTTCTGAAAGTGAAGGGAAAGGTCTTACACATCTGGTGCTCTAACCACTAAGCAACTGTTCAAAAGTCTCAGCGCGATGCATTCCTCTGCCCATGTGTTTAAAAATAAACTTTCCAGATGCATAATGAGGGGAACCTCATTCTTACCTCCAAGTATGGGATATTTCAAGCTGTGAAACCCAGCTGCAGTTAGGTTTTTATCCCAATTGTGAAAAGGTGCTGCTATGCATGTGGGAGAGACGAGATTTCAAAAATGTTTCATACCTAAATATTGCTATTACCTGGCTTGAGGTTTCCTATCTCCTCCTTTAAGTACAGGCATCTCTCAAGTCTGGAGCTTAATGCATGTGAGCACTGAGTTCAGAGCTTTGAATGCCATTCTTAGTCTGCACACTGAACTTCAGGTGCTTTTATGCTTAACTGGGCATTGTCTACATCCCTTTGGAAGTGTTTTAAAAAAAAACAGAACAAACAAACCACTCCGTTTTATAACCGACACCCCACCTTGTCTGTGAGCAAGCTGACTTTCTTACCTTTGCACATGTCTTTTAGACCGCTGAGAATGAAAATAACCCATTAGATCTTACTGCACCTGAGTCCTCTGGGATTTTTCTTTTCCAGAAAGCGATCGCACCTTTTCAGGACTCAGTCTGAGTCATCTCTTTCTCAATTCTTTTGAAACTCTCAGCAATATTCCTGGCTTTCAGAGGACATTAAGGATTTGATCACTTAAAATCAAGCACTCCTAAGTGGTTTTGTGAGGGAAAGCCCAAACCAATAGCCAGTTTTGAACATAGAGGGTTTTTCTCATAGTTACAAGTTTAACTGAAAAAATGTATTATGACATTCCGGTGAGGAAAAAAAAATACAAGAGGAATTGAATCCTATTTATATGGTTGTTTTAAAGTTGATATGGATTTTATACCTGGAGAAAATGGTTTTTTTATGCTTTGCTATTATACTACCACTCATAACATTTTTGCCTCATTTTTTAATGATCCTTTCCAAGAATCTTGTGAGTGGAACAGCACAGTCTAAGTTTTTTAGGACATTTTAAAGGAATGTAGTTACTAGCAGGTATATGTTTGACATTTTTTAAAATCAAGAATGAGCAAATCATCTAACTTTGTATCTCTGAAAAAAGAGGGTAATCCCCTCACAGGTCACACTTGAAAACACAGATTTTTACATGTACAGGTTGATTACTGTAGATTTTGTTTCTGTTTCTTCCATTTGAATTCCACGGATTTCACCAGATTTACAGAGATGTGAAGCTGAAATAATTCAGTGTTAAATCCATCACATTAAAAAAAAAAAAAGTACCTCTATTGCTGTATTGATCCAAACAAATCTACAGCCACATTCTCCTACCCCTTGGCAGACACTTTGTTTTTGTCTGTTTTGAATTCACAAGCTTTTTAGGGAAAAAAGTCACTATTTCTTTTTGTAAGTTTACATTATCTGCACTCTTTAGTGCAAGATAAATAATGCATAAAATCTATTCATGCTGTTAGAACAAGTTTGAGGAGACTTGCAAGAAGAGAGCTGACAATGCAGAATTAAGAGTTTGACCAGTCAAAGCACAGGTTTCGAACAACTGAATCAGGTTGTTTCCCAGCAATCACCAGCCACTGAATGCATTGTGATTTTGCATTATCTGATGGAAATTGATTTAATGGCATCCCCTGAGCCCTAATCTCTTTCCTAATTGCTTGAGATGTATTTTTCAGGAAAGTGGGCAGCTTTGGAAAGGTTTGAGTTGCTCTGTTAAAATATGTTTTCTCATCTTGTGACATAGACTGACTGGGAATCCAGGGATATTGGGCTTTTGTGTAACTTCCAGACAGATTTAATTACAATTACTTAACAAAACAAAAGAAAAAACTTCACTGCTTTGCTTTTTTGTCATGTTTCTGTCCCAAAACAAAATGCAAGCACATGCTTCTGAGAGAAAAAGGGAGGCTGAGAAGGAATGTGGTGCTACCTCCATGCAATAAAACTTGATTTGCTGGAGGGTCCCATGGAGAAAAACATCTGATCTGTGGTGAACACCTACATTTGAACTAGTCATGTGAGTCCTCTTTAACAGTGGTGGTGGTGGGGAAGAATTATTCACCTCATCCTAATGCAGGCAGTTAAATGATGTGAAATGAATTGTTCTTTAAGAGCATGTACTACACTCTCTGGCTGTGAAAGCAACAGGGTGCGATTAGTTCAGGTGAAGGCATCTACACAGAAGACACGTATAGAATCATTCCTCGAGGCTTTCGTGTCTACTGGTAAATTAAGCAATGCCAGTGAATGTTCCTGGATACTGGAATTCAATCATCTATAATATTCAATTATTTAAACAGGTCATGGTGTGGTTTTGATCTATCCCACTTAGGACTTGATCAAACAATTCATTGGCATGATTTGGGAGCACACACAGGCCAGCAGCCATTCCTAGCAAGCAATGTGAATGTAGCCACCCTGTCTTCGAAGGTAAGAGAGTTTAAAAATACAAATGCAGCCTGGTCCTTGCCAGCTGGCCTCACTGCCAGAAAACCGTCCAAGTGATGTTTAATTTTCTGCCATAGATGTATCTTGAGTACCTAAGTTCGAGAGTAACGGTAGGGGACAGTAAGCCTTCATAATGAAATGTCATATATTTTCATCAGTGTGTTGGCTACAGCATCTTACTTTATCTGTTATTGCAAATCTCTACACAAATGAAACCAGGATGAGAAGTCTTAGAGTATTTCCACAGAATACAGTGCGAATCACAGTGAAACATGCTCCTGAATAATGTCATACACTGGAAAAGCATAACGTGGCCCAAGTATCTGTGTCTACTCTAATTATTTCAGTACAACCTGTGCCTGAGGGTCCTGATGTAAGGAAATTGATAAGAACAACCGAAGCATTTTTTTAGTGCAGTCAATTTGCTATATTCTATCTGTCCCCTTTTCTTCTCTAAATATTAAAATAGAAAAGTTCATGAGCGTCATGGGATATATTTTAATTAAACAGCTTTATAATATCATTCCTCTACTATGAAAAAGTGTTTGCCATAGAATCACAGAATGGTTTGGGTTGGAAGGGACCACAAGGATCATCTAGTTCCAACCTCCCTCCCATGGGCAGGGACATCCTCCACTAGACCAGGTTGCCCAAAGCCCCATCCAACCTGGCCTGGAACACTTCCAGGGATGGGGCGTCCACAGCTTCTCTGGGCAACCTGTTCCAGTGCCTCACAGTAAAGAATTTCTGCCTAATATCTAATCTAAATCTCCCTTCTTTTAGTTTAAACCCATTCCCCCTTGTCCTGTCACTACACTCCTTGATAAACAATATCTCGCCAGCTTTCCTGTAGGCCCCTTCAGGTAATGGAAGGTTGCAATTACGTCTCCCAGAAGCCTTCTCTTCTCCAGGTTGAACAAGCCCAACTCCCTCAGCCTGTCCCCGTAGGAGAGGTGCTCCATCTCTCTGATCAACTTTGTGGTCTTCCTCTGGACCACCATTGAGATTCCAGAGCTGGATGCAGTGCTCCAGGTGGGGTCTCACGAGAGTGGAGTAGAGGGACAGAATCCCCTCCCTCGACCTTCTTTTGATGCAGCCCAGTTGGCTTTCTGGGCTACTAGCGCACACTGCTGGCTCATGTTTTCGTCCACCAACACGCCCAAGTCAGTCTCGTCAAGGCTGCTCTCAATCCTATAGTCCTGCTTGGGATTGCACTGACCCATGTGCAGGACCTTGCACTTGGCCTTGTTGGACTTCATGTGGTTCTCACTGGCCTACTTCTCAAGCCTGTTAAGGTCTCTCTGTATGGCATCCCTTCCCTCCAGCGTGTCGACTGCACCACACAGTTCCATGTCATTGGTAAACTTGCTCAGGGTGCACTTGATCTCACTGTTCATGTCACTACCCTTGTCCATGAATGCTGTAACGCTGTCATAGAAGGCCATTGTACAGTTTAATGACAGCTTATTATTCCCATTGTAGCAAAACAGTATTTTAGGCTAGAGGTGGATTTTTCGGATGTAACCAAGACTTTCATATGTGATGTGGAATTATCTGCTTGGAAGCTAGACGCATATGTAAACTTTGCAAAGAGAAAATGGTGTAATTACAGAAGTTTCCTCCCTGTTCTCAGTTTTTATTTGTGCACTATTAACAACAACGTGAATATCACACTAAATGTCTTTTGAAAAACAGGAGGTCGAACAGCTGATCCAAACTCTGGGGTGAATTATTTCATGACAATGACATCTGCAAAGCATATACTTTAATATGAAACATATATCAAGTGAATAAATTATTCCTTTTAAATATATTAAATTCCTTATATGGAATAGATACTATGCTCTGTGATTCAAATGAAAAATTACAAAGTCAATGAGAAATGAGAACAGACTGTTTGCCGTTTTCGGAGATCATGAGAAACTGCTGAGCCAATTGGTAATTTCAGCTTGCTTATTCCTCAATTAACGCTCCTGTAAAATAAAGAATAAACAAGCATTGCTCTGCCTGTTTCTTAATTAGCCATAACAAAACTTTCTGAAGTGTGGTACCTCAGCAATTGAAGGTATCATAGTTGTAGGCAGGGGCCTGCCAACAGCAATATGAAAAACTTCTGAACCCTGCCAAGATTGCTCCTCAGCAAGGCTGAGGCTTCTCCAGTTTATATGAACCGTTTCCTGAAGATGGGTTGGACTTTTTCCTTCCACACAATCTTTAAAAGTTATTTATATATCATATTCTGGATATCTTCTCTTAACTGTACTGTCTTGGGTTTGTTTCTGGAAAAACTCAGATAATTGGGTCTGGGATCCATGTTTTACTTCAGGGACTCATGTTTCAGTAAATTCCTACAGTTAGTTACACCATGTAGTATATACCATATTCCACTGATTTTTCCACAAGCTCCTGAGAGGAAGGAAAAGTTTTCCCTAACGTCCTTCATGCACTTGCTGCTGGATGGTGGTTTGTATTACCCCAGTGGAAGAGTCAGGTGCAGAAGAATTGATGGCCCTTGTTCAGTGGTCTGCTGAGAGCAGGTGGGGTATGATGGACCAGGAAGGAAGAGGTGAACATGGCCTTCACTTCTTTACTGACTGGCTAGAGCATCTGAGCTGGTGGTGACATGGAAGTAATTCAGTGCTGATGCAAGCCTGCAGTAAATTCGTAGCATTTGGGAGCAAATGGGAAACAGGAAGGAAATTGTGCTTCAGCATCTCAGAAATGCTCTGCTTCCTTAGACTTTTCTTGGGTAAACACCACTGAAGAGGCCATGCTTTGCTCTTGAGAGGACCTAAGGCAAAACCTGGCTCTTGCTGAGCGCCTGCCAGCCTCAAGCAGGCAGAAGCTGCAGGGGGACCTGGCCAGAGACATGCATGTGTGCCCATGGTTTCCATGGAGGCTTTTTTGGGAGGAGAGTTCTGAAACTGTGGCTCTGTGCATAATGCACAGCTAGTAAATTTGCGTGTACGGATATGCAAATAACCTCCCTGCTTGGACTCTCAAGGTCCTTCTTGGCTGTAAATAGTTCCTTTGACAGTCATACTATTGCAACATACCTTGCAACAAAAGCAACGCTCGCTGTAATACAAACTTGGCTCAGAAGTGCTCCATGCTTTCTTAAATTAAACTCCTTTCTCCAGCTGCATCTATTTTAGGGTCTGATCAACTTTATAGTTGGCTGTCATGCTTCCTAAGAGCAGCGAAAACTTGTGCAGAACACGTAGTTTGTGCGGCAATGAAGAAGAGCAGAAGCCCTCTTGAGTAAGAGGTTCAGTTGGTGTGAAATGCACAGTGACACCTCTAAAGGCATTTGGATGAAAATCATAGACTCTCTTAGGAAAGAGACAGGATAGGAAATGTGTGTGAGAAAATTTGCAAATCAGGTTATGAAAAACCAGTGTGAGGCCTCTCCACTGACCATCTGTGTGCAGAACCTCCTAGGTACAATTTCCGAGTACTTTAGATTTTTCAACATTTGTTCTTCATTTGACTAGGCCTGTTTGCTCACTTACTGGAGTCTAATACAAGTTACATGATAAAAGAAATGTCCAAGAGGCCTACCATCTACTTTGTAAACCAGCGGTGTTGCCCACAACTTCTGAAACAACCATTTAAATGCAATTCATTCTCAGCTGGCAATCTCCGTTGGCATTGTGGTATAGAAATGGGTATAGGAGATACTTTCATTAGCTCTCTTTTATAGCTAACGGCCTTTGGGGAGACTGGAGGCTGTCCTTTGGTCAGAATTATTCACTGGAAGAACTGGCCATCCCAATATGAAGGTTGTTTTAGGCTAAATAGGAGTCAGCTTGCATCCAAAAGCAGGATAGCCAGTACTGGGGTTAACACACCCAGATTCCTCATCCCCAGATGCTGCATTTTATGCCTATACTAGCCTTGTAGGTGGTTGGGTTTGTGAGTCTGTGGGAGGAGCAGCTTGGGGAGCGGGGTGTGTTCACTCATGGCTGCATGAACGTTATGCTGAAAGGAAGACACCAGGCTGAAAATGAGCAGTAGGCAGAGGCTGGGAGAGAATAACATTTGTGAGGGCAACTCTTGTGAAGTTAACTTCTGTGTTTTTTGCAGATCTACAGTTCTTCATTCCTTTGGAAAGGCGGGGGCAAACTGGGTGCCAAAGAGAAATCTGAACCGGTAGTATTTGGTGCTCATTTTGCAGTTCCTTTGGCTAATTTTAAGTGAGCATGTATGCAAGAAATCGGTTATCAGGCTCCGCATGTAGGCAGGTATGTATCTTCACTTTAGAAGTCAAGAGAACAAATTGTGTGATGTGGTTGCTTTGAAGGAGTTTGATTTTGCTTTTTAGCTGGTTCTCTGAAAAATGAGAGTAGTGCCAAGACTTCTCAAACAGAGAATGAAGACATACAATTCTTATTTTGGGATACTTTTCCTTGGTGGATGGGACAGAAAGAAAGGAATTAAGAGAGGTGAAAAAAAGAATAAGGAGATGAAAAAGTATTAACTTGTGCTTAAGCCTTTCAGTCAAGATTTTTTTTTATATAAAAAAGAATTGTTATTTAAACTTCCAGGTGTCATATTATAATGTGAGCTTTCTGCTATCTACTTGAAAAGAGAATGAATTTACAGTTTTATTTTTGGTAGTTTATCATTGGATATAGTAAATTAATTGTAAATTTTAAATATAATTTTGGCATTCTTGAATCAAAGGCTCATTTTCTACTCTCCATCCTAATGCTACTCCCCACCTTCCTTAAAAAAAAAAAACAAACCAAAATCCAAAAAACACGAAAAATTAAATTCAAATCTTTTAATGTCATTTTCAAAAGAGCTTTACTGGGTTAGTATTATCTCTCTTCTCTGTTCCTCTTTTCATCCTTTGAGATTTCAATCTCCACCTTTTTTCTGGGTTGTGGTTTGTTTTTTAAATTATTTTTGTAAGATGCACATCTGAATTTTTTTTATCATCATCCTGTATCGTGACCACCTCCACGAACAAGAAAAGGTGGGTCATAGTCATAGGGGACTCCCTTCTGAGGGGCACAGAGGGTCCGATATGCAGGGCAGACCCTTCTCAGAGAAATTTGATGACTCCCCAGGGCCTGTGTTAAAGACATCATGAGGAGACTCCCCAGCCTGGTATAGTCCACAGACAACTGCGTCTCCATGTGAGTGGGGATGAGGCTGAGGCATATAGCACCAAAGCAATCAGGAGCACAGGTCATTTTTAGCTCCTGCCTTCCAGTTGCAGGCAGCAATGTTGGAAGCAACAGGCGAACCCAGTCACACATGGCTCTGTGGCTGGTGTCACTGCCACAACTTTGGGTTCTTTGACAATGGGATGGCCTACATGGAACCGGGCCTGATGAGTTCTGATAGGATTCACATCTCCCAAAGGGGTAAAAGGGTCTTTGCCCAGGAGGTAGCAGTGTAGCAGCCTTGCCCTCGACAAGCTGTGGGATGACATGCCCATGTTCGAGGTATGGGGTGCTGGTGAGGACCCTCAGTCTAGTGCTCAGAGTTGTGCTGGACACACTGCAGCATGCTTGAAGTCTAGTGGAGATGATCCAGGGGCTTCTGAGGCAATGGGAACCAACAGGAAAACACTGGGGAAAACACAGCAAAGGAATTTCAGCCAGGAGGTCAGCCTCATTGGGGGCCCAAATGAAATACCTCTATGCAAACCCATGTAGCATGGGGAATAAACAAGAGGAGTTGGAGACATGCACATACCTCCAGGACTATGACTTTATTGGCATTACTGAGACGTGGTGGGTTGCCTTTTATGACTGGAGTGTTGGGATGAAAGGATACAGGCTTTTTCGGAAGGACAGGCAGGGGAGGCGAGGAGCAGGTGTCACCCTCTATGTCAGTGACCAGCTGGAGTGCATGGAGCTCCACCTGGGGATGGATGAGAAGCTGACCGACAGCTTATGGGTCAGGATTAAAGGGAACACAGGGACAGGGGACATAACAGCAGGGGTCTGCTACAGGCCAGCTGATGAAGTGGATGAGGCTCTCTATAGGCAAATAGGAGCAGCATCATGTTCCCAAGCCCTGGTCCTTCTGGTGGACTTCAACCACCCCGATATCTGTTGGAGGGACAACACACCAAGGCATAAGCAATTCAGGAGGTTCCTGGAATGTCAATGACAGCTGCCTCCTCCAAGTGATAGAGGACCCAAGGAGAAGAGGTGCCATGCTGGGCTTGGTTTTCACCAATAAAGAGGGGCTGGTAAAGGATAAGAGATACTCAAGGGTATCCTTGGCTGCAGTGACCATGAAATGATAAAGTTCAAGATCATCTGGGCAGCAAGGAGGGTGCACAGCAAGCTCACTACCCTGGACTTCACGAGAGCAGACTTTGGCGTCTTCAGGAAGCTGCTTGTAAGAATATGGTGGGACAAAGCCCTGGAAGGAAGACAGACCCAAGGCAGATGGCTAGTATTCAATGGTCACCTCTTCTAAGTTCAGGAGAAATGCATCCCGGCAAAGATGAAGTCAGAAAAAACACCAAGAAGCCTACACAGATGAACAAGGAGTTTCTGGACGGAGGCAAACAGAAGAGGGAAGCCTACACAAGGTAGAAGCAAGGGCAGGCAGCCTGGAATAAATACAAGGAAACTGTCCGAGCACCCAGGGGTTCAGGTTAGGAAAGCCAAAGCCCTGATAGAATTAAACCTGGCCAGGGATGTCAAGGGCACAAAAAAAGCTTCTCTAGGTATGTCAGTGATAAAAGGAAGACTAGGGAAAATGTGGGCCCTCTCCGGAATCAAACAGGTGACCTGGTTCCCCAGGATATAGAGAAGGCTAAGGTACTCAATGACTTTTTGCCTCAGTCTTCACCAGCAAGTTCTCAAGCCACACTTCCCAGGACACAGAAGGCAAAGGCAGGGACAGGGAGAATGAAGAACTGCCCACTGTAGGAGAGAATCAGCCTCGAGACCATGTAAGGAACCTGAAGGTGCACACGTCTGTGGGACCTGATGAGATGCATCCGTGGGTCCTGAGGGAACTGGTGGATGAAGTTCCTAAGCCAGAGTCCATCATATTTGAGAAGTCGTGGCAGTTCAGTGAAGTTTCCACTAACTGGAAAAGGGAAACATAACCCCCGTTTTTAAAAAGGGAAAAAAGGAAACCACGGGCAACTACAGACCAGTCAGTCTCAAATCTGTACCTGGCAAGATCATGG
>VWZZ01005056.1:0-61597 GCA_013399095.1 Psophia crepitans | reverse complement strand
CGGCGCCTCCCGCCGGGGCCGGGGCCGGGGCCGGGGCCGGGGCCGGGGCAGCGCCGTCCGAGCGGTTTATTTCCGTGGCGTTGGACGGAGGCGCCTTTGTCAGCGCAGCCCTGGTGACTCGGGTACAAAGAACAAAACCAGGCGAGCAGAACGGGTACATGGATAAATATATTAGTAAATAAATATATTTCTGAGCACATCAGCATATTCACACATCTTTGTTTCTATCGGACATAAATACACAGTTTTGCATATATATAAAACTTTTTTTTTTTTGGGGGGGGGGGTCATAATTTATTCCCAAGCCCCAAGAGCCAGGACAGACTCAGAAAAAAACAAAACAAAACAAAAAAACCCAACCGACAACAAAAAAAATAATATTCACATTTCAAAAGGATCTGAACATTATAAAGGGAGAACAGAGGCTCTGTGCAGGAACGGAGGAGGCCCAGCTAGCCCGGCCCACGGCACCATCGTGGCGGGGCGGGAGGTCCTGGGAAGACAGCGGTCCCTGGGGAAGGGCTGAGGCTTCGGTCTCGGACACAGCGAGTTCAGGATGCTCTGGCTTCCATCAGCTTCCAGCCGGGACTTTGGATGCAATGAAGGAAAATGAGCTCCGCTTCATTGCAGCGATGCTGAAGAAATGCGGTGGCAGAGCCCAGGGGTACTGAGCACTCAAAAGCATCACCGAGAAGCGAGCGGTGCAGAAACTGAGAGGAGCCGTTCCCCATTTTCTCAGATAGTGCTTTTTCCCTCCCAGGTGGCCGAGAATGGTAGCCCATCTACTGAAGGGGATCTTAAAAACCACCTTCCCAAAGAGTTCCTCCCACTCCTCCCACCTGAGAACCCAGCGAAGCAGACCTGCGCACTCTCATTCAGCTCAGCAAGTCCCATGGAGGGGGCCCAGCATCTAGAATGGCTGTTTTCTAGATGAAAATGAGCAGCAGCATAAAATCAGGAAAGGAAAACACTTTAAAGCAGGCATTGCCCTGCACAGCCTGGTAATACTGCATTAGGGAGTGGAAAGGGTGCGTTAGTACTGACCGCTTTCTCCAAGAGGCTTGGGGCTTGCTGCACATTCAGAGCCCTCCAGAGAGGAGGACTTTTGAACTGCAGACTGGATGCTCTTTCCTTTGAGGCAGTGAAATGCATCCCTGGAGGTTCTCAGCCTTCTTGACTCCTAAAGAAACCAGTGGGAGCACCCGGACTCCATGACCCTCCCCTCTGTAAAGTCATCTGAGCCCTCCAGGATGGTCAAGGACATAGGGAACTGGTAGAGACAAGCCATGGACCACATGCACATGAAGTTGAACTGGGGGAATCTAGATCTGCTCCTGGGGTTTTTTCCTCTAATTTAAGGCTGACTTTCCTGCTAGGGAGAAAAAATCTGAAGGCTTGTGCCTTCTGGTTGCTCTGGACAAGGAAGAAAACCCTGAAAAGGTTAAAATATAATTCTGCTGGGTTCTTTGGTTCTTTGGTGAAAGAAATTCAGCTTTTCTTTGGACTGAAAGGTCCTGCAGTGGCACAGTCACAGGAGACAAGAAATGAACACTAGCAAGGGAGTAACATTTTGTTTAAAACAGTGCTATCAGCTGACTTTTAACACCATCACTTGAATGTCAGTGACTGATGAGCAGCTGCGACAAAGGTGCCTTTTTCAAAGATTAAGGGCAGCAAAATGCTTAAAAAGCTTTTCTCACCAAGGAAGGAAGGCAGGGGCAGGATTAGCCCAAACTGAGACTACCTACCCAGTGCGCTCTCTCAGGCTGAAGAAGCTGCTGCTTCGAAGGAAGGCACAGAAAGCTTCCTGAGCACTGAGCAGATGAGGGGAAGTCTGTCCCTACACCGGGTTTCAAATTGTCAGGAGTTACCTTCAGCTCCAGTGTTGTATCCTTGCCAATGGTTTGTTAGCATTAGCTTTGGAAGCACGTGGTGCCATATAAATGTGCACTTCACGCAGGAATCTGGCTAATTCTTTGCCCTGAATGATCATTTAGGGCAATGAACTCAACAGTCTAATTCCCTGCTGTATGAAAACTGTTTGGGTTCTCTGTGTTTTGACTTTGTCAGGTTTTATTTTACTTGAATGTCTCCAAATTATGAGATGTAGGAAATAAGAACTAGTGACATTTAAAAAAAAAAAACAACCAAAAAATAAACCCACAAGTGGGAGGGGAAGAAAAGTAATAACCCGAGAGCCTAGCAATTTCTCAAGTTTTCTCTCTCCATCATCAAAATGTTGAAAAGGCACAAGGGTGTTCTGAAAAATGCCTTCACAGGATCATTTCGGGTGTCTCAGAAATATGAAGGTAAGGCTGGGTGATGGATGGGGCTCTGCTCTGCATTTATTATGGGTGCTTTTGCTGGGAAATTTTGCTGTGTCTTGGGACAACGAGGGAGGAAGGAGAGAAGCAGGAGCCAGGTGAACTGAAGGATTTTCCATGACTCCTGTGACAGGGGCATCTCAGGTTTGGAATATGCTCAACAAATCAGTTGCTCTAAACCGGACTGCCCATCACACCTATTTTGAGGGAAGATGGAGGAGTTAGAGGATGAGTGAGAGACTTGTTCACATTGCCAGATGAGAGGGAAAGAGTCTGACCCAGCTCCTTCCCAGAAATGCTGACATTGTCCCTGTGTCTTCACCTCTCCTGCTGCTGGCAAAATGCAGCAAATGGCCGAGATGGTGTCAGCGGAGGGACAGTGAAGTGATCAAAAGTGGTTGAGATCTGCTGGTTTCCAGTGAAGTCAGGAGCAGCACCTGGCAGGGCAGACCTGTGAGTGCTGAGATGGAGAACAGCTTGTTCCTGTGTCTGAAATAAGAGTGGAAAAGTTAAATGAAGAAGTCTGGCTTTTGACCTAAGTGAGGAAATGAAGTCAGGAGCTACCAGGCCACAGAAAGTCATTTCTGCAGCTTTTGGTCTCGAAGGCTTGTTTATTTTTGAAGCGTTTAGGAAAACCTTCTGTGGCATGAACATGCCAAAATAGCAGCTTGCACTCACTCCACGAGCTCTCCAGCTGGTGACTCCCAAGATGGGTCTCTGAGCGAGCCAGCCCACGCAGACAGATGCCACAGGATGGAGATGGGCTGCCTGTGCCTTCAAAGGAGAAGGGGCCTGGAGAACACAGCTCTGTGTTTGCGTGGCCATCGCAACGTGGGAACGCGTGAGGAGACCGCAAGTGTCACATCGCTTATTTGCAGTCTGCGTCTCGGCGTGGGCCGTGCTGGTCAGGGCTGGTTCTTATGTGTTGCCTGTGCAGAAAGCAAGATGTGAGCTCCTCTACGGCTGGTACGCTGAACATCTTTGTCCATCCCAGCTTTCCAGTAAGCAAACAGACCAGTGTTTTATTAAACTGAGTGTTCATGGATATCCTGGACATTGTCTTCAGATCCTGCATTCAAAGAAAAGGAGAAAGAAAAGTGTCAGCTACAACTAGCTGAACGCTCCCGGACTCTGCAGCTGGTGGGGCCTTGACCCTGCAATACGGAGAGCAGATGCTGCACTGAAAGCCACTAGGTCTTTCCCAGTATTCTGAAGGGACTTTTCTGGCCACCTCCCCAATCAGTTTATTCCTCTAAGTTAAAGCACAGTAAAATGTAAAGACATCAAGCTGCTCTTTAAATATTTCAGAAGATCGAGGCTACGGGCATGGCACACCCCAGGACTCCCATCGCGACTAGATGTTTGCTTCTGAGGCTTTTTGATGTTTGCTCTTTGAGGAAAATCTGTGCAGCCGTTTAAAGAATGATTAGCAACAGAAAATAACACCAATTCATATTCACACAGTGCCACGGCGGCGCCTGCCAGGGACAGGGGACAACAACAGCAGGAACGCCAGACAACAAAAGCAGTCTGCAAGAGATGTGAGCGTGCAAGGAAGGGATGGCACATGCATTGCACGGTGCTCAAGACATTGCACAAATTGCTTCTGAGTCCCAAACAAGCCAAACCCAACGAGTGGTGGTTGGCCACAAGCGCCAGTCCCTCGTGCCCAGCCAGCCAGGACTGCAGCTCGTGCTCTGCGCCAGCCCCTTCTGCCCAGTGAATTACCGACAGGCAAGAGCTGAGTAGTTCACTTTGAAATATTCGGCGTAAGGGCTGCCTAGAAATGGGCACCCCGAGTCACCCTTCCTGAGTGACTGACCGCTGACGCACACACCACGGTCCCTTTCCCACATGTCTCCAGCCTGCCCAGAGCTCTCACACAGGGTCAGCATAGCTCAGTGAAGGCAGACATGTGTTATTTTTCACATTTCCATTTTCCTGAGATCAAAAGGAAACAAATGCCCATACAGATATTCACAGAGAGCAATTCAAAACAACTTTTCAAAACAGTCACAGCTCATTCTTGCTTGTTATAAATCACCGGCTGCAGGAACAGGACCTCTGAAAATTAAATATACAGGAAGAAAGCAAACAAATGAGATTCTGCTTTGAAAATGTAGCTAATCGACGTGGGAAAATTAATGCACAGAGTGTTATACATATATAGATGTGTGTGCAGGCACGGCCAAAGTGCCAGAAGACAGAGTTTGAACGTATCTGGCATTTGTGATTGGCGTCACCGGTACATTGAATAAGCCACTGCCAAGTGCTCGCGTACACCGGCTTTACCTGCAGCACAAAAGAGACTGTACAGCTTCAGTCACTCTGTGGTCAGTCAGATGCCCTGAGTCTCAAATAGCATTGTTAAAATATCTTCTGCAAATCCTGCCTGTCTGATTGTCCCCTGGTATACACACAGGAAGGAAAAGTTAAAAAAACGTCTTGAATTGGGAGAGGTGGTCGAGCCTCAGCTGAACTGGCATCGAGGCAATAACCTGAAGGAGCACACCTTGGTGAGACAACAGAAATCTTGTTCTTTGGGTATTAGGTTTTAATGGTGATCTTTGTCTGCCCTCTAATCCCTTTCCCCCTCTCTAGTGAAGATCAAAGGCATGACATGAAAGGGAATGGCTAAGAGGAGAAGCAGGAGCTGGAGGAGAGGGGGAGGATGCTGACAGTGTGCTGCAGGAGGTGAGATTTCCCAGAGAGAGAAATCAAGAGATTTCATCAGCCTGTGCTGGGAGTAACCTAGCTGTTCTGGGATGACATCTGTGTGTGCTGGGGTGGCTTAGGAAGCCATCTAGCCGTAATTCCCTGCTAGTTGTCTGACCTCTCTTACAAGGATCCATTCAGCATTGCTTGAGGATTGATTCTTCAGTGACACGACTCCCAGGCATAGTCTCCCCGACAAGAGAGGCAGGGATGTAGCTTTATGCAAACTCCACCAAACAAAGCTGGTAGGGATGCTCAAGGAAGCAGCAGAAACCCCAAGATCATGCAAGCATCTTCGGGATCATCTCTGGTGCCCCAGCGATGGCTGTGGGCAGCGTTATTCCCCGCAGTGCCAGTGCATGGCACTGCTTGCACAACTGGAGCTTCTCCAGGGGCTGTGGACCAGGATTCAGCCTCACCTTGCAGCAGGGTGAGGTAAGCACACACCCGGAGGGTGCTGCATCCCACAGGAGCACCGTCAGCTTCTGGAAACCCTGGTTTAGGGACTTCCTGAGCCAGAGATTGTATTTGCATCTCTGCATTTGATAGCTCTTGATCTAGGCTCTCGAACCCATTTCACTTCTGGCACCTCCATCCTCTGGGCAATGAGCACCAGTTTCACCACGCACCGTGTGTTACCTTATTGGGTGCATTAAAGCTTCTAGTTCCCGTTTGATGCCACCTTTTACTTTGTTATAAGCAACAGCAAATCTTTCTCATCTGCCTTCTCCCCCGCTCTCCTGATTTCATATCCTCTCTTTCATATCCTCTGCTAATCATCTTTTTCCCACATGAACATCTCTACATTCTTTCTGTTTTCTCAAAACCCCCCATGGTTGTGATTGTACTCGACACGTTTCCTCACTCCTCCCAAGTCTGCTAGGTCCTTTTTTAAGAAGCGGTGATCAGTGGCGGATGCTAGCTCTGAAGGCGCAGCCTTGCGCAGCTGCACGATGGCACTTTCTGCTTGCCCTGCGTGTTCCCAGCTAGCTCCTAACAGGAATCTGATTTTCACTTGGAAGCGGTTTGTTCATGTGTGGCATTTTGTGTCACTTACAGGGGATTTCATCCACCACCCTTGCCCGATAATTCAGCCATGGGAGATCCTTCTGCAGCACTTTGTAACGAGTTTTGAAGCTGACAGTCCTGAAGGATTTAGTCTTTTATAAACTTTGCTATCTCAGCTCCTTGTCCAGATTATTTATGAGCTTGCTGAAAGGTGCAGACAGTTGGAGAGCTCCACTTCCCTCCTTCTCCGAGTAACTTTCCTCCATTAAGACTGATCTGCACTTTTGTCTCCTATTTTTCAGCCAGTTATTTACCTATGAGAGCACCTTCCCTTTTATCCTTTGAGAGCTTCACTCCCCTAAAAGATCAGCGAGGCGTTGTCTCTCTCTACAAAAGCCGTGTTGCCTCCTCCTCTGGTTTTCACATTTAGCCATGTGCCTGCAAGTCAGACCCTGTATTTGAATCTTTAACAATTTGCTTGGCAGGAAAGTCAGGCTCATTGTTCTGTGGCATCAGCTATTTCAAGCCAATATTGCCCTCAGCTCTTCCTTCCGCTCTGGGCATGGGTAGCAGATCGCAGTCCATGTTCATGGTTTCGCGGTTTTAGCGCAATGCCCAGGTGAGTGATCTGCAGCCCCGGCGATTTGTTACTCTCCACTTTACTGATGTGTTTCAGAAATGCTCATACTGATGATTGGATTTATGGGGGATCCTCTACCCCATGCCCTGAACGGCGATGTGGCAGGGTGAGAACCTCCTCAAGCACTTCCCCGCTGATCACTAATGTAGTAAATTCAGCTTGCTCTTCTGCTATGCTGCTACAGCACTTGAACATCCCTCTTAGACCTGCGTTACTCCCTGGACCTGCAGAGCCTCTGGCAGCCTTCTTCCTTCTGATGGAGTTGAAAACATCTGCATTAATGCCTCTCTTTTTTTCACAAGTTATTCATAGAAATCTTTCCTGCCCTGCTTCACCACGGCTCTGCACTTAGCTTTGCTTCCAACTCTCTTCTGATTTCTTTGTCTAGCCACAGGTTCACATTGGAAAATGAGACTCTTGCCCGCTCTGCCCTGCTGCTTGGCCAACCTTTTTCTGGGGCTTTAAATGACCCCTGTGCCCAAAATCATCTTATTCTTTTGACTGCTTCTGTTAGAATTATGTGAAGATGACTGTTGTTTATTTGTAGGCTCCTCTTTTGCAGCCCGTGCTGATGCAGTGTCTCCTAACCCTAATACCATACTCCTCCAACTTAGGCGCAGTTGGGGATTTTTGTGTTACTCGTCATGGGACTTCACACTCTCCTGAAGTCACAGTGTCCCTCCCACGCCTCCCACGCCACCAGAAGAGACACACTCTTCTCCTCTCTGTAATTTCACCTGGGAATTACAGGGTCCCACTGTTTGTTTGGTTTTTAAACTGGGTTTCTGAAAAGTTTATGTCAAAACTTTAATTTAAAGCCAGGCTTTCTAATTCACCCACTTATATTTTTAGCCTTACAACATTTATCTGGAGGCGTATATGCATTTCTCCTTGGTCTCCTTGTCTATTTTTCGTGTCCTGCTTACATGGGACTGTCTATTGAGATTGTTCTTTGCTCTTTTTACTTGTTCTCTATTGATTTATGTCCAGTCCCTTTCTAAGATAAAGAACCGATATGATTATAAATCAGAAGTTGTGTTATGTCAATGAACGTGTTTTCAGCTTGATGGCTTTTCTGCATAAGCCAGACTGTCCTCAGTTCCTAATAAAGTTAAATCTTTCTTTTCTATGTATTTTCTCAATCTTACAAGGAAATTCTGACTCTCTGGCTGTTCCTGAAAGCATCCACAGAAGCTACTGCAGCCAAATAGACGCAGAGGCACACTGCTTTCAAACCCACTGGTCCGGTAAGGGGAGGCAAGGGGGAACGAAGGCTGTGTGTGCTTGGCAAAGCAGAGAGAGAATAGTCAGAGAGCCTTCCCCCATCATGCCACCTGGAGGTGGGCACAGATCTGGGCCGCTGGGACCATCCGCAAAGAGACAGAGGTATCACAGCACGGAGCCGTGCAATGCCCCGGACACTGCGGCACCCAGCACCCCGCACTGCGTGCACAGGCTCCTGCTCGGGGCGTCCTCCCAGTTTCATTCTGAAATGGGAGCACCAAGCAACTCCTGAGCAGCCTGCACCAGCCAGGAGGGCTCTCTCTCTCTCCCTGTGGAGGTTCCCTGGCGATATCGCTGCCCACCGCCTCCAACTCGGGGACCTCAGCACTCAGAGCTACCGGCAAAGCAGAGAGACACCTCTGCGCTGCTGCCTCCTTATCTCTCGAAACGGAGCATCCCTCCGGGCCCTTGGAAGAAACTCTTGTATTTGCAGTGTCAGGCACTTCTGTGCCTGGGAAAAAAAATAAAAAAATAAAAATCTGTTCCTGGGAGTCTGGGAGCCCGGAGCGCCGCAGGCAGCCAGCACCGTGCCCCCATCCAGCCTCTCCTTCCCTGCTGCCTCCTCCCTCAGCAGGTGCTCACCGCCAGCAGCCGGGTGGGGCGTAGGGCTGGATAGACGAGCATGGGGAGGAAGTTATTATCTCCGCGGCACAATGGGCACGGTGAGTCACGAGGTTAAGGCCAGCATTTTAACAGAAATTAGGCACCTAGATCTGTACTTGGTACCTAAATCAAAATGATTTGCCCGAGGACCTGCGGTGAGTAAGTGGCAGGGCGAGGAAGGGAGCCAGGCTCCGCTCGGAGCCAGCACCTGCCCGTGCGGACTCGCAGGCTGCTGTATTCAGAGCAGCCTGAGAGAGCAAGACCTGGGAGCTAAACGCGGTTAGGATCTTCCAAACAGCCTCGTCTCAAATGCATTTTCCCTCTCTCGGTGAGAGAGGTACAGCAGTTTGGCAAAGGGCCAAACTGTAATTATGTCTGATTTCCAAAAGACACTGCAAAGCAACTCCCACGCACCAGCGGCAGGTGAGAAATGAGGGAGGTGCAAATCCATATACTCATTCCTTCTGTTCTACTACTACCGGCCACGCACACTGCCTTCCTCCCTGACTCCAGTTAGGAGGGGTTGGCTAAAACAACTAGAGCCCAATAAGCCTTAACGACACTGACTCTGCCAGTCAGACATCCAGACCGATGTAAGGACACTGAGAAACGTGGTTGCACCCCTTCCTCTGGGAGATGTTCCAGCTGCTAGAGATGTTTAGTTAAAAATAACCACCTTATTTCTCGTTTGTGTTATTCTAGGATGAGCCTGCAGGGTTTGGTGTACTCAGCAGCAGACTTGCTAGTCGTTCAGGCCGTCATCTCCAGACACCTGAGCTCTGAAGCGCTTCTGCTGTCAGTGGTCCTGTAGGAAAGCCCACCGTGAAGGTACCAGGTCTACTGGCACCCAGAGTACCTTCAGCAAACCACCCTCATTCACCTGCTTGCTGCAAGGAAAGGCAAACACCAGACTTACCCTGACCACCCTGCTGAGGCGGGCAGTGAAGGTGGAGACTCAGACTGTGTCTGGGGGTGCCTGTCCCTGAAAAATCAGGAACCGTGCGGTTTCCCTCCCGTCCTGACAACCCCTCCTCCTGCTTTTTCAGCTCAGAGCCAGACTGTGGCACTAAACACTTCCAGAGTGGCCGAGGGCCTGAGCTGCAGGGCAGGGGAGCGCTTGGGATCAGGGGCTGGACTTCGGGTGAGCAGCGATAGCCAGAGGGATGGCCATGAGGAACATGAGCATCACAGGCTTTGGGCAAGGCTGAGTCCTCGGGCAGGAGAGCAGGGTCGGGCTCCAGGGGACACTTTCTTTTCCTTCGGTGATGACGGCTCTGTAAGCTGTGTCTCGGGAGCAGCGGGACAGGGGATGTGCCAGCTGCTCCCGATTGTCTGGTGGCATCTACACTGAAGTCCAACCTGTTTGGAGAAGCAGACGTGGCATGAGGGGGCTCCCGGCCTTTCTGGGGACAAGCTGGGTGTCCTGCCGGAGTTGCCCCCTGTAGCACAGTGCTGCCTTCCAGAGGCTGCTGACAGTGATGGCTTTTCTCAGTCCTCTTTTGTGTCCGAGCACCATGGAAGCCAACCTTGGCCCCAGAGTATCGGGATTTGCGCTGCCCCGGCCCCGGCCCGGCCCGCCCAGGCGGGCAGTCTGCGTCTCTTCTGTAGTGATGGTGCTGGTGGTGGTGGTAGTGGACATGGCTGAGCACCTGGGGCTTGGCCGGAGCAGCACCCCCAGGCACCACCAGGTCCAAGGACCTGGGCCGCGTCTCCCTCTGCGGCCGCGGCTGCTGCTGGCCGTTGTCCGTGGCGGGCCCCTCCGAGCTGCAGTACACGAAGGGGTCGTAGTCGCTGCTGAGGGAGCTGCGGAAAGTGGAGCAGCTTCCGTGGATGCCCTGCAGACTGACATCCGTGCAGTTCAACATGGAGTCACTGGAGGAACCGTGGCATGGCCCTGAGCTGGAGTCGCTGCCCGGCCCGTCTGCCAGGTACCCGCTGTGCTCGGTGAGATAGCTCTCCCCGGAGCCGCTGCTGTTGTGCTGGTGCCCGTGGCTGACCCCCCGGCGCAGGGTGGGTGCACGGTGTTGCTTCTGCGCCAGGGCGGCCTTGAGCCCCAGGCAGGGGGGCTGGGGCTGGAGAGAACAAGTCCTGTGGGGTGGGAGCCCCTGCCCACAGGCTGAGGGGTTGGGGTGCTGCTGGCCCAGCAAACCCGGGGCCAGGGGGGACGGGTGGCCGCAGGCGGGCAGGGCGGTGGCTGGCCGGTAGGGCATGTAGTGGATGGTGTTAACGTCCAGCTGGGAGAGCTCCGGAGAGTGGAAGAAGGGGTTGCCGTGGGCTGGCTCCAGGGGGAAGCTCCTGACGTTCCTCTGAGGATACGCGTGTGGGAGGTGGTAAAGGGCATGTCCTGGGTGCTGGCGGAAAAGGTGGAGTCGCCGTCCGGGCTCCATGTCCCGAGGGACCAGCCTGGAGCCTGTGGCCGTGGCCTGGTCCACCGAATCTCTGGCTGTGGAGAGAGCAGGGAGCATCCAGCATATGTCCCACAGCCCCGCTGCAGCACCCCAGCACCAGCGAGCCGCCACTGCGCTCCCACTACAGTCCCACATCCCAGCCGTGCCCTGCAACTCCTCACTGCCACCACCAAACTGTCCTGATGGTCCTGCACACCCAGCACCCTCCCTGCTGCCCAGACCCTCAGATCCCACCTCCCTTCCCAGTAGTTCCCAGGACTGGAACCCTTCCTCTTCATGTAGGTCCCAGCCAAGCCCAGCACCTCCCTGTGCACTGCGGGGGCTCACAGACATGGGGATCCCTCTCCATGCACACACCACCCTGTACACCCACGTGCAGAGACACATGCTCCTCCTGACGCACCCACTGTATGCATCCCCCAAGGGTGCATGGACCTCCTCGGCACAACCCCTGCACCCAATCCCATCCCTGGCCAGGAAATGCTGCATCTGAGCCCTACCAAGAATATTGAACATGCAAAGCGGACACGTGTGGTGTTGTTGCAGCCAGGGGTCAACACACTCCCGGTGAAACTCATGGGAGCACGAGATGATCCGCAGTTCCTAGAGAGAGGTGGAGAAGAGGAGTGTGAGCAAGGAGAACCACGTCCCAAGACTTGCATGGGTCCTTCTTGATGGAAGCAAGCCTTGTAGGATGGAAGGATGTCTAAGGGCGAGCGATCTGCAGCCCAGCCTTGCGGGGAGGAGTCAGTGCAGCAGCCTGGCAGCTCTGGTTCTGCTCGCTGTGTCCTGCTCTGAAGTGTGAACATCTAGAGGTGTGCTAGCTCTCAGGAATACAGGGGGTTCAGGCTGAGTGCTTTGGAGAAGCAAACTCCACTTTTGCCCCATTGTTTCAACATGGACGTATTACGGACCTTGTACCCTGCAGCAACAGCTGGAGACCCATCTTCAGGGACTCTGAATCTGCAGGAGGTCACTTTAGCAGGGGCAGAGCTTTTTTGGCCAAGGGACAGGCAGACCTCCATCGACACCAGTCCCTTCCCAGCCCTCAGGAGTTGCTGAAGGAAACTTCCCAAGGGCCTCCCGCCCCTGCTAGACTGCTCAGCTCCCACCGCAGCTCCCATGGCCGTGAAGCTCAGAGCCGTGGCTGACCAGCAGCCGTGCCCACAGCCTACCTGGCCCTCGCTGAACTCCTCCAGGCAGATGGCACAGACCGGGGCTGAGCTGCAGCTGCTGGCCGAGTCCCACCGCGACGCCTGCCGGCACCTTGCCTGGTACCTGCGTGTGGCCAGCTGCCCGATGGCCTGCATGGTCTGCTGCTGCAAGGAGTCCTGCCAGGGGGAAAGGAGGCTTTAAGGAGAGGCTCAGCCTTACGTTGTCATGCTTCTCATTCCCCTTCCATTTTCAAAATGGGATTATCAGGAATTTGGGGGCAATTCTCACTTCCAGAGGTGATTTTTTTGTCTAACCGGACTTAGCCAGAGCAGGCTTTGTCACCAGCAGGAGACAGCTGGCATTGAACATTCAAAATCACTCAGCAGTGCTGAATTTTTGAGCCCCAAAGGCTTGTCTTTCTATAGGACAAATGGGATATAGTCCTATAGACAAAATGGGATATTCAGTATTAGACATACGTCTGACTCCAGAAAGATGATTATTTAATTTGTTAGTTTCTATGAAAAATAAAAATAAATCTTCTACTCTCTACCAAAACAGGCAACACTGTTAAAACCAAGAGCCTGTGGGCCAGCTCTGCAGCTTTGGGTGCTGGGACAAGCTCTGAAAGGTGCTGGGACTGGAGGCTGCAGTGCTGGTGGGCAGCGGGAGGAAAGCAAGGCCACCGCACGAGGGATGCTGCCAGCCCATCCCAGGATGACTCCACACATCCCTGAGATGCACCTGCCTCATGGCCACGTCTTCAGCTCACACAGAAGCACATTTCCCCTCCCAAACTGTGTCCGTTCCTGCCCTTGATGTATTTCTGTTTGCTCAGACACATCTGCTCGGTGCAAGATTCCTACCTGAGTCCTGTTCAGGTGGCACTTTGTGCGGACAACAAAAATCAGAATGATGACAACGACAGTGCTGACCACCGTGAGAAGAATCCACACGTCGTAGTCTGGCTGTTGGACAACACAGGGAAGAAATTACTCTTGTGTGGCAAGGGTGGGAATTAGAGGCTAGGCAGGGGAATCCCCGTCTCTTCCTGTCCATCAGCCTTTGAATACGTGATCCTGGGCCAAGCTCTGCCTCCATGCTCTTTACAGGTAAAAGAAAAAGGGTTCAGTCTTTTCTGCCCACTCCAGCAGGAAAGGAATTTCTGTCCTGTAGCATCTCAGCTCCCTACAGGCCTTGGTCTAAGGTAGAACAAGATGAGAAAATCAAGGCTTGGTCTCACCTGAGACAGGGAATCCCCTCACCTCACTCGTGATGTCGAAGCAAAAGAAACTAAACAAGCTGAAAGCGCCTTTGAGCCTTAATTTGCAGCATGTCGTCTGAATGCTGCAGACAGGCAGCTCCTGCAAAGGGCTGTCATCTCCATCCCTGGGGAGGAACGCTCAGCATCTTTGGGGAAGTCCTACTCCATGGCACAGCAGCTTGGGAGGGAGGATACAGAAGGCAGTGGGAATGCTGTATCTCACCCAAGCTGGTGGCTCCTTGACCTCTATCTTCACGTGGGCCTCTCTGTTCTTGTTCACGACACCCATGAGAAGCTCAGCATCGTGGCCCCTGATCAGGACCACAGGCTGACTCAGACCTCTGGGCTTTCTCAGCTGTAAAGAAACACACACAGTCAGAGATGGTCCAAAACAGCATGAAACAAGGCCCATCCCGTCCCCCCAGGCATGCCTGGTTCCTCCCAGTAGTTCTTGCACACACTTTAGAGACTGGCTGCTCCCCAAACTTGCACTATCCCCTATGATGAAATCAGATGGAAGCTCCTCCTCTTCCCAACTCTTCAGCACGGCTTTCTTCATTTCCTCCGACGGTGTCCCCTCATGCACAACTGGACACTGCTCAGTGTCTCTTGTGCTCCTCTTTCAAGCCCCGGTGCAAAAGTTCTTGGTCTCTCCTCTTCCACATGCTAAGTGCCAACACGGCCACAAAGTGCTGCCATTGCTACAGAAATGCTTCCCCTCCTCTAGCTGTGAGTGCTGCCCCTCTGCGATCTGCAGCCATTCTGTTTGATCTGTGATTTTCCACCACAGCCACGGGCTGGCTCAGCAAGTGGCCACGTCTGCCCTCTCCTCTAGACTGACCTGGATCTGGGTGGCCATCTGACCCACTAACCACTCCCCACACCCTTACTGAGCAACCTCAGCATCATGGGCCTGCACTCGCTGCCGCATTTCTCTGGCATCAGAAATTAAGTTGTAAGTGCGTGAAATACCACAAGGGAAGGATCCAGAAAGCAGGAGTCAGCCCAGGGTTTCGATAACTCAGCACCACAACCCCATCTGTGCTTTTATCCAGAGCTGGATGCTTTTCATCATCCCTCGGTTATTTCAATGGGGAGTGTATTCCTTTCCAGAGATGACAGCGGTGTTGGTGGAAGGGACCTCTGGAGGTCTCTAAACCAATGTTCAGCTTGCAGCAGGAATATCATCAACAGCATAGGAGGGTGGTCATGATTTTGGCTTGAAAACCCAAGATATCATCTTTCCCCTAAGGACCAGGACTAAGGACCAGATGGGATCAGGGAATCTGTGACTTCCCAAGAGGAAGCATCCAGCTCCTGGCAGAAAAGCTCAATGACCAGACCTGTCCTGGGTGCTGTTCACAAGCTGCTGGCCTGCTGGTGCTGCGTGGAGATCTGGATGTGCCATGCCGTGAGCAAAAGAGAACAGCACTGCCTGCGTGCATGGATGAGCTGGGTGGGAGCTAACGGTCAAAACCAGCCTGCAGCTTCCTGCTGGGGCCTCCCACGGCTGCTGGCTGGTGGGTCCTGACCTGTGCACATTTTGGGATGGGACAGCGGCACTGTGGTTTAGCTGATACTATCAACAGGGTTTGTACCTGATCAGCAGCGCTTTCATCATCGGTAATGTCAAAAAGGATCGCACGGGCTCCACGCTCCCCCGCCAGCTTTGCCTGTCCAAAAGAACAGAAGCCTCAGTGGACATTTTATGTTGTATGTCTGTATCACCACCCACCATTTGGGTATGTATCTGCCTCCCTGCCTCTTCACAGGAGAACTTGGCCCCTGCTGCTTAGACTGAGAAAATAATTTACACCTTGTTTTCTGTACTTGTGTTGCGCTGCAGTTCCTGCCCTCGCTAGAGCTCTGTGGTTCATGGATGAGTTCTCTCTTTGGAGGCAAATTAGTCAGTGGGCTTGCACACTCACAATCCTAAAACAGGATCCTAAAACAACAAACCCAGCTGTCGGTGCCACGTGCCCCTTCACTGCAGAGCTGACTGTGCCAGGGAGGGATCTGCAGCCCCATTCACCCTGGTGACTGCTACGCATCCTCCTGTCCCAGGACACCAGAAACCTCTGCAGATCCCTGCTTCTCACCATGGCTGCACCAGCTGTGGGCTGTCTATGGGTCTGACACCCATAGACATTGCTCTCCCTGGTCCCCGCCCCCCACATTCATCAGGGAGAAGCCCAGGAGATGCCTGGGCTGCAGGTCAGGTCTAGGATTAGGAGCGCGGTGGCTTTTCACAGCCCACTGTTTGCCGCAGTCGGAGGAGGACACCTTTGAGACCCACCCAAATGAACAGACACGCCACCCTGGCAAGGTAAAGCACACCGCCCGGAGGACCTGGTGGGGTCACCCACGTCCTCCCCCAAGCCCTTCGAGCCCTCCGGGCAGGCAGAGGCAGCCTCTTGTGAAAGGGAGACGGGAACGTGAACAAAGTGCAGGGCTGGGCCGCTGTTACTCATGCGGAGCCCTTTGATCTGCGCGTCCCCGAGCGCCTGTGCAAACAGGGAGCTGCGGGAACTGCTGCGGCGGTTTACCCACTGCGTTGCCAAACCCCAGCTCAGCGGCCGGAGGTCAGTGCTGCTGCTTCCCAGCTGCAGTGCGAAACGCGGGGGGCTGGCTGAGCAAAGGGAAGGGGCATTCCCGGCGCAGAGAGCAGCGGCGGAGCAGGTTCAGCTCCGTCCCTCGCTCACGGGTGCTGGTCACCTTCATGCAGATTGTTGGGGAGGAGCTGGGTGACCGAGGTGGGTGCCTGGGTCTGGGGACAGGGACAAGGATGTGAATGGAGGTGCAGATGGTTGGGCAGACCGCGGAGGTCAGAGAGGCAGGGTGGAGGCTCTGAGTCGCTGATAGGATTTGACACTCTTGGGTTTGGTATACCAGACGGGGAAGCTGGAAAAGTGGGATCAGAGGTTCGGGGCAGGGATCAGAGACTGGGGTCCTGCCTGGGATCAAAGGAGCCTCCACATTTGCCAGCACCAAAGAAGAAACAGGACTTTCAGGTAGTGACTTCTACCCGCTGGAGCCAGTCAGGCTTTGATGAACAATGAACAGCTCTATAAAGATTTTTATCCTGCTAAAGACACCAACAATGGGGAAATGAACAATTGAGACCGGACAAGTGACGCTTCCAACGACTTCCTGACTCCTGCTGCAAAGGACACAACTTTTATTCAAGCTGTTCACAACCTGCTTCCCACCATCACCTCCTGAGTGCCTGCTTCAGACACGTGGCACAGCTGACCTCCCTCTTTGAGGACTGAACAGCTTTTAGCGCAAATATGCATTTACAGGATGATTTAGGAGGTTTCAGCAGGCTGTCAACCAGACTTGTAATGAGTGGTTCGCTCAGAGGAAAAAATACACAAAAGAAATTACAAATGATGGAGCAGAAAGAAAAATAAATCATGCAGAATTTATTCCCGAGATATTTTCCATGTTCTTCTCTCCCCTTGCAGACCAGACACCTTCCCTACTGGTTTTAGCTTCGGATGCTGAAAAAGTGCTAGAATTTAAGAGAGGAGAAGCAGAAAAGTGCATCGGGTCACGGGTGGAGTTATCCTGATGCTGGGCTGGACGGAGCTGTCCGTGCGCACCGCTTGGCTGGGTGACAGCTAAAGCAGAGGTTATGGTAACACTGCACATGGCTGGTTTTATCGTCACTGATACAGCACTGCAGCGCAACATGCAAAGCTCCACCGCAAGAAAGGCATGCCAGGGGAACAAGGCCAGCACCAGCCGCATCCCACAGCTACATCCCTGCTCTTGAGGAGAAGTGTTGTCCAAGAGTTTTGAAGGAGAGAGGCTTCAGGAGGATGAAGCAGCGGACGGACCCTGACACAGAAGGGCAGCAGTTGTGCAGGGGTGGAAGAGCCAGAGTACAAGGCGAAAGGAGGACCCCGGCATGTGGCCGGCCAGAGGAGCATCTGCCCGTATTTCACGGCTACACTAGTTCTATCTGGGGAGAGAAGAGCTGTGAGCCTCCCTAGGTGAGGTCCTGGAGCAGCACTGCCTGCGGTCAGGATGGTGACCGATGTCATGTTCAGCTGGATCTCAAAATCCAGTGTCAGATTCAGCTCTGGTAACAGAGCAATGTAATGAGTGGTTCGCTCAGCGAAAAAATATGTAAAAAAATTACAAATGATGGAGCAGAAAGAAAAATAAATCATGCAGAATTTATTCCCGAGATATTTTCCATGTTCTTCTCTCCCCTTGCAGACCAGACACCTTCCCTACTGGTTTTAGCTTCAGTCATCATGGCCAGTGAACTGTCACTCCATTGAGTTGTGAGCATGGCAATGAACTGAGGGGTTTATGTCCTTTGGGAGGGGTTAATGGTCCTGGAGAAGGGATGAAGGCTAGTGAGGATGACCACAGTGCAGCACTGCAGCATGTCTGGTCTTTCCTGTGCCTTGGTCAGGCATTGGAACGGGTTGCCCAGAGAGGTGGTGGAGTCACCATCCCTAGGGGGGGTTTAAAGAAATGTTGGATGTGGTACTTAGGGACATGGGTTAGTGGGGAATAGGTGGCAGAGGGACGGTTGGACTAGATGATCCTGGAGGTCTCTTCCAACCTTAGTGATTCTATGATGCTATGGTTCCATGTGCAGACCTTACTCAGCTGATTCCTGGACTTGGTAACACACTCGGTACTTCCAGTACTGCGATCAGAGACTCAAAGATTAAGGATAGAACTAGCAAACCAGTTTTTAAACCAGCACCCAGCTGTGCTCCCTGAGGCACCTGCAGAGCCCTTGTTCTCACGTCTGGCTTTGCTCCTTATCCCACCATCCTTGAGCATCATTTGCACCCACAGCTGGGACCAGGCCATTTTCCAGATGTGGGGTAATGGGCAGCAGGTTGGTAACTCCAGCACAGGAAGTCCTGGCTTGTGCTAACACCTTACATCAGCTCCAGAGCAGCAGCAACCCAAACTTAGGCTTCCACCCTGATCCAGAGAGGGATGACCGTTGCCGCCTGGCTGCCCATGCAGCGGGGGGGAAGCAGCCCTGGGGTGGCAAATCTATCACAGCATCACATCCCTTTTCTTGCTTTTGTTGCCACCGCCTCAGCTTGATACAAATTTTGCCTGCCCTCTTCAGCTGAGCTGCAGGGAGGATAGAAAAGGACCCTGTCTCCAGCACGTTCCCACCAGCAGAAAGCAGATAACGGGTGGCATCACCTGAACACGATCCAGATAAAGCCAAGAAGAGCTAAATGAGTTTGGTTATTTTCTGTGCTTGTGGAAAATAACACAACATTTAGTAGAGAGACAATAAAAGGACGCAGTGAGCCACTGAAGAAAAAGCTAATGTTAGCCTTATCCAGGCAGCTTTATCAGAGACATAAAGATTTTAAGGCTTAAAATGACCCTCGTTCCTACCTGACTTCCTTATTACCAGGGAATTGTACCAGTGACCCAGCTTTTGACACGGTAACTGCTGTTTCACTAAGGCAGTGAAACAGCAGTTACTGTTACCTGTGAAACTCCTCTTCCACAGGAGACCTGATCTGAAGATGTCTGAGATCTCCCATCCCTCTCCAGGGCGGATGGTGGCCCACGCTGCACACGAGTCACGTCCCACCACCAGTTCGTCTGGTTTGTGTTTGTGTGAACTGCTCGGCACTGATTCTTCACGTGCCTCATGCAGTGAAGTATCACAGTGTTGTTTTTAAAGACAGGACCACAGAAGATATTTTCTGTGTCCATGTTTTCCCACAGGACAGAGGACACAGAGAAACACAAATCCCCCCAACAGGCCAGCAAGCAAGGGCAGGCTGCAAAACAGGAGGGGCACGAGGCTGCCGGGTGGAAAAGCGTATGGGATGCTGGGGTAAGGCCTGAGCATCCCACAGCGGTCAGGTTAGGGAAAACTTCACACCTTTTACAAAGCCAGGCACTCCAAAAAGTAAGGAGGGATGGGTGTTGGGGACAGCGTCTCTCCCAAAGGACCCCTTCTGCTGAGGACCCTGCTCTACCCTTGTCCTTTTGTCCTTCCAACAGCTCTTTCCTACCCTGCTGCCTCCTCCCGCTCTCGCTCTTCCCTGCACCTGGTTTCATCTCCCAGTTGGTGCCATTCGGGGCGGTTTTGCACATACCTTGTTCGCCAGCGACAGGCAGGGGTTGGGATCCCGATCCGGCTGTTCAAGCTTGACAATGGTGATGAATCCCGATTCGGTGTGTTCATCCTCGCTGGTGTTGCACAGGGACAGCGGGTGGGACTGCAGGACAAAAGCAAAGGGAGACTCAGGTCTTGGGGCTCAGCACCGCAAAGGGTTGCTCAAGCATATCACAAACTCTGTGCCGTAAGGACCTGCCTGGAGGGTGTAGGACACCCCTACGGTGGGCATCACCACCGCTGCTATATCCCACGGCCCTGTCCGAGTGTCCCTGAGGTTTTGAATGCCACAAAAAGCAAATCACTGCTAAAGTTTTGGTCCACCAGGAAAATGTCCCAGAGAGAGGTGGAGTTTTTACCTTTCTGCTGGCTGCACTCAGGTCTGACTTTGTCCCAGGCGCAGATATTCAAAGCCAGAGCAGCCCATGAGACCACAGCCCCTGATTTCTGGGATGGAGCGTGCCAGCAGCACAGATCCTGGTGCTGCAAGGACTGCTGCCACCCTCCACAGCCCCGGGGCGCAGGACTCTGCCTGGAGCCAGCCTGCTCCCTGCCAGCCCCTCCGAGCAATGTGAAGGGACCACAACAAAAGCAAACTTCTGGTGGCCTCAAAGATTCAGCAATTCTCGTTTCTCAGCCACCAAACTCAGTAACTTTATGATAAATTTGGAGAGAAGAAGCCAAAGGAGGGAGTGAAAAAACCGAAAGCAGATAGAGAAGTACCAGGAATGAGAATGGAGAATAAAAGATCCCAGTAACCACATCCCCAGTAAGTCCTGGAAAAATGTTCATCAGCTTGAGCCAAAGTGCTGGCAGAGGCAAGCTGAGACAGGGCAGGGTCGAGGCACCGGGTCTGGGTATACACCTCTGCGGAGCATCCTACAGAAGGGGGCAGAAGCTGCGGGGCTCACTCCTGCCAGCGGTTTTGGTGGTGAAGCCCAGTGCACGTGAGCTTGTCCTGCTGGTGGCTGTACCTCGTGCCTGTGCGCTCACCGTGATGACGACATCCGCTGCGTGCTGCTCTGATCCCTGCCTGCAGAGTGTGTCACTGCCGCTGCGTTTTCAGTCCAGCGGTGGAGTGACACTGGCTGTGTGCTGGATGGCGGGAGGTTGAAGGAAAGCGCGATTTGGCTCTTGGCTCCCCCTTGGGAGTCCCATCATCTTGCATGAGCCCTCTCAGCTCTTGAAGCACACAGGTATGATACAGAAAAGCCTGTAAGTACTCAGGTTGCGGGGCAGCTTTTGTTACTGCATCAGCGTGTGGAAGTGTGGGAAACAAGCAAGAAAGCTCAATGTTATAAACCAAGACGACTAGGGCAGGCTCCAGGTCTGTCCCCATCCAGAAGCATGCCCAGAAGGTTTGCCCAACCTGCAGATAATCCTGCAACAGCATCCCAATGCTGTGGGAAAAAAAAAAGGCTGTTGTCTTGGCAGATTTAAAAACGGGGGGAGGAGGAATTGTCAGGGCAGCCCAGGGACAGCCCTCGCTCTCCATCCGCACTTGGCCATGCCCATGCTGCCCCAGGGTCTGCGGCAGCGTTGCTCCCATCCTCAGGCTGCCCAGCACGGAGCCGGGGCACCCAGAGGTGCGGGCTCACCCCTCGGCGCAGGGCCGGCAGCAGCGGGGCGATGGCGCAGGCTGGCGACAGCCACATGATGTTTCCTCCTCCCTGCCAGCTGCTTCTCGCAGAAATCCTGCTGCAGGGGGAAGGGAGAACGGGGCTCATTCCACCTAACTTCAGACACGCCGATGTCGCCTTTTAAGGTCCCGGCGGGCTGCAGGAACAGGCCCTTCAAGGAGCACTCGCCCAGGCTGTTTTTAGCCGCGTTCTTCAGGAGGAGACGCACCGTGCCCGTTCCTCACCGCTGACAGCGGAGCGCGGGCAGGTCACGACGCAGCCGTGTGTGGGGGAGCCCGCAGGTTCCGAGGGAGGCAAGCGGCACCTCTGCTCACTGGAGATGCAGAAACGCCCTCGCTGGCCCCGCCGGGCAGAGGAGAGCTCTGCCTGCCGCAGCCCCGCGGCCGGAGAGGTCGGGGCGGGCCGCACTGAGGCTGGCTGGGGCTGCGTGCTCGGGGCTGCTCCGAGAGCATCCTGCCCTGCCCCCCCCCGCCAGCTCGGAGCCCACCGCCCCCAAGAGACGCCGGACTGTCCCCCCGACAGCTCCGGCAAAGCCCCCGGGGCTGCAGGCGGAGCTGCCGCCGCTTGGTGGGGCTCTTGGCCGGATNCCCGGAGCCCGGCGGAGGCTCCAGCCGCAGCCCGCAGCTCCGTTACCTCGCACCCCCCCCCGTGCTGGCGGCCCACCCTGACCCCGGGCATCGGGGGTTCCCCGGGAGGGGGATTTGCAGGAACCGCCCCTGATGGTGGTTACGGCCTTCAGAAAGGTGCAAGGCCGGCGGTCCCGGGGGGGGGGCTGGTGCTGTGGTGCATCCCGGCACCAATCCCGCATGGAAACCCGGCACGGGAAATCAGGGGGCACCACGAAATCGTAATGCTGCATTTTGGAGCGGGGTGTCTTGGGCTACAAAGCCACAAAAGCAACGGAAAATGGTGAGGATTTAAACCAACAACCCCACATCCCCAGCCGTTTGCAAATCACCTAGGTTTTGTGGTGGGCAACACCTGCAGTCAGAAAGGCACGGGGAAATCATGCCCCAGACCCTCCCCAAACCTCCAGGAGCTCAGAGACCGAGGTGTCGGAGGTGGCACCACGAGTACGAGCGAAGACACAACCTGCTACGCGCAGGGTAGCTCGGCACGGAACGGCTGGTGCCCTTGGCTGGCAGTGCCTTGTCCTCTTTCTCTCGGGGTCTTCCTCTCTAATCCATGGTAACATTAGAAGAAAAATCTCAAAATGCTATGTAATTTAGTCTTCAGACTTGAAGACGCTAGGGAGAGTTCAATTGTACCACGCCGAGCACCATAAACTATAAATTCGTGTTTCCGGGGAAGCGATCTAATCTGTTACGACTTCGGAGCGCTCAGGGAAGGCTCCAAACAACCCCCTGCTTCCGCCGAGCAACAGCAGGCGCTGCCCACACCAAGACCAACACGGCATTGAAGTGCCCGCGATCCCGCCGCCTTCCCAAGCAATGTCGTTACTTTAATACTCTGTTTGCTCGACTGGAAGTTCTCCAGCTTTTGGTTAATATATCGTTTTAATAATTCCAGAAAAACACAAAGCAGGACGTGCAAAGAGCATGTCTCGTGATACTTCTAATAATTCAGAGACGACCCTCTGACGGCGTTACCGAGCCCTCACCAGGCTGCTCCTGGAGCCCGGAGGAGCCCTGGCCGCCAGCGCTGGGGAAGAAGTCTCACCTCCCAGCACTGCCTGGAGCTGTGTGGGTGGGAATGGCTCGGGGTGCTGTGATGTTCCTGGGGCAGTGACTCTATGCGGCAAGAGACAGTCCTGCGTGCTGGAGCAGCCTCTGTGACAAGGATGGCTGGGAGTGATCACAGCATTAATGGTAAACACTGGAAATAAGAGCAACAAACTAAGTTTCTGCAGCTCCAAATGAGCGTGGGGAGCATACATAAAATGCTGGCAGATGTTCTGGAGGGGGACCCAGCGGGTATATCTGGAGAAGACATTCTGATGAATGCACCAAAGCCTTCCCTTTGATTTTCTACTAAGACTGGGCACCACGGTCTTTTCCTCTTTCCCTCCCTGGCCAAGCAAGGGTCCTTTGCCTCGGGCATTCCTGCCAGGGCACAACTGCACCCACAAAGGGCATGGAAGCAGCTGAGACAGCACTGGGGGAGCAACAGCCACGCAGGATCCCTGCCAGCCCACACCCTCCTCACGTGGGCAGCTGCCCATGGAGCTGAGGCAGACTAGTGGCCCCTTCAATATTCTGTGACGAGTCCCTCACCAGGCACTAATCACCTCTGGAGGCTGAGTCCTGGTGCCATCCTCAGCGCTCTGCACAAGATGGCCGGGGGCAGCACGGGAGGATTCTGTTTTGTGCGAGGGACCATCCACCCAAGCGACGTGCTCCACTCGTTTCCGCTCCAGACCACCTCTTCCCTCTCCTCCTACCATCCTCTCCCCTTTGATGCTGTACAGGCAATTCCTCAAGCAGCAGTAAAGCAGCAAAGCTCTTGGTGTCCACATCCTACAACCACATTTCTTGGCACTTCCACCGCCCTTGACACGTGCATTATGAGTGAGCGATCATGGCTGCACCCCGTGCTCACAGGACAAGAGTAGACTCAAAAAATAACCTAAGGATGATGCAGAACACCAAATGTTATGATATTCCTCAATGCAGAGGTCTCATGCCCCAGGAGGCAGCTCTGAGTGCAGAGTCAGGATCCCTCACGCCCTCTGAAACCAGACCCATGCGTACGAGGCTGCAGACCGGCTCGCTGATGGCAGGAGCAAGGAGTTTCTGCAGGCAGAGCATCCCCCACTCTGCTGGGCTGGGCACTGCTGCAGCACCGACTGCCACAACCAAGAAGCCACTTCTTACAGAAAGCCCCTCTGATTTAGCAGACAGGCAAAATCCAGTCAATGGAAACAGGGGGTATGTTCATATCCAAAATTAAAGAGGCCTCGTGCATGTTGCCTGAACCCCACCATGGTCCTGAAGCAGCGCTGCCCACTCCGGGGGCTCCCGGTCCGCAGAAGGACCCTGGTGGGAGTTAGGCTGGATCCCACAGTGCTGCTCCAGCTGGGGCTTCCCTGTTCGCACCAGTGCTCTGCCAGACCCTTCTCCCAGGACAATACCCGCCTGGCTCCGTGCTGCTGGGATCCCAGAGCTGGGCTTGGGATTAGCTGGATCCCTGACAGGCCTTGGACCTGGTCTCGGGCGATTCATCATCTGCCCAAACCCTGGCCCAGCACTGCTTGTAACACACCGTCAACCAGACCTGTGAACCCCCGGCTCTGTCACTCCATCTCTCCTGGTCACCACATCCCTCCTGCCACCCCTTCAACAGGACGCAGAGCTCCTCTGCATCGCTACGTGCCTGCTACCATTTTTTTTTCCCTGTTTCCTTACCCTGTGGCATCTCATTTTCTACCTTTTCCATCCATACCACTTCTCCTAAAATACTCAATTTCTCTTTTCTAACTTATCCTTGCCATCCTTCCCACTTTAGTCCCACTAGACCTGGGATCTTCTCACCAACCCGCCGCTCCCACCCTGCCAGCACCACTCTCAGCTTGTACCGAGCAGCCAGGAGAAACACGGGGGACGTGGAAAGGTCCCGGGGAAGGGCAGGCGTAGATAGGTGCTCAATTCTCACTCGGGGTCTTCATTTATAACACAGCAGAAAAAAAAGATGACCTTGAGAGGTCATCTAGCCCACTTTGCTGCCCGAAGGCAGGATCAGGCAGACCTAAAACATTCCTCAGAGACACTCGCTTAACCTGTTTTCGAGACCTCCAAAAAGGGAGATTCCTCACCCACTCCGGGGCTGCCTTCTCCTCGACACCAGAACGTATTTTCTAACGCCTTGCTGCAGTCTAACCCTGTTCTCACTGAATCAGCTATGCCCACGGAAAAGAGATTATTCACCTTTTTTTTTTATTATTTTTCCAAGAGCCATCTAAACCGTTCTGTTCACAGGAGTCTTTAGGGCCAAGGGCTGAAAAAGGACTTGGAGAAGCAGAGTCCCTGACAGCCTCAGCTTTCTCCATAAGGGAACTCAGTGTACTTCACACCCTTCCTTCCTGGGGGATGAGTCAAAAGGATTGATTTCATTTGAAGTGGCTGTAAAAATTTTATAACCAACCAGTAAGGTTGGTGTGGAAAACAGAGGAAGAGAAGAGGGCAAGAGAGCGTTCACCAAAGGGCTCTAGAAAAATCACGGACTAATCTGGTGAACTGTTAACACCAACATACAACTCATCACTAAATTGACCACAATGCCAGAAAAATTGCAGCTAACAAATACCAAGCTGAATTTGAAGAAATTGAGAGCAATGCAGGGAATGGCAGATCGATAATCCTGCCAAAAAACTGTCAAAAAAAGGGCATAATAAAGAGAAGGGAAGAACTAGCAGCGCTTTGGAAAAGGAGAGTGACACTTCACAGCCCCACAGGGTTCCCTGAAGCCCTCAGCAAGCGTGGGAATCCAGGCAGCTCAGTTAATGCCCTGCACTGGTATCTCCTCTTCTGTCCTCCTGCAAGGTCAAGGCCACGGAAGACGACAGAATGTCACGCAGCACTACCAGAGCTAAGAAGAGAAAAAAGCAGATCAGCCTTTACAATGGAGTGAACTCACCAGGGCAGCCCCAGAACTGAACTGTGTTGTCCAAATATTCACAAAGGACTCGCAAAACGAGAGGCAGGGTGAAGTGGCCGTGTTTTTCAGTAATACATAAATATTCGGGTTGGTGAGTATTAAAACTGGCTGCAAAGGGATCTGGTGGTCCTGAGTGGCAGACTGATAAAAGATGTTGAAAAAATGCAAATATAAAAAAATATACCTCGCCGTTTTACACAGGGCTGAGCCCTACATGAGCTGTTAACGAACAGGAAAGATCTTAAAGTCATTGCGGGGAGTTTTATGGAAACCGTTGTTGAATCACCCAAAGCAGTCAAAAGGCAAACAGGCTGTTAGGCATTGCCGTAAAAAATACGTATAAAAAAAAAAGAAAATCTACTAGATAACAGTGTCAACATCTTGAGTATTACAAGAAGTCCTGCACGCTCCGTCTGAAACACAGGGCGCGATTTCTGTACAAAAAGATTCCGCGAACAAAAAATCTACCCCTTAGTACAGACGGGATACGTTAGAGCCACATAAAATCATTAATAATCTGGAGAATACACGGAACGAGAGACCGGGAAGAGCTGTTAAATGCCGAGATGTGGACACCAGCCCCGGCCCAGGCCGCCTCTGAGCAGGGGCAGCCAGGGAGCTGCAGGGGAGCATCGCCTGGTGTGTGCGGTCCCCTGCACGTCCTGGGGCCGCCCGGGGAACTGCGGGTGTGGGGGTTCTGCCCCGGCTCTGGTGCAGCACCACGGGCTGCACGCTCGCCTCCCCGCTGGAAGACTTTTGCCACAAATATTTGGGTTAGAAACTACATATTAGAATAAAGCTGAGATTGGTGGTCAGTGCCAGAGAGCCAGGAGAGCTTCTCCCACCCCGCGGGCTCCTGCAGAACACGAGCAGAACCAGCCGTGACCGCGCTACGGGGGACAGCTGTGTGACTTCTGGCCGTGGCCCAGCACCAGTCCTCCTCCCTCCCTCTCACCGCCAGGCCAGCAGCTTGAATCCCACGCAAGACACTGAGGGGATGCTCAAGCGTGCAGGGCCGGGAGAAGCATGTGATGGTTTGGTTGAGGACACCAAGCCCTCCCACCGCTGCAGACCGTTTTGTGTGTGCCACTGGTGTCGCAGTCTGCAGTGCATGGAAATACCTCGCTGGAAAAGCTCCTTCGCAGGTGAGCTGACACGACGAAGCAGAAAGGAGCCTGGCAGCAGCGAGGAGGTAAGCAAGGAGCCCAAGGCACGGTGAGCATCAGCCTTTTGAGGGTACGCAGCATCACGGGCATCACCGTGCTACGGCTGCTTGTCGTTCAGAGCTGCTCACTCCCCACTGACACCTTGTGCTGTGTCACTGTCACAGAGCAGGAGCTCCTGATGGCAGGATACGGACACCTCTGTCCTTGTGGATATCAATGTCTGGCTCAATACACCCTCTTCCCTGCTCAAAGTCTGTCAGTGAGGTGCTGAGCTAAATAAATTATATTCCTTTGTAGGTTTATATTACTTCATAGGCTTCAAAAGCGCAAGTGGAAGTGCCCTACTACCCTCCTCCCTGTCTCTGCTCTTAACACTGACCTTGCTGTAAGAATTATAGGGCAACATCCTCTGCTGGCGTCTATCAGGAGATGGAGGTGGGCAACCTGCAACAGGATTGCCGCAGGAAGGAGCAGGGCGGACGTACCAGCTCTGAAAGCCAGACGTGCACCTGCACGGTGCATGTCCCAGGCGTGTCAGAGCACAGACACTGTCACAGCTGCTGGCACCAGGGAAACCTCCGGGCACCCCCACACAGCCGGGGTGGAACAGGGCACGTGCGCCTCCCCGGTCTTCCCAGTTACACGCTGGGTCACCGAAGCACTGACGGCCCTTAGGAGGCTCGGTCTGTGATGCGGGACAGTGCTGTGCTCCCATGGCACAGCGCGAGCCCGAGGAATGCTCCTGCCAGCTACGCTGAGACATCCTGGTCACCCCATCCCCCCACCCCAGTCTCCCCCAGTGCTCACACTGCATGAATGTCTTTATCCCTGTCTAAGAGAGGCTCTTCCCAGTTTATCTTCACCTTTCAGCCCCACCAGCTCAACAGAAACCCCCCTTTCACCAAGATCACTCCACTGTGTAGCTGTCACTCTACTCATGGACAGCACAGTAGGAGTGAGGGGATGCTACCAAAGGTAGAGGAGATGCTGCCAGGAGGTCACCACGCAGCTACAGCAGAGTTGAAAAGTGCGGTAGGACACTGCTGGAAGGACACAGGAGAATAAGGAGGGCTAAGGCAGGGAGATTAAGTGGATGCTAACCATGAAGAAGATGGAAATGGCTGGTTGGAAAAGAATGGCAGAGTATTTCAAGGTTGCCAAGGAAAAATTGCGGCTTCCATGACTCCTGGGCACGAAGCTTAGCCATCAGGATATGGGGCTTTTTAATTTACCTGCATAAAGTTTCAAGAGCTGTTATAACAGCAAACACACCTTACCCACGTGAGTCACAGACAAACACGTTCACTGATAACAAACACATTATTCTTAGAGAGACTCAGGTCCTACCTCAATGTGTGAATAGCTCAGAGAACCATCCGAGTCCCCCGAAGGAGTGGCAAGAGGTGGGAGAGCATCTACAAGCTGCCAGTGCAGAACTCCCATGCCTGTTCCCTTACACGTGCTCATGGGCTTCACTATCTTTGACCTGTCTCAAAGGTCAGCAGAGCCCGAGGGTTTGATACAACGAATCAGTCCCTAATCAATAACTGCATCTCCTTCTCCTTTTCATTACGAAGCTGGTGAGCAACAAAGAGAAGTGCTGAACCCCAAGAGGGACGTTTATTTGATTACCACATGTGCAGGATTAGATGGTTTAGATGAGTCACTAAGTCTGGATCTTTTCCGTCTAATTGCACAAGCATGGCCATGGTGTTGGAGAAAACTCTTGCTACACACCTCACTGTCCTACTGACAGCTCTGCTGAAGTTTGCTGTCCTATGAACAGAGAGGTCCAACACAGGGGAAGCAAGCGTCACGTCTTCTAGCACAGCCACCATGATGACAGTATGGGCCAAAAAGGGAATTTTTGGCAAAGCTTCATCATGACGTCTGGTTAAACCATCTCCCTCTGGTCCACACACCCATCTTGGAATATCAAAGGCAAAGGCAGGTTCTCTGGTCGGCCCGAACTCACACCACTAAATGAAAGTAAAGGCAAGCTGGCCCAAGTTACAGGAGAACAGCTCATGCTCCAGGTGCCTCCAAGCACACTGCAAGCAGTCTGGAGTCAAAGCCCAATGAACAGCATCCAACTCGTGTTGACCTTACATATAACTTGTCCGCACTCCGGGGGACACTGGCAATCTCCATACCTCAAGGCCCTCTTGCACAGTGACCTTCTGCACTGTGCCGAGAATGGTTTGGAGGTCAAAACTATTCCACAAAGCTCACACAAGTCTTGTCCCTCAGCAACAGGTCAAAGCACTGGCAAAACCCAAGGTGTGCAGACAGCACGGCAGCCCAGCAGCATCCTTCCTACCACTCAAAGCACAAAGCTGCATTGTCACTTGGGACCAATTTAGGGGTTGGGACCTATGAAGTCTTCCACAACTGATGTGTCAAGCACATCTCTTTATAGGAGACAGCTCTGACCCTAAAAGCAGCTCTGCAGTGATGGGCCAGATGAAAGACTCATTCAAACCCAGATCACTTTACTGCAGAGGCTGGAGCATTGTTTCCTCAACCAGCAATTTTCTACAATGAGTTTCAAAGTTAAAGCCTTGAAAGCGAATGACAGAAAGAGCATTCTTGCTCTTCCAGAAAAGCGGTAACAGATCTAGAAGGGCAGACTCACAAGGAAATTCTGCTTGGGGCACATTATGCCCTAATTTCTTCTGAAGCATCACACAACTCCAGGAGGGCTGAACAGCTCCTGGAAGGAGACCATAGGGTTCTCCCAAGGTTGATGTGGACTGGAGAATCCTCTAGGACTCTTCTGAAGGTGCTGAGCAGCAGTGTTGCCTCCACCGTTGCCTGGAGATTGCAGGGCCCTGACGTGGATCCAAACTGCCATTGTGGCCATTTCTGGAGAAACCAGCAATGGTCCAGGGAACCCCCACCTGGTCACGAGCGAAAGATGGCATTTGTCAAGACTGCGCATGAACCTGTGCTCACCAGGGAAACGCTGCAGGCAGGAGATGGGCATGGGGTGGAGGAGGCACCCCCGCTGAGCCTTCCCCGGCTGGCGCTGCGCCCCGAGGGGAATGTTGCCGGATCCCCTCCCCCTTGAATATCCCTGGGCTCCACCGCCTGGGCCAGGTGCAGAACAAAAGGAAACTAATGATTTAGTTATTGCTTCAGCGCCGAAGGTTTGAAGGTCAGCCATTCAGCACGGCGCTCATTGTATGACCAAGCGCTGCCTGCACTGCCTGCCCTGCCTGCAGACCTGCAGCTACAGTCGGCTCAGCAGGGGCCGGTACTGTACGGCTGGCTTCTGAGCGGGGAGATGAAAGGCTTTTTTCTAATGTAATAACTGACGGCCTCTTCAGTGCCGTTTGAACTGTTTACAGACCGAGTTAACGATTACAGGCAATGTGTACCTTGGCTGCTGCCCAAAATTCTTACCCGCCCGTCAGATATTATCAAAGAGCCCTTCACTGCTGGCCTGGAGTCCTTCCAAAGCGCAGCGCCGAAATGCTGGTGTAGAGGAGGGGCCTTCGGCGCTCGATCATGAAGCTCAAGCTAGAAAGTCACAGATCTGCTCTGGCAAGGTGTCCTGGGGACCGGGCGCCAAGTCACGTAGAGATACGGGAACAGCCGAGAGGTTCCTAAAGCCCCTCGTGCCTCACGGGTCCGTGCGGGGTGGGCTCTGCCCTGCAGGACATCACTTAGGGCTTTGCCTGTGCTGGCTTCCAGGCTTTATTAGAGGACACCAAGGAGCCCACGAGCTCTGGCCGTCCAGGTTCCCCTCCCTGCACGAGCTCACTGCCATCCATACGTCGCTCTTTACACGTAGCCTGGGTGGTTGTGTGAGTGCTGGTGGTTACACAGCTTAAAGCTACTCCTGCCAAAAGCGTTTTCAACACCCTCGTACCTTAGAGTGTGGACAAGAACAAACCAGGTGGTGGGAGATTAGATAAAAATCACTTCCATTGTTATTTGTAGCTGGAAAAATGCAGGTGCAGGTATCAGGTCTGGCTGGATTTCTGCTAGAAAACAAGCCCCGGCTCTCTGGGGCAAACTGCACCGAGTCTGGAAATCCCGTTGAAACGAAGGGATGAAATCCAGAACTGGCGAGCTGCTCTGATTACAGCTGAGTAACACAGAGCCACATTCAAGCAGCACTGAGGCTACAGAGCAAACTGCTTCCGAGGCAGGAAATACCGCGGCTGCACAGGATGGCTCCGTCCTACCGATGGTCCTGCACCCGCAGAAACCTGGGGAGGTTCAGCGAGAGCAGAGGCTACTCTCTGCACCGTGCATTGCTCCGGGAAGTTTCTGTAGCAGACAGCTTCCTAAATACAACTAGAAGAAAAAAAGCAGTATCTCCATTTCAGATAGAAACATGCCTCATGGACCATCAGTCCCCCTTACCACTGAACTTTAGGCTTTAAAATGCTGTTTAATACAGTTCAGTAGACCACCTGAAGACTGAGCTACCACGGCTTCAAGGTGTCCACAGACCACTGTTAAAAAAACCTCTACTTCAGTCCAGGCTGGGGTTTAAAGCTCCCAGCTACACCAGCGGCATCGACTGATGCATCCCGTGCCTACCAGGAGGCTGCAGCAGTGCTGGTATGCCGTCCTCCAAAAGCTCTTTGTAGAAAAGAGATAATAAAAGCATGGAAATTTATGTTAAAATTTTGCTCCTCTGTTCCCAAAACGAGACATTTTGTCCTGCACAAAATCTATAAAACGCCTCTTTCACAGGCTGACAAGAGATGGAGCTTCCAAGGGATGCTTTCCAGAGAAGGGCTGATGCCTTCACACGGTGCCAGTTCTGTGCTTGAAATATGATGTATATCAACAGGTCCCAGGCGCGAGGGTGAAGACTGAATAGCTGAAGGAATAAATTACTTGCTTTTTAATCACATACCATACCGGTTTCCCATTGTTTCATTGCTCAGATGTAGGGTTTTCTTAATAGGGATGAGAGAGTGGCTGGCAAAGGACAGCAGTATCTCTCTTGCTGGATGTTGTAGTATTGCCAGGAGACAGAAATGTAGATGCAAATATATTTGCTGTGATTTGATTCAATAAAACTTGCTAGTACAGTGCAGTACACTACAAAAAATGATTCCTCCTACGCTTACTTGCTAAGACATGAGTTCAGGCCCTCTGGGATCCGCATTTCCCTGGCTGCTATCGATGACATCACTGACATCTAAGGAGCTGCAGGAATGCCGAGAATGCAGCTCCGGGCTCCTGCGGATGCTGAGCTCATCAGCTGCTACAGGAGGCACGAAAGATGGGGTGTCTGGGTCCCAGTCCTGGCTCATTTACCGCCTTCCCCTTCCAATGTACAGGCACATCCTCTTTTTAAGGCCACACAACCCACACTCACACAAGGTTGCACCAGTATGAGCAGCAAGGCTGGAATTGTTTGAAAATTCATTCCACCAGTGTCTTCAGATGCTGAGCAGAAACGGTAATTTCAGCACAGGCACACGGGGTCCGACCCAAAACTGATGTAACCCTGTGACCCACAAGCCAGCAGAGATCACTCAGAGAGATCTTCCACTTTCCATACCTCTCCAGCATCCTACTGCAGCTACTGATCTGGAGGACATATCCAAAGCACAGTGGTAAAAAGCCTGAAGAACTTCACAAGCATGCCTCATCCCCTTTTTGCCCAGTTGTACTTTCTTCCACAACACCCTCTGCAAACGAACTCCACAAAGGATTTCAGCTGAGTCAATAACTATTTTTTTTGACTGAAGGTACTCCCACAGGACACTTCCAGGAGCAATCTCCGTTAGCTCTGAGGCACACCTTTGACTATTACTGTGCTTGCTCATGTAACCAAGATCGCATCCCAGGGAGTCCAGCAACTGAAGCTATCACAGATGTTCAAAGAGCTGGGCTGGCACACTGGAAGGAGCTCGAAGCAGGTACGCATGAAACTCTTCCCCTCAGTTTCAGCCTGTTGGGAGCCTCTGAAGACTCCAGCATTCATCACCAAAGGGCACGTCTCCACATGGAGGATCTTAGGGACGAGGATGACACAGTTCTTGGCCCTGTACTCAAGAGGCTGAGGCCAAAGAGGTGAAGAAATTTCCGTTTTCAGCCACCTCTGCTGCAGTGTTTAGAGCGGCACGGAGCTGCCAATGCAGAGGATCAAGGACAAATGGGGAAGAAAGGGAAAAAACTTCCCTACTCAACAGAATGGGAACCAGTAGAAGATTACCTGCCCACTGTCTTTACTCAAGGTCACCCAAAAACTGGACCAAACGTGACTTCAGAACGCTCTGACCTTTTTTCACTCTGCTAAATGGGAAGGGAGCCACTCACAGACCATTTGATTGAGGCAGTGAAAGTAGGTTAGTTGCGACATCACCTCCAGTGGAGGATCCAACTCTCATCAACATGCGTCTCCTCGAGAGGGGACAGAGATCCAAAAGGAGGATGAGTGTCGGGATAACGAGGACATGTGGAGTCACAGGAGTTAGGACTGAAAGAAGTTCAGAAAGGAGAAAAGCCCTCCTGCTTACAGGAGGGAAGTCCCTCTCTCTCATCTCTGGTTATTGCAGATTAGGAGACATGATGGATGGAGCTGCCAATTCTGCTTTTTTTCTTAACAATGACACAGGTCCTTGCCAGAGAAAGACCACTGGGAAAGAGAGCCTTGCACTGTCCAGAGCTCCTGATATGACTGCTCAGCAGCAAAACTACACTACGTTGTGTAGAATCTGCCATCTACACCTTGAGTTGACTCATGCAGACTCCAGTTCCTAGGCCTTTCCTCCCAGTTCTGAAGGGTGGAAGTGGTTGTTGCAACGGCAGATTCTGCCTCTGTATCTGCCGCTTTTCATCCTGCCGCGCTCCCGCTCGCCGAGGCTGGATCAAGGGTTTGTTACCCAGCCGCGCTGGAAGCACAGAGAACGGGTTTTTTCATGTTGTATCTCATCCTGCCATGCCAGACTCCACACCTCTGCCCTGACGGCCTGTGAAAACGACAGCAGCCCATCTCCCAGGGAAGGAGAGAGCTTGTTCTCACAGCCCCCATCGCCAGAGTGGTCCACGCAACGCGGATTTGCAGCCCTCTCTGCAGAAAGCAGACTCCATACCGCTGTGCCTCGCTGGCTTGGCATTACCACGCGGAAACTACTGAAGTGTCTGCCCATGACTGTCTGCCAGCTCTGGAAGGGACAATCCCTCGTTACAGCTCAGTTCATTTCTCCCCCAGCACAATTCAGTTCATTTTCCCACCACCACTCCGTAACGTTACGCTGAACAACGTGCATTTACGCTGCCCGACGCACCAAGCCTTTGGTTTCCTCACGCAATTTGCATCGCTGTGGCTCTGTGAGGACAAAAAGCCATTGTATCCCAAACCTTAAAGCCTGCAGAGCACTGCTTCGATGGTTTCTGTTGTACTAGGAATCAGTGCAGCACTTGAGAACACCGGGATAAATCATTAACAAGTCATTATTGTTCACAGGTATTTTTGGCAGGAAACCATTGAGGTCAGCTTGGACAAACTGCTGTGGGGTAGTGGGGGTGGCACTTTTCCTGGAGAAGCATTCAAATCCTCCTCTAATATCAAAAAATAGTCTGGAAGTGACTTTCCTTGCTAAATCTAAACGACATGAAGAGTGCCACAGCCCCTCCTTCCCACTCTTCTTGGCCCGAGCTTCCTTCCCGCGTCCACGATCAAGTCCTTATGTCTGCAACGTGCCTGCCAGCCTTCTGGCACACACGCAATGACAGCGCTGTTAATCACGGGCACCCCTCACAGCGTGGGCAGGCTGACAGACCAAACCGTATTTCTCATTCACTGATCCTATAATCTCACAGCTCACATCAATCACCTCTGCTACCAGGGGCTGGGGAATCCCCAAACACTGCTGCTTCTCCTAGAGATCTGTCCAAGGATGGTTGTTTCTCATTCTTTGGAAACCTGCAGAGATGCCACTTCTGTGAACTGCATCCATCATTCCTTCCATCCCCAGCAAAAATCATCATCTTGGTGGGCAACACAATGCTCCTGCCGGGGCACATGTGTGTGCAGGGAGGGGGTAGGAATCCATATGCCAACTGCTCCCACGGCCATCGCTGCTGGCAGACAGCTGAGCAGCCATCGAGAGCCCTCTCCATGGTTCATATTCTGGAGGCTGATCTGTCCTCAGAGCTCCTAGCACTGTCAGACGCCCCAGCTCCATGAAACGCTATTTATTCTCGTTGTCATTCCGTTTCCTGCTTCGGTGGCCAGCTGGCCACTGACCCCGCTGCTATTCAGCTGTTGTAAATCCAGTGCCAAAGGACACTTTCAGAGCATCATGATGTGGCAATCGCTTCGATTATGTGGATGTGGTTGTTTTAAAATTAAGTAAGCAAACAATTCTGACACAAACAGCTCAAAGGCTGTTGTGAGTTGTTCAGTGGGCGCTCCTGGCGATGGGATACAACATCAAGATGGGGCTGCCTTTAAAGCCCTACAAATCTCCGACAAAACGCCATGGAGCCAGCCCAGCTGCACAGACAGTTGCATGCCCAGCCAGTTCTGGATGGCTTGGTGGTGAGTTTTTTGCTAAGGAAAAGTACTTTCAACTTTGACATTTAAAAAACGCCTTTCGTAAGCACAGAAAAATTCCTTTCCAAACTCACCAGCTTCTGGACACATTCATGGCAGCCAAGAAAACCAGCCAGGTAACCAAGTCCAGCTCCTGAGCCCACGCTTCCATCTTTCTCTGAAAAATATTGACTCCACCACCACAGACCCAGGCAGGGACATTTGTACTGCAAAGGGAAGCAACAGCTGCTTTACAGGAGCCTGAAATACAGTCAGGTAACTCAAAACAGTTTTTCTGCCCAGCCTGAGGTTGCCATGTGTCCTGACAGCAGAGGCTGACCTGGAGGTCCTTCCTTCTGAAGATGTTCCTCAGCAACCTGCCCACCGCCCTGCCCCATCGTCATCCCGAAGCCCCAGTTGGGCTGGCTGGGCCCCAGTCCTCCCTTGAAGAAACTTTTGCTTGAAGAGGCTGAAAACAAACATGTAATCGCAGCCTGAAAGGGGAAAGGAATGAACAACAGTTGCCTGCTTCACGGTGGGACAATGACTCCTGGGCTACAAATGAGGCTCTAATGTGCACAGGAACAGTGGAAACAGGATTTGGAAGCATTAAATGTTTCCATCACTTGTGAGGAGATTGCAGGGCATGTGTCTGTGATAAAAATGGCAGGTTCTCTATCTCCTGTTACAAACCATTTGCAGCAGTGATGGCAGCCGGGTAACAGCTCCAGGAGACGGTGGCAGCCGACATGTTTCAGAGTGGGTAGAGCCTACACACCGACCACACATGTTTCACACTCCTGAGGACAGGAATGACATCTGCCCGTCCCAGCTGTGTGCCATGAGCACTCTCCAGTACCTCCGCTGGCAGCGACAGGCTAAAATCTGTCGGTCACCCATGTCTATACAGAATCACAGAATCACAGAGGTTGTAAGGGACCTCAAAAGATCATCTAGTCCAACCCCCCCTGCCAAGGCAGGGCCACCTAGAGCACATCACTCAGGAACACGTCCAGTCGGGTTTTGAATGTCTCCAGAGAAGGAGACTCCACAACCTCTCTGGGCAGCCTGTTCCAGTGCTCTGTCACCCTCACAGTGAAAAAGTTCTTCCTCATGTTAACCCAGAACCTCCAGGTTACGCTGCAGTTCTGAAAAGGGTGCCCTGCAAACCCCGAGATACGAGTTTTCTTAAAGGAAAAAATTTTCTTCTTTCCCTAGGTTGTCCCACTGCTCTCAAACTCACTGTTGATGAGACCTCCCCAGGTTCTCACCCTACTGCTGCAGCTCTGCACAGAAGAGAAGATTCATGACAAGGTTGCCATCAAGTAGGGTTCAACTAGACTGGTTTTGCCCTGAAACAATGACTGACAGTATTAAAAAAAAAAATCATTTGGAGTTTGACACTGTCCTATTGACTTTGAGGTACAGCCCAAGCTACAATCAACATTTCAAGGATCTTCAGGTGATGGAGCACCCAACAGAGACATCTGAGTCCAGCCACACAAGCTGCAGGAGTAACACTCAGCCTACCAGAGCACGTACCAGGGATCCTCCCTCTCCCCTTTCTCTCTAGGGATTCTTCCTTTTCTGGCATTTTGTTAGACCACTGCCACTCCAGGAGATGCTCCCAAGAGCTCCACTGACTCTGGAGTGCCCCCAAAATTCATCTGCCCCATCCTGGCTGTGTCACTGGCTGCCGTCCCCTGCTTCCATGACTTCCAGGCTCCATTATCCCTGGTTCTTCAAAACCCCTTTCATACCCCAGGACCGGGGATGAACATCAAGTTGATTATAAAACAATTTCTTTTGTTGATAGAAAATTCTTTGCAGGGCGTGAACAGCAGGAGAAAGAAAGGACTCCTCTGAACTGCGAGCTGGCTGGAAACCCCCGGAGGGCAAGAATCCGATCCCTCGTCTTTGAGGAGCGCAGGCCTGTCTGTACAGGCTGCAGGAGCAGTCGGCCCAGGAGAGCTTTGTGTGTGCAACGCTGACAATTACACACACCAGCCCTCTCCTTGCCAGCGCAATGTGCGAGGTTCATTTACAGCCTGCAGTTTCTGCACCGTGCAGGCAAAATGGCTTCGTTCCTCCCATTCGCACCCCTGGACAGACCTAGTCCTTCTCACTCTGCTTAATCTTCTTCCACAGAAGCAAACCTCCTGCCCAGCATCTCCCAATCCACGTCGCCTCCCCACCCTCCCTCCCTGCCCCCACGCGCCCTTCGCCAGCTGGATCATCCACCCAAAAATAAATCCTTCTCTCCCGCTGCTCAAAACCTACGTGTGCATCCTCCCGGAGCGGCTCGGGAGGAAGAAAACCTCCATGCACTGATGATGAAACGTGCTCAGGGACACCCACCCACCTATTAAATATCAATACCCCACCAAATCACTGCTGCTTGCAGCGCGCACTGGATGCGGTGAGTCTGCAGATGCCACCGAATAATCCATGACTGTTTAGATCAACGCTTATAAAAAGAAGTCCTGAGGATCATAAAGCACCACTGTTTTGCAAACTGGGCAAAATACGTTGCTTGTGAGCAAGTAATTTGTTAATCGGTGCTGAGCTTGAGAAGCCAAGCTTCACACCTTCCGTGTTTTCCCGCACTACGAAGAAGTGTCGTTCCTGTATTTTTCATAACGGCTGCTGCGATTCGCAGACTTGGGCAGCCAGCCCTGCCCTGGATCAGCCCCATCTTCTTCCCATGAGGACCAAAGTGCTTCAAGTGGGACTGTACATTTCCGTACAATAACACACACAGACAAAAAAACCACCCCATGATAATGCAGAAATTTCTCCTGAAGATCTCTGCACCATGAGCAATGGTAACACCACTAGCCCACCACTGTCTCTTGATGCAGCCGTGCCTTCCTGAGCAGTCCAGTGAGGGTCAGACCCATTCCAGCACCATTTGTGCCAGAAAAACCCATGGGTTTGCTGGTTGTCCCTAAGTGTGTTTCTTCCTCTACTCCCACCACACAGCTTTGCCGTCAGGTTTCACAGTCTCAAGTAGTGCTACTAGCTAATATAATTATATATATAAAATATTCAAACTAATAGCTGCATCCCAACTGTTCTACTACTCACAATGTTCAGTACCAGCCCCTAAGCAAGGAGAAAGCAAAGCCAGTGGACCTTGGCGGGGGCGTGGGGGGTGAAAGAGCTGAACCTCCCCAGGTCTGGATGCCAGCCTTGCAACTGAACATGCGCTGAACATCTGCAGCTCCTGGTACCCCCTCATCACCGGTGGATTTCAGGTGGTAACATGGTCCTCATGGAGGCTGGGCAAGAGTTCCCACAGCTGCTCTCTGGTTTATTCCTGGTGGCAGCCCGCTGGTCTGGGGCTCTGCTGGTCCCAGTACCCTCCAGCCCATCACGGCACGGCAGATGGCCCCGGGCAGGGATTTTCCCTCTGGTCAGTTACAGACTCTTCTGCCATTCCCATCTTTCCTGCAAGGAGCACTCTGTGCTTGTTCCAGCCCCCTGGCCGCAGCCCCCATGGCTCTCTGGCAAAGGATGCCCTGTAAATTAGCGCAGCTACAAGCTACCCTGCCTCCTGCTAGAAAACCCAGGCGGGGAGGAGGCCGCGATGGCTGTCCCCCTCTCCCCATCACACAGAATGGGGAGAAGAAACGCTCCTGCTCGGTTCTCGCCCTCCTGGCTTCGCTATAAAGGCCGTCGGGTACCTCGGTTGCCATGTCACACCACCAGCCTTGACCTGGGGCTGGTCCTCGCAGCCCGCCCGCTGCAGCGGGGCTGGCAGGGGCGGAGGGCTGGGCAGGGAACGGAAGGGCTGGCAGCAGGGAAGGTCTGCTCAAGGAGGCTCAGCTAAAGTCTGATCAGGAATGCGGCGGGAGCCGAGAAGAAAGCGTAGGGTGTGGAAAACTAGGGAGGAGAAAGATTGTTTTGGAGGAGAATAGGTCCAGAGCTCTGGGCAGTTTCATTAGAGGAATATTAAGTAAATGAGTCAGAGCTTGCGGTGCCTGAGGCTCGGGAAAGCTGCTGCTGGTGTGAAGGGATGGCAAGGGAAAATGAGGTTCGTGGCATGCTGTCTGCATATGAAATTCAACCATAACAAAACAAGAGGAAACATGTTCCCTGCCTAATACTTTTATTAACATTTGCAGAGATTAAGTGCTGCAGACGTTCGATCGGTGCCTTCGTCTGTACCCGACTCAAGCTCTGCCTCTGCTTTGCTCTGGGCTAGCAACTTCAGCGAGCGTTTTCCAACTCGTTGCACTTCCAGAAGGCAATGCGGAGCCATCCCCTCTTGAGCAGCACCCACCGCACCGAGCAGCTCTTTTAGATTCCAAAATAATGTTGTATGTCAGGATTTATGCATTCATAGCTGGAATCTGGGTTTAAAATTTGTCTCTCAGTTCCTGCACCTAAAAAGTGGGATATTGCACCGATATCCACCATGCAAGAATGTTATGTGTGCCAATAAATGCATATCTTATATGTGTGCGTATCCATATGCACATGGGTGTGTATATCTATATAGATAGATCCACACACAGATATATCTGTCTATCTGTCTGTCTATCTACCCAGCAAATGCAAAATCCAAGCCTGAAGTTAAGACGGGTAAACCAAAATGCCTACTTTTAAATTAGAATATTAATTTCAGAAGCGTCTGGGAAATTCAAGGTAAGGAAATCAATCCAGAGGATACAGGAATCATACAGGAGCCTGTACTAACACCTATTTAACTGTATGAGAGTTCCAAAGATCTGTAGATTGAAATCCCCTGCCTGTATGGAAAGAAAGAAGTATGAAAGCTACTAACCGACCACCTATCCGTGGTGATGCCAGAGACCAGGGGAGGGTGAGGGAAGTTAGGAAGGTTACAAAAGTGGAAAAGCACAGCGTTAATGGGTGCCTTCAGTCATCGCCATACAGGCAGGGCAAGTGTAGTATTGAGGTGTGACCAAAAGGCGGCTTTAGGTATCTTAATCGACTTCTTTATGGAGCAATCTGGAGAAAACTTCAAAGCAGATGCCATCCTGTACAGCACACAGGGGTTTGGGCTGAAGACAGATTATTTCTGTAATAGTGACTATTATATATTCAAATTCCCCTATTTGTAGGAAAGGAAAATAAAAATAAATAAATAAATGAAGCAAAACCCTCAAACGATAAAAACTTCTAAGAATAAGGAAAGTAGTCAGAAAAACATTTTAGAAAGCAAACAAGAAGGTAAAGCGGTTTTGCGTGACACACAAATTGTTTAGAGATCTCCTGCTAGAGGCTCGTAGTAAACCTGCGCCACTGGGCAAAGGACCCCAAAAGCCCAACGGTGAAGAATAAAGGAAAGGGGAATACCAGAAGGAAAAGGCAACCTTGGAAAAGTGGAACTTGCGTCCAAATGATGAGAGCAGAAACGACTGTAACCCTGGCAAGTTAAGGAGACGGGTCAAAAGAGAAAAACATGCTAGGGGACTTACACACGAACAATAAAGCCTTTTTCAACACATCAGAAGCAGGAAGCCTACTAGTGAGTTTCTGGGGCTAACAAATAACACAGGGAATGAAAGACACAGTCAAAAAATATTTGCAAAAAAAAGCTAAATGAATTGTTCACATCTTGGTTCACTACAGAGGAAGTCAGGAAGTTCCCACGCAGAGCGTTTCAGCACGTTCATAAATTACTCGGGAAAGGGTAAATTAATGAGGTGGCACAATTTGCAGATGAAACAATATTTTTTCGAATTATCCAATCTCAAGCTGATTGTGAAGACTTGCATGAAGGTCTCAGGCTAGCCGGCGCATGGTTTAATGAGCGACAGGATGCCAATAGCTCCCACCTCCTCCCATGCTCCTGGCCACACGTTCCCCACTGCTCACACCGTCCTTGACTTCTCCATGAGCTCATTTAGCTTATGAAAACAGCAGAAAATGAACCTAGCAAATAAAGTTGAGCATTTTCTGCAGTTTTAATGAGTTGCACAGGTTTGGGAAAGGGTCTCACAAGTGCTGGGGCCACAGCAAGTGAGGGATGAGTTATGACATGGAAAGTAGGGGTGGGGGAAAGGGGTAATTAGGGACAAAAGAGAGAAAAGCAAGTCTTCTTCCTTTCAGCAGCAAGGAACCATCAGTTGGGATCAGCTGTATGTGTACCTGTAGCTTGAGCGGCTGTGCAGTAAAATGACAGGAGACATTCAGCATCAGTGAGTGCAAAGGGATGTGTCTGGGAAACCATCATTCTAATTGTAAGGACAGAATGGTGGGCTTTAAAATAGCTAATTAAACTCAGAGAAGATCCTGGAATAATTCTGGAATATTTTCTGAAAACGTAACACTACTTGTGTGCACTATATATTTTTTATATATATATATATTTATATATATTTATATATATACTTATTTTTCATATATGCACACACACACATATATTATATGTCTGCACTATACAAAAAAGCAAATAAAGTTAGGAACGTACGGGAAAAGAGGACTGGGAAATACTGCCTGTGGTACACTTACAAACAGTCCATTTGGTAATAGAAGATCTCAGGACGGAAAAATATAAAAACATAGACAAGTGGCAAAAGTAGACAAGTAGTACCAAGGTGTGGAAGGGCTTGTGTATAAGAGCAGCCTAGGATGTGCCACCCAGAAGAGAACAGAGTCTTGTAAAAATGTGAACACTGTCAATAATACAAATACAGAATAATTCTTCACTATTCTTCGCAACGCAAGGATGAAGGGGGCACCACAAACCACTGCCAAGTAAAAGGTTTAAAGTGAAAATAACTCTTTTCACAGGTCCAGGATTACATTCCCTGGTGAAAGATGATGTGGAGGTGTAAAAGACTCCAAAAGCCATGGGGGCAAGATCCATCCCAGCTCACAATCCACGTGTCCATCTGTCACTTCCAGCCCAGGTGCCCCCAAAACCACTGACTGCAGGGATCTGGGAGGACATACCCACCCTGATCTTTTTGCCTAACTCAAGTACCTACCACGTACACCTGTCTGTGTAGCCCACGTGTTCCTAAGCCTCACCTCCCTTCAGAGACAAACCCAAGGAATACCATGCCCATGTAACACATGGGATAGAGGCCTGCGCTGTATTAGACCAGTTGACCCCAAGAAGTCCCAGTCCTTTCCCATGGCTTTCCACAAAAGGGGTAAAACTCATCAGCACAGAAGACAACCTTTTGGAGGGATCAAGTCTAACAGTATGGATTGGATTCCCTGAAGAAATAAACATCATTGCAGATCTTATTTTTCACTTCTAGGTAAAGACACCTCTGACTTCATGTTCTCCAATAAATGTAAGAAAACTATTATTTTAAAATCAGCAAAGCACGTTGCGCCAGGGGAGGTTTAGGTTGGAGATGAGGATAAATTTCTGCTCGGAAAGTGTGGTCAGACATTGGAAGGGGTTGCCCAGGGAGGTGGTGGAGTCATTGTCCCTTGGTGTGTTTAAAGAAAAGTTAGATGTGGTACTTAGGGACATGGTTTAGCAGGTAGTAGGTGGTAGGGGGACGGTTGGACTAGATGATCCTGGAGGTCTCTTCCAACCTTAATGATTCCATGATTCTATGATTCTTCTACACCAAAATCCTGACCCCAAGGAGGTGATGACAAAACCAGCGATTTATGAATGCAGGTACCCACGTTGCTCAGCACACTGATGGAAGAGGCTCAAGACTATCTAGTAGGCTCATAAACAACACAGAAGAACCTATACAGAATTAAACTCTTGACTCAGGCTTTCACACTTCCTTTAAATCTAGCTCCAGGCTTTGATGTCAAATAATTAAACCAATCACACAGTTCAGCAAGGCTGGGGTTATTGTTGGTATCTCTGTGGGAGGCCCTAGAAGAGGCACAGCACAGTCGCCCTCCTGCTGTCCTCAGACCAGTTCAGCTCACTCCTGTTAACCTCCCTCCACAGCAAGTCCGCGAGGTCGCTCGACGCCTTGCAAGAGTGAAGATGCAACGCAATAATTGGTATTTGCTTGGCTCCAGACAGCGTTATGCCTACATAAACATCGACCACACACCGCCCAAGAAAGACCGAAACGGTATTGCCAGGCAATAAGAGGAAAGAGAAAAGGCATTATCAACCTGACTTTTGTTCAGTTCTCTGAATTTACAACCTTGGCTTCTCATTTGATCCTGAACTTCCAGCCAACAACGGGCAAAAGTACATTGCATTCTTACGCTGCTGCGAGGCAGCCATCTCCGCGCTTCTCGATGAGATGGCATCGCGGTTTTCTTGGTATTTTATAATCGGGCAAGACCACAGAGTGAGCTCTGAGGATGCAGAACATACCTGAACAGTTGCTAACGCATTTCAAGAAAGCGAATCACATCTGGCTCCAAGAGACAAAATCGACTCCTAGTTTATTTAATGTAGAACTTCAATTATTGCTTTTTAGTCACAAATTCCTTCATGGTTTGGATCTTACATACACTCAAACCTATTTATTTTTCTATGTTCCTCTGCAGCAAGTCAGAACAGTGGCAAACACTGAGTTTATAACCCCTGGATTCAATTTTCAGGGGATTACATGATTTCAGGGAAAGAACTTTGAAAAACCTGAAAGAAACTCAGTTCCCACCTCGGTGCTTGACAACGTCAGATTTCCAGGCATCTGGTAAGCATCTCTGTTTACACAAGCTGTGTCTTCGGGGAGTGAGTTCAGAGAAATGAGTGCTTTTGTTCCATTTGATGCTCTGAGGAGCTTTTAATGAATTACCTGAGCTGATAATATGATTAAGTGAGGGCTCTCTGCGCCGGTGTATGTGGGCTGTACACCGAGATCTTGTAATACATCAACAGAAGAGCACAGGAAATCAGTCACTAGAGAAGGCAATTACTGAAATGAAGGGGAAATACACTGAGAGATGCTTATCTTGTTAAAACATGATGGAAAACAAAGCAAAACAAAACAGTGAGACTAAGAGAAACCCAAGGATATCAGCTTACAGGTGCAGCCCGAGTGGAAATGACAGATGTATTTTCCCTGTAAATATACCTGAAAGACAGTTCAGTTCCTGAAGTTACTCTGAACTCCGGCAAAACACAACTGAGAATCAAAATTTAAAGATGAAAGAGAAATTACTTTGACACTCAACGTTCTCCCCCTACACCAGCGCTCATGGACGTCTTCTGTGCAGAAATAGAATAGAATAGAATAGAACAGAATAGACTCATTAAGGTTGGAAGTGACCTCAAGGATCATCTAGTCCAACCATCCCCCCACCACCTATTACCCACTAAACCACGTCCCTAAGTACCATATCTAACCTTTCCTTAAACACCCTCAGGGATGGTGACTCCACCACCTCCCTGGGCAACCCGTTCCAATGCCCGACCACCCTTTCTGAGCACTGGACTCGACCAATTCAAACAAGCGATCTTAAAGAGATCCTGCTAGATGACATTTTTGTTTTAAAACTTGTAGGATGTTTATATTGCAAGTCTTCATCACTGTAGTAGTTACAGACAACATGACACAGATTCCTTCGAAGCTGCGTGAACGCTCAGCTGGGCTCTGCGTCAGCTGAGCATAACAAAAAAAAAGGATAACTTCTACAAAAACGTTTGATAAGCGTGATAGTTCAGTTAGTTCTTTACACCAGCATGTTTCATTTCTCAGCTGAAGAGACGAAGGAAATTTGGTAGAGATGCATTTTGTTAATGAACAATTCAGGTGTGCGTCACAGCCAGCCTCCAAACGTTTCTGTCGATGGGACTCTACGCACTTAACTATCCGTAGGTGAGCCATTAGGTGAAGAATAAATCAGAATGGCATTCAATGCACACATACATCATTCTGTTCTCTTCACCTTGCTCTAATCGATTAAGTTTAATCATTTAAATGGAGCTGAAATGACGTCACTTAAGAACTACCTATTTAACCGGAAAAGTCAATCAAATGGAGAAACTTAGATTACTTCGTTCTGGCAGCCATGCTGTAGATAACACAAAGACCTGCAAAATCATAAATAACATCAAACAAGTGATAATCTGAGTACAATTTAGACTGAGGTGTTTGAAGATCACAGGAATCACCATAGTGAATCAAAGGAAATCCTTAACATACACCCAAGCTACAGAATGAGTGGCACGGCCAAGAGGCAGCCAGACTGTCACTAACCTCTCCAGACAATGTGATCTCTCCACCAGGACACAGACAAGCTACAATTCAGCATAAAACCTTCCTAAATCTCCTTCAAATCTCTGCTAACATAAACACATCCCCAAAAAATCCCCAAAGGCCTTAAGGGTCAGCAGCTTTCACCTGGATTCTACAAGACTTTTCAAGTCCTACATAACTTTAGAGAGGTATAGGAATCTTCACAAAACATCTACAGTTCTTCAGCTCACCAACTTAAACCCACGTCCATACAGATGCTTAACCAGAGTTTATAAACTATTAAAAATCTCTCTAACTTCTCAACATGGTCAACAGAATTAAATAAACATAAGGAAGTTTGCCTTCATGGAAACATCAGGCCTCTCAATACCAACATTCATCTTGGTTACTCAAAGCAGTATGTCCACCCATAAGCACCACCAGTTTCATCACATTTTTTTTTCCCTCACTTCGTAAATCATGGCACACAGGTCAGATTACTGGTGTGGAAGTTTACCATCGTTACACAATTTTCTTGGAGAGGCACGTTGCCACTATGTATGTATTCAGAATGGTAAGCAGGGATATAGTCTTCATTGTGGGTCTACAACTTGTTCGAACCACAAGACTTCAGCAGAAGTCGAGAGCAGTTAATGTGGATTTGTACTATACATCTCAAAACAACCCAATTACTAACACGTTATCTTCTTTTCTTCTTCAAATGACAATCCACATACATATTCAGAAGGTGATTACTCCAAGCAGTAATTCCCTCTCTGTCTCTCCCCACAATTAAGTGGGGAGGGGTGTCTCAAGCATTTTAGAGTAGTCTGCAAACCACAATCTGCCTGATTTGGCATCATTCCTGGAAGCATCTGCAACGGTATAGAGTTTAATGGAACTCCAAATGCCAGCTCTGCAGATGTCAAGAATGTAGACATCCTCTGGAGAGGCTATCGTACAACTTGACCTTTGATGGAATTTACAGATGGCCGGAGGCATGAACACTTAGGCAGTATCGTAACATCTCCTGATACAATATGTTATGCAATTACCAGTATCACTGCACCTCTTTATCTCCCAGCTGATGATACAAATGAACAGAGGCCACCTAATGGGTTTGGTTCTGTGCAGACAGGAAGAAGATGGTCTGCTTGACATCAAATGTCTGAGGAGACATACCACTTTGTCCCTGAAGGTCTGGGATTTGCTGGGGGGAAAAGAAGGGCTATTTTCTGGCTCCAGTGAAACTTAGATATGACCTCAGGAAAGCATATAAGAAACCTTATCTGGGAAGGGGGAATAAAGACACTGGATGCTTAGCAGTGGGTCTTTCTCGCCCTCTGGCAGAACTTCTTGCTACCAGGGAAGTCACATTTAAGAAACTGGTTAGAATAACAAACAAGCTGCCACAGGCTCCTGTTATCGTGCTGTCTGGATGGTGAGACCCTGCTTAAGAGGACATGTTGGAATAGAGGTCAACACTCTTCCACAAAGCTCCATAGGACCTTTTTAGGACCACGGGGTCAAAGAAAATTGTAAATCCCTCACAGGACAGAATTAGTTGCCCGGGTATCTGCACTGATGCAATCTATATGTTACTGCTCATCAGTCCCAGTGAACAATCCAGAGTCACTGAAACACAGGTCTGTGTAGGGACAAGATGTCTAAGATGAGACCGGCTTCTTCTATTAACAACCATTATCTAGGACCAAAATCTAGAGGTAGGAGTTCAAAGGAGGGACTGGAGCAAATGTCTTGACTTCGGTGTGAGCCAGTCTAGGAAGACGGGCAAACTTCTCTGGTAACTCTGGCTTCAGTGTTTCTTCAGACTGTTCCAGCCAGACTGAAGTCTGCATGATCACCGCTAACGCATCTTGCCTTATCTTGCAGTAGGCTTTCGGGGGAAGAAGGATTAGGAAGACACCAATTAATCCTTCAGACTACAGAACCAAGAATGTGTTTATCAGGAATCCAAGAAACAGGCTGGCCTATTGGCAACGGAGCCAGTACTTGTTGAGGAAAAGAAGTCAATTTTGCAAAACCCCTAGGTTCTGCAAACTGTCCCTTCAGAGGTTATCTCACATTTCTCATTCGCAGTCTATCAGCTAAACCAGCTGTCTACCACTGATATATTCAGCATTCCCAGCGCTGGGTTCCCACCAGGCACACTGGGTTTCCTAGCTCCATGATGTACAACAGAAAGGACAAGGGCCTCAGAATACCTTGTTTGACATTACCTGAACATGAAGACCTTAAAATGCAAATGGTACGGTTGGTAAGGCTTTGAAACCAAAAGATATCAAAGATAGGATTCCTAAAGAACATAAGACGCACACGAGTTCTTCCATGAGTTAAAGACATGGTGTATTCTACTAGTCTATATCCTTGAAGTCCACACCCTTGAAGAAAGCATTCCATAAAGACATTTACCTCTTTAGGAAAGGTAAAGGGGGCACACTGGATACACTGAGGCAGGAGTCACAAGAGACACATCCAGTGTTGCCTACAGGACCATTCTCGCTGTTTCTGAAGGCTGTCTAGAGTTGGGACAATGACATCCCAATACTAGGAGAAATATACTCAACAGAGCACTTGATCTGATCACAGATGGAGAGCCTGCAGCAAGTAAAATAATTCAATAAATATTACTTATCCACCCTGCTAGAACATGGTTGCACAAACGCTGAACTTAGCCAAAACTGGCATACCCAAGCTGTGGTAGCATAATTCAGAAGGATAATGGTTGTCCATTCTGCACCAGAAAGTGCAGAATACTCACAAAAAAATTAAGAGGGTGTTTGTTTCTTTTTTTTAAAAAAGACCCTGAGAAATCTTAAAGTCATCTGGGTATGCCTGCCAGACAGGAAGATAGGCTTTGTTCCAAAGAGGCACAGCAAATTTTGGGGGTAAGACCATCATGAAGAGGCCAAATGTAGATACCAAGATCAGAATTAGTAGCGAAGGTTTACGACCATGAACTTCCACATCTCGTCTTACGTTCATGAGATACAGCCAGCCTGGCCCTACCACATACGGGACTGTCTGCTTCTGTGGCCACGGGTGCTGAAGTAACTGTGCTATTTCTCAAGGAAGACCGGATTTCCTCCTCCGACACCTATGCATTTCAGGCTCTAAGTGAGCAGGGCATGGCTGGACACAAAGATGGAGAAGTAAGAGTCAGAACCCACAAGCAGCCACTCTAGCCATTCTGAGGAGCAGGCGTTGCTCTGAAAAATAAGAACCTACAGCAACTGATTGGGCTGATTAGGTGAGTACTGTTGTGTTAAAAAGCAGACACAGGAAGGGAGTACGTGTGACTGAATTACAGTGGCTACTGTCCCATCAAGAGAGCACAGTTGACCAGATGTGGGTCAAGACTGAAGGTGGGGAGAGATAGAAGTGGTATACCCAGGAAGATAGGAAGGCCAAAGTGTTAAGGGCATCAAATGCAGCTTAACAGCACCAGTTGAGGGTTACATGTCGAGGAGATTTGCAATAATGGATCCCAAGGAACTGTATGGTGCCTTCTAAGGGAATGAATAGCTGAGCTCCAAGTCCGTAATGGATGGTGAAGGATGTATTTATCGCAGTTTTTCCACACAGACTTGTCTAAACAGAGCAGAATTGGACTGGAAGGGCTGGTGCTGAAGGTGGTGGGCCTAATGACTGAAAGGTGCTCTGTAGAAGATTAAACTATAAGAACAGCAGTGTGGATTCGGACCAAAGGGCCATCTAGCCCATGACCTTTGCTTTGACAGTTGCCAACACTGGATTTCTGAAGGGGAGGTAAGAGTAGGACAAGCATGTTGGGCTTCACCCCAGGACACTCTCAAAACCTCCAACCAGCTGCATGTTATAGACTTCCTGAGGCAAAACTGGCACCAGTTATTTAATAGCCATTGATGGACCCTTCTCCCACTCATTGCTGTCACTGGTTTTTGACCCTCTGTAAACTTTCAGCTTCCACAACAGTTCCTGCAGCAAGGAATTGTACAAGTTAATTGTACAGTGTATGAAGAGGACTTCCTTTTGAACCTGGCTCCTAGTAGCTTCATGTGATGCCTCATTGTTTTCATATTGAAAGAGACTACCAGTCAGTCCCTGTTCATGATTCTGTAGATCTTTTTCATATTGCCCTTTGGCTGCCTCTTCTCCAGCCAGAAGAGTATTAGTCCAGTTAGTCGTTCCTTGTATGAAACACATCTTACACTTCTGCTTATCCCTGTGTTCTTCTCCAAACCTCTTTAATGACACTACATCACTTTTTGAGGTGCGGGGAATGGAATTTCACGCAGCCATCAACATGTGAATGTATCCTGGATGTCTACACGAGCTTACAGATATTCCCTGGTTTATTCTCTCTTTTCTTCATTCCTAATTTTCTCTTTGTCTTCATGACAACCACCAAGCACTAAGCTGACACTTGCATGCAGTGCAACAATTATAATAACAATCTATTATAATCACAAGATACAGTTTCTAAGTGGTAATGGAGAAATCAGATCCCATCCACCGTAATGTAAAGAACCGACTGATTTTCTACACGCATCTCGTTACAGTATTCAGTCTCTTACGGTTCTTCTGCAACACTTCGTAGTCAATCCTTGTCTTCATTACTTCAAATTAGTTAATGTCTGGGAAAGCTCTAAGACACTGCCAAGCACGCCACTTCCATGTGCTTATTAAACGTACGGGACGACACGGCTGCCAGCACGCACGCCTGCAGAACTGCAGTCACCAGCCTCTTCCACTATGAAAATGTGCCAAGTTATTCCTACCATCTGCTTCTTATCTCCCAATAACCTTCTTATTCCATGTCTTAGTTTCCTTAAAAGCCTTTGCTGCGGCACTTGGGGTGCTGGGTGATGAGAAGCTCACCATGATCCAGTAGCATGAGCTGGCAGCCCAGAAAGCCCCCCGTGTCCTGGGCTGCATCCCCAGCAGCGGGACCAGCAGGGCCAGGGAGGGGATTCTGCCCCTCTGCCCCGCTCTGCTGAGACCCCCTTGCAGTGCTGCCTCCAGTGCGGGGGGCCCCAGGGCAGGAAGGACACGGAGCTGCTGGAGAGAGGCCAGAGGAGGCCCCGGAGATGCTGCGAGGGCTGGAGCCCCTCTGCTCTGGAGCCAGGCTGAGGGAGCTGGGCTTGTCCAGCCTGGAGCAGAGAAGGCTGCGGGGAGCCCTTGGAGCCCCTCCCAGTGCCTGCAGGGGCTGCAGGAAAGCTGGAGAGGGGCTGGTTGCAGGGCAGGGGGGGCCAGGCCAAGGGGAAGGGCCTGAAGCTGCAGGAGGGGAGCTGGAGCTGAGCTGGGAGGCAGCAATCCTTCCCTGGGAGGGTGCTGAGGCCATGGCACAGGGTGCCCCGAGAAGCTGTGGCTGCCCCTGGCTCCCTGGCAGTGCCCAAGGCCAGGTTGGATGGGGCTTTGGGCAGCCTGGGCTGGTGGGGGGTGTCCCTGCCCATGGCAGGGGGGATGGGACTGGATGATTTCTGAAGGTCTCTTCCAACCCAAACCGTTCTGTGATTCTATGAACGTAGGCATTTTGGAAATTCAGCTTCACCTCCCCAAATGACAGGTCTGTTAACATCATCACATCCACTGTTTACACTCTGCATTATAGTTTCTACCAACTTACTCCATACAGATTTTACAGCTTATTGGCTGGGGTTTTGTGGATGACTTGGAGCCCACAGAAAAACTGGAATCACACCAGTCACCTTCCAGTGATTTTAAACAAGAGTTCATACACATAATAGTTTGGTGATTTCATCCTCCCAACTCTTGGGTGAATACCGCCCGATCCCAGTGACTGATAATGTTAATTTTGTCTATCTACATCACCATCTCATCTTCAGACATTTCAGCTTGAGACAGATGAAAGCACAAAAAGAATTGCATTCATTTTTCTGCTATGACTTTAGCTGCCTTGAGTGCATCTCTCATACCTCAGTTGGGTATAGGTCCTACAGATCTGTATAGGTCCTACAGATAGTCAGGCAAGCTTTCTGCTTCTGATGTGACCAAAGAGAATCATTAGTTATTTTATCATTTGCAAGTTATCTCTGGTTTCCTCTTTTCACTGCTTTTTTAGCTTGTTCCTCTTTTTCTTACTTTACCAAAATTTTAGCTTTTTCAGGATGCTTTCATATCCTGCCTTAGCCTCATGTGTAGGTATGCCGATACCTTTTTATCATTTTTCACATATTCCTTGAGAGGTACATTTGATCTTATTTCCTGCTGTGGTGTCCCTAAATACCTTCTTGCCAGCTGCAAGGATGTAACCCTTTGTCGCTCTCTCAGCTTCTTTTTAACAACCTTATTCGAGTTCACGTAACTCCTGTTTGAATTAAAACACAACTGTGGGTGGCTTTTTGGCTTCTCTATCACCACCTTTGCAGAAACAACATATGTTACTGTCACTGTTAAAGAGCAGCTTTAAGCCCTTTAAGAAGGAAGATTTTGAGGTGCTGGAAAAGGCCCGGGTCAGCATTGCTTCTCCCCTGAAGTGTAATGGATGTAGTTGGATATCCCCAAAAACGCGGCATTTCCTGCCGCTTGATCTCCCTCAGCCCACAGAAGTTACCAGCTGGTCAAAGGTTCTGCAACGTCATGTGGACACAAGATGTTCCACTCAGGTGTCTCCAGCAAGAGAAAGCTGCAGCTGGTTTCCTCAGTCCCACCGGTATTCCCCAGTCTTTGTTTTATGGAGAAACAACCATAAAAGAGGGAGTCAGTGATGGAGCATGGAGACATGGGCTGGCACCAACTCAGGCTGCAACTGTCAGAAACAGCACATGGTGATTTCTCAAACAAGAATCTACACAAATTATTTTGATTATTTTTTTTAAGATCTTCAAATCTTGTAGGAGCTGCATGTTGTACAAGTACACGGGGTTTGTCCAAAACCCAAATCCGATATGGAGGTACGTACTTTGTACAAAGTTTACAAACCACAGCCTTTGGCATTGCCATCTTCCCCTCAAGAGACCAAATGGAGGTCAGAGCTACTCTGAAGGTACATCTTTCAGGTACTTTGCAGGTACATCTGGAAAGACCAAATGGTCATAGAGAAGAAGGGAGGAAAGCCAAGTGTTGGAGGTGACAGTCTAAACCATTTGTGCATCGGTAGCGATCAAGACCGCATATAGAAAAATAACAAGAAAAAACATTGAGCAAAAAGTAAGATGAAAACATAAAGGGCAAAGGTAAAAGAAAGAAACTTTGGAGAGTAGATGAGTAGAAACAATAGCTGAGGGGAACTATAGGACCTGGGGTGTCTTCAAGCTTGTGTGAATGAGACCAGATGAAACAGAGGACAACGGGGAGGACAGAGACAGTTTTGTGGCCTCAGGAAAACGTGCAGACAGAAGTGTCTGGCATTGACATTCAGGGACGTACGTGCACCCACAGCACGGCTGCAAAAGAGGACCACCATTCAAGTAACACACATATGGAACAAAGGAGTAACCGAGGTATAGCATGACAAGTGGAAGAGGGGGAACTCTTTCTTATCTCTTCAAGATCCTGGTGAGGTTCCACTTATTTTGGAATAAATGTCTTAGTAAATAAAAGTTATTACGGTAATTTTGCAAGTAACATGGTCCAAGATTGAAGCAATAACAGACAGACATATGTCAGCTCTCTTACTATGTTAAAACACAGTCAACATAGGGTCTCTGAAGTTGGATGGCTTTCTATGTTGGATGGTGGTTTAAAGAGACTAACTTGCTAAGCATTAACCTCTGATTCAAACTGACACCTACTTTTTGATATTTGACTTTCATATCCACCAAATCCACCAAAGACCCCATGGAACAGGAGCTGCTGAAGTGCTTTAAAGCAGGAACTCTACATTCTATTCCTTCGTGTAATTCTGAACTAGAATCCACATACCTTTTGTCAAAACAATAGCAAGTTTAATCCCCAAACTGCTTTACTTACATTCGAAACTAAGATGTCATAACTGAACTGGGTAAAAAACTTACAATTTGTTTCATAGAGTTTATGGCCAGAGGAATTAATTCAGCTTCCTAGTCAGAATTTCTGTATATGACAATCCATTACATTTCTGCTCCTACCCTGATACTGAGCACAGTAACACGCGTTAGATTAACCCATTTGATCCCTGGAGACCAAACTACTGAGATGGAGAACAAAAGAGAGATCAAAGTGCCACTAATGCCCTTAACTAGCCCCTTTAGGGTGAGGGAAGTGATGAGGTTAGAATACATCCGTTGATCTAGGCAGATGATTCACGTCTGAAGCTGCAGAGGAAGAGGATACACACCCAAAATTTCAGATAATTTGAACGGGGTGGCTGCAGGGGGGAAGAGAGTCTTCCACTTAAATCTGGTGATCTGTTCCATCTTGCGCATGGGAGTAACCCATACTTCTAAGCGTATTCAAAACAATATTCTCCCTACTACCTTCGAACACCGACCCACAGGTTTTAGAGCCTTGTTTTGAGGCAAGGCCAATCCCCAGTGCTCCTTAAAAAAACGGTGAAAAGGTCCCAAGACAACTCTTGGCCAACTCCCGCCTGACCCGTGCTGGCAGCCAGCCCGAAGCTCCGAAGCATGAGATGTGATTACGATTCCTTAATGCAGACTGAAAGTGTTATGGGCAAATGAAAGGCAGTGCAACGCTTCCTGTTCTTTACAGCCAGTGAAATAAGGGGAAAATAAACAGATATTAAAAGTAAAAATAGGAACTCAGAGAAGCGACCACCATGACCATTCACACCACTTCAACTGTGCCCTCCTGACTATATCTAATCTCCAGACCTGGAATGGAGGGAAGCCCAAAGGGGTGATAAAATACGAATGTGCACTGCTCGAGTGTGATATATACCCCTGCACCGAGGTCTGGCTTACAACTCGGCTTTGTTTGTAAACCAAAATTTCCCATATTTGACTCGAGGCAACGCCTGCAAACACAGATTTTTATGACACTGAAGACAGACAGGCCTGAAGATCAAACTACACGGCACGTTTTCCATCACACTTGTTGGTTACCTTTTTCCTTTTAGGTTAAAACTTGCTTGTTTTCAAAGTAAGACTTTGGGGGGAAAGTCCACAGAAAGCTTTAAGGCATGTTTGAGAGCTCTATGCACGGAAAAAATACAGAGATATAATACGTAAAAGCGCATGTCAATTTTTGTCCAAAATAAAGTCTAATGCAGTAGAGTTGCCTTTGATCATACAAAGTTTGTGACGTTTCTATTACTTTGATAATTCCGAAAGTTTTCATTTAAAAATAATGAATTCACCTGCAATTCAGAACAGCCTCCCACGATCTGTTCGAAACGCCTACCAAACCTTCAATTTCACGGAGGCACCGAACAAAAAGAAATTTCTGTAATGGCTCAGAACGTCCACCCCACAGATCCAGCCTGGCTGCAGCAACTGAAGCCCATCGCCCTTCTCCTGTAACATCACCCCTCTGCCAGCTTATCTTTGGGAAATGTCCACTTGCTCCCGGGATATGTTCCAAGGTGGGTGTGCGTGGCCAGAAGTCCTCTGCGGACTGTCACTTGCTCCAGCCGTGTTGATTTAGCCTTCTGACCGTGTATCTTTGCTCTGCTGCACTTGGGTTTGTTTCTCCTCTTTGTGCCTGCCCCACGTAATCAATCTGGCCTCAGATCCGTGACCTTTTTAGTACTGAAAATCTTCATTTCAGGATGGATCTACGTGTGTCGTAATTCATTCTACTGTGACAACATCCAGCACCAGGTGGTGTGCTGGGGAGCTGGAAGATGGAGGTTTAAAGTCCTTCAAACTCCTTTTTAGAGAGCAGCCTCCCACCAGATGTTGTCTGGATCAGGAAAGGAGCGGGCACACCACGCAAAGCTCAGGAGAGGGATGGAAGTTCAGACCCAACCTCCAAGCTCAGCTTTTCCTAGCAGCCAACTCCAGCTGAGACTCCCTACTGTGCATCTGGATTTTAACAGCTTGCCTTCCAGAGGCGCTATAATCCTACGCTAATAGGAGCACGATACCAACCTACACGCAGGTACAGACACACCGCAGTACGTCGCACACTATATACCATGCCAATCCCATCCTAATACTGTATGTCCGATTTTTAATAGATTTGTTTGGCCCAGATGGTTTCCTGAACACCACCACGTGTCTGTGCTGGGTTACTACCGCCTCTCCGACTCGATGCTCCCGCAGCTTCCCCAGGCTGCTTCTACTTCCCTGAGCAGTATCTAGGTCACATCTAAAGATATTTTTTTTTGTAAGCTGTTAAGAGTCATTCACCTCGCTGTTTCACTTTAGTGCAATTTCCCGTTCTAAAGGTTAGTGTCAGAGTTCCACTTTTTGGTACTTAGGCAATGAATTTTATTATGCTGCAGTCAATACAAGTGGCTCAATTACTGCTAGCTTTTGAGTCAGCTCTTGCACATTACTTAACACCAAGTCAAGAATCTCTCTCTGTGTACTCTAGTACTAGCTGTTCCAAGAGGCAGAAATCGCTTCTTTGAACCTACTCTTATTGTGTTATCTGACCAGTTTATTCACAGGTAATTTAAGTCCCCATTATCATTTGGTTAGACTTTCCCACTTCTTTGATCTCTGTCAACATCATGCACTCAACATCCTTTTGTTGATCCAGGAGCTGGTAGTATAGAAGACTACTAATATATTTACTTTCTTATGGGTTGGAAGCCTAACTCTAGAAGTGGTTAAGTAGGTGATTATAGTTCTCCAACAGCACCATGCGTTGTAACATTGGAAACTCTCTGCGTTTCCAGGAAGATCACACTGGGTCCACTGCACCAATTTAAGGGTTAATTATGATTGCTGTTATAAACACATATCACGCTTATTTTCTGAATACACCTGGCTTTGGCTTCCAGCCTCTGAATTCTACACAACACCTAAAAATGATGATTCAGGACCCTCCTCTAATTCTCACTTATTCCAGCGTAACTAGAAGACTGACTTAAAAAAAAAAAAAAAAGGGGTTTTTTAAATAACTTATTTCTTTAGGAGGAGAAGAAAGAGGCTGATCCTTGCTTTAGGGGTTCAGAGCCTTTAGGGAGTTTGTTCTGCACCCTCAAGGTTTTTTTCTGGTAGTAATAAGCTAAAGCAACGTGCTCAGCAGGTAAAGGAAAGTTGACTTTCTCCTCCGGTCACCTAACCACGGAACTGCCAAGGTTATACGGAAATGAAACAAAGTATTGTGCGACCTGCACATGCAAATAACCCATGTTGGGAACATGGATGGTGTACTTTTGCCTGCTAAATAAGACGACTGTTCCACTGTTCTACAGATCTACGTGTTTTTTCTACATGTACACATGTAAAGCGATCAGTGATTGATGATTGTTTTGCCTTCTCTATAGTAAATTGAGTAGTTTGCGTTTATCCCTCTCTTTTAAAATATCATCGTTTGGGACTTTTGCCAAATTTTAACACTACTTCCAAAATACCAGCCCCAGAACTAGAGGTTGTAATGATCCCGGCCACACCACACGTAATAACGGTATCATCCTTTCTCTTGTACACAGGACTGGGGTTATATACACTCTAATAAAAAAAGATACTAATGCTCAGGTTCAATTATGCATGCTTGTATACACACTTTGCTAAAAAACCTTTAATTGCTGAAGCATTTCTCAAATAAAAAGTTTTCTTCTTCCACAACATTCGATTTGCATGCAAATTGTGTTGTAATTCAGTTTGGAGAAATCTTAAACCTCCTTCCCTCGGGCCTCTGCATCTGCAAACAGCCAGGGCATCGCAGTGCGGAGGGCGCGCGGCATCCTCGGCTGCTCACGGACTGCCAGTGACCAGTGAGATCCCGGTACGTTCCTTCCAACTGGGTCCAAAGGGTTTGGTTCCCCCACGTTTAACACAGGGCCATTGTTTCACCTCTCCGGGACTTTTTTCAGCAGAAGTACAGGCTACTGCAGTAAGCTCAGCGTAGATCCAAACCTGCAGCCACGTGGAAACTGCAAACTGGCTCACGACGCTGCCTCTCCCGTGTCAGGCAACGGCTAGTGCCCAGGGCACGTGGTCTCTGAACGAGCTTCTGCTCTGAACGAGCTTGAGGACGATTTCTGTGAGAAGTCTAAGGAGTTGGTTTTTTGACCTATAAAGTCTTAAGTGGCTCTGCCTACTTGAGAAATTCCTCTCCCTTTGCATCATACCGCGCCGTGCGGAGTGCCAGAGGTAACGCTGCCTGGGTAAATGGAAAGGGGCGAGCGGCCCGCAGGTCCTGGGCAGCTGCCTGCCACCCACCCACTCACCCACCCCTGGGCGGTGACCCGCAGAACTGGGAACCCAGGGATTTCCCAGAAATCAGGGGCAGGAATTTGACATTGGGGTTATTTTGTTATAGGTAAAGAATGTATTTTCAAAGTTAGCTTCTAGGAACGCAGCACGCTGCGATCAAAGCCTGCTTCCGTAGGTGCTCCTCGGGAGTATGGCAGGGAGAAATGAAACCACAAAAACATTCTGGTAGCAGCACGTTCGGTGCGGCTCCATCACTTACGTGCTGGATTTTCTGTATTGCATGAAGAATGTATTTCTGCAAGTGTATTGACCAGAACGCCCTGACGATAATTATAAGTTAAAGAGAACTTTACTTGAATATAGGGCTAATCCTGCAGTACGTATCCTTAAGCAATCTTATTATACCGCTGAACTGAGAGAGCGTTGCTTTGAAAACAGGACTGGACCATCCACTCTTCTTTTCCAAGCTAAGCTCTGCAGTTTGTGCCCTCCTGCGATGGGCAGCAGGGCTGACCACATCTTACAGGCTCTGACGTAACCAAGGAGACCCATCCAAAAATGGTGTAAAAACTAGACTTCCTGAACTCACAAGCTGTAAAGACAATCAGGCCGCGCACCCGAATGGCACACACAGAACGAGTTATGAAGGTGTGTGCGAACAGGCTCGAGTTTGTCTAAGCCAGAGTTCCAACGACATCAAAGTTCAGCACGTGACCGAACGTTTTTGGAAGATTGGGATGTTGACAGCCACAAGTACAACGAGAGGTCCCCATAAAGGGCAACGCAGGTGTATTGAGTTTCTGGCTGTCTAGATCCAAACTAAAAATAGTTCCTCCTCTTCACCTGTTACTGATTTTGTACCATAACAGCGGGGCTCCCTTTCCCGTTTTGCCTTTGCGGAGGCAGGGACGAGCGCAGGATCAGGCCCCAAACGATCGTCGGTGCCATTTTGTACCCCGCGTTCCCGTACGTGGTGGCAGAGTTAGAAACTACAACCCTAAGGCGTACACGGGAGGCCACAGGGACGCTTGGCTAAGCTTTCCTGGCACCGGGCAAACATCCTGCTGCAGAAGGCACAGCCCGACCCCCCGATCCCAACCTCGCCGTCAGAAACCAGGCCCGGATGATTTTCCGCACCGGATTCAGAGGGGTACGGAGTAGGAACGAGCGGAATCAAGGCCTAAAACCACGCACGGCGCGGGGCAGTGGCTCCACACAAACCCAAGAGGTTAGACCAGCGTTTCCCCAAGCCTCCCTATTTTGAGGAGGACTTTTAAAGAATTAATTTCATTTGTAAATCCGACGCTCGTCATGCTTTAGTATTCTCCTCAGCGCTGCCGTGACGGCAGGCCATGCAGAAACCCCTCCTCGGATCGCCGCGCTTGGTTAAAAACACCCACACATCCCACAGGAGAGGTTATCGCCACCCCATCTCAGCGAGGGCCGCGCTCTACACTTTGTGCTCAGTTGCAACACCGCTGTAGTTTTTGTAAGGAATAAATATTGACTTTCCTGGACATTGCCTCACGACAGAACGGGACCTTGAGTACGTTTGTCTAAGATACATATATTTTTTTTTTCCGCCTAGTAATATAATTTTATGGCGTAGCTTTCATTCCGAGCAGTTCAAAAGGCCTGCAAAACCAGGCTTTACAAATGTCACAAACTGCCCAATTTCATTTTCAGGCAGGTGACCATGTTCTAAAACTGCCTCAACCATATTTCTTTTGTTATAGAACTATGGAAAATTTACTGCTTTAATTTAAATTTCCAAGCTACAATTTTAATGAAGATTACAACACGCCGCATTTGGAAAGTCAAGCCTGGGAAAAAACATGCAAAAAAAAAAAGATTTAATAGTAACGCGGGCTGTTTTGTCATTTTTTGGTTTTTGTTTTCAAAAAAGCAGGTCACTGCCAAGCAAATTACCAAGAGAAATGAGAGAGTGCACACCAGGTCTTGAGAAACTGAGCTCAAAACTTGGCACATGCCGGAGGTGGGTCTGTTCACCGAACAGCTCAGCTCTCTTTCTCAGCAGCATCCACACCTCAGGGCGAGATGCTCAGATGCCCTCTCCTCAGTAAAGCTCAGAAACCAGCATTAATCACCCTTATGAAAATACACGGTGGTGACAGCCAGGAACCCTCGTATGGGTAAAATTCAACTTTCACCTACGGGAAATACACAACACAGCAACCAGCAGGGTCCGTAATTCCGGCGGGTCAGTAACTCTGCGTGTTGTAGCTGTAAGAGAACCCCGGCTATTAGCAGAAGTGTGCAGGAAACCTGATGGATTTCCCCAATAAAAAAATAATCCTCGTGCTTTCCATCAGATGTTTGGCGTCCCAACGTGGCGTCCCAACGACACACTCAGCTTTATACCATCCATTACGATACGCAATAACCTTCATGGGATCGACCGACCACATCCAGAATTCAACATTAAAACAAGCACAGCTGGGGATCGCGGCCGAACGCAGCATCGACCATTTGCACGATCCCTGCCTCAAAACAGCGTGCAGGGCTGGGAGGCAGGAGCACAAAGGCTAAACACCAGCTTTACATGGACAGCTCACATACAACAAGCCTCGTTGCTTCGGTTATCAGTCTGCAGTGGGGAAACAAAACCAAAGGCATCGTGCTGGGAGGCGAAGCAGCGAGGAGAGCAAAGGGGGGAAGGACGGGAGGGGGAAGGTCGGGCAGGTGGAGTTGGGTAAAATGGAGCTGCTCTTACCTGGAGCAGTTTTCCTTCGGCTGGAGTCACCTCAGCAACGTTTGCGAACTCCTCTTCCAGTAGGATCGGCTCCACTTTGAGGGGGATCACCCTAATGATGGCTTTCTGCGCCGCCGACCTCTCCGACTCGACCGCCGCCGCCAGCGCCAGCCCTGTATGGTCAAGTCCTGCCTGGAGGGTCGCCATGAGCAGCCAAGGCCAGAGGACAGCCAGCTGCAGCGGGGGGCCAGCACTCATGCTACCAGCTGCAGCAGCAGGCTCCGGCCACACATACCGCTCAGGAACGCGTCCTCAGCCTGCGGCGGGCTCCAGCTGTCGGCAAAGCTCCTCGGGTTTCCGAGCGTGCGGTCCCAGCGACGGGGAGGCGGGAGAGAGAGGAGACAGGGGCTCGGTCGCCGTCAGCGCTGCTTACCGCATAACTTCTCCGGTTCTCGCCATCACCGTTTCTCTTCCTTGATGCCACGTGCTCAAAGGCCGCTGGGAGCTCAGAGGCATATTTTAAACAAACAAACTTTCAAAAAAAAAGAATGTCTATATATCCTAAGTTATGAGTCCCACCTCCAGCAGATAAATCCAGAAGATCAGCAACACAGGTCGCAAGCAAGAAATCAGTCCAGATCCGCAGGTACAGCAGGGAGCATCAGGAACTCGTCAGCCCCGCAGTGATGAGGCGCCGGGAGATCCCCCCGTGACCGCGGCGTCCCAAAGTTAGGGAGATCCACAGGTTCAAAACATCCATCCCAGGTACCCTCGCGTGACACCTCACCTCCTTGCCGGCATTTCCCACAACATACGGCCAAGCTCCTCCCCCTGAATGTTTCCTGCAGTTACTGGTGTGAGAAACCAGAAATTACGCAGGGGGTGTTTCTTGCATTTACGGTGAAAAAGACGTTTGCTTCTGTACCCTTCTCTTCCAAATCCAGTCGATCCCTTCCATCCTTCTCGTGCCAGAAACGTTTCATTCAAGCTCGGAGAGCAATTTGACTTCTTTTTTTGCCCAATAATCCACGTTCAGAGTCTGAATCCGGCTGTCGTTCTCGAGGATAATTAAGAACGCACGAAGCTTCTCTTCA